>BLSH010122832.1:1201153-1230066 GCA_018402905.1 Glandirana rugosa | reverse complement strand
CTTATCCCCCCCCCCTCACCTACCCTTAAAGCGGAGTTCCACTTTTGAGTGGAACTCCACTATAACCACTTAAAGACCAAATCTTTTTCTGATCTGTTGCTTACAAGTTAATAGTAGTATTTTCTGCTAGAAAATTACTTAGGACCCCCAAACATTATATATATTAGCAGAGACCCTAGAGAATAAAATGGCTGCTGTTGCAATATTTTATGTCACACTGTATTTGCACAGCGGTCTTTCAAATGCATTTTTTTTTGTTGGAAAAATACACTAAAATGATTAAAAAAAAAAAAAAACTAAACAGTAAAGTTAGCTCAATTTTTTTTTTTTGTATAATGTGAAAGAAGATGTTACGCCACAAGAATTGTGACCTTTATTCTAAGAAAAAAAAAATCGTGATTCTCATTTTAGAGAATCTACCATGAAATAAAACAAAGTTCAGGAATATTCCTTTATCCCATTGTTTTGCAAATCTATGTACACTACAAACTGTATGACTGAATTGGTTCTGATATCGCTGTTTTACTAACCTGACAGCTTATTATTCTAAATGGGAAACCTACATTTTGTTTGCAAATATTAAAGATTCTAACTCCCAGCAAGAATGAGTCCTTACATTTAAAGAGCACCTGTCATTTCATATCCATCATGGCAGCACCTGTTAGTGGGCATCCACTCACCTGCTGCCGCCGCATCCTTCACCATGCTGTGTCGCCGTCGCATCACCAACCATCCCATTAAAGTGAATGGGACTGTCGGTGAGTCAACAGCGGGACAGAGATGGCAGTTGCTCTTTAGGCCTCATACACACGGGCGTTTTATAATAAATAAGCAAAACGCCAGGTCCGACGTTTTTTAAAAAATCGGCGTTTTTTGCGGCGTTTTGCATCGGCGTTAGCGAGCATCGGCGTCAATAGGCGTTATTTTTTAAAAAATCAGTCCTCTGCTATTTTTCAACCTAAAAACGCCGGCGTCAAAAAACACTTGTTAACGCTGGTACGGCGTTAGCGGGCGTTAGCAAGCGTTAGCGAGCGTTTTGCCAATTGGCGTCAAAAAACGCCAAAACGCTACAGCTACAGAACGCGATGGTCCCGCGTTCTAAAAACAGCTCACTAACGCCGACGCCCTCTACTGCTCACTAACGCCGGCGTTTTTAGAAGGCCATTGAATAACACGGAGAGCTGCAAAAAACGCCTACAAACGCCGGCGTGCAAAACGCCCGTGTGTATGAGGCCTAAAAAATGATGATTTAAATCAAATCCACCCTGATCCTTACAATAATAATTGGAAACAAAAACTGGTGGTTGGCTTTTACCACCATCCAAAAGCCCCCCTATCACCCAACACAGCGGCCAGAGGAGGTTGTACACAAAGCATCATGGATGTGCCAAAATTGATACCCTCTATTGCATTCAGTGGGCAGTGCCGCTGCCGAATGTAACATATTCAAGTGAATGGGGCCATGCCAAAATCATGTGCAATGCACATAGTTGCGGCATGGTGGTTCAGGCTTTCAAGATTAAAATAGGCAGTGAGGAGGGACATATTGCTTTCCAGCCACCTGTCAAATACCCTCTGAAAAGCAATCTGTAGCAAGAGCGCTCACGAGTATAAATGAGCCCTTATTGTGTTTTAGCCAAAAAATATTTGGAAAAGACACGCTCCCATCACAGCTAATACTTGCCTACATATCAGACACATTGATAAGCATCAAATGGTTGTTGGATTGTTCTGATACCAGCCTGTATGCTCTTAAGGATCATGAAACAAAGAATTTCCATATGGTGTTTTATTTACAGGAGGACCCCTCCTTAAAGGGGTAAAGTTGGGGAGCAAACAACTAGCAGTGCAGTTTGTCACCTTTGCCTGAATGGATCTGGAGGAACCGTTCCCTTTTGGAGATAAACCCCTGCTGCAGATTGTGTTCCATGCAGGAATGGTTGCATTTGGCACTGATGGCTTTGATATTTAATAGGGAAGTGTGGGATTTAAGGGCTTACATTCATGATATGGCTAAAGTAAGGTTAGGGTTTCAGAGATATGCAATCTGCCATTGTTGACCTCTCCTTCTGAGAATGCCAGCTACCAGGATAACATGTTTTTGGTCACCTTGGTGAAAACCAGGGGTTCCGTCCATTTGGATAGATTTTTTCTCACTGGGACAGGAAGTGAAGGGAAATCTCCCCAAATGGGACAAAGATGGGCATACAGATTACTAAGGTTATCTTCTTCCTTACCCTATCAAAAGCAAAAAAATAAATATTTTCCCACCCTTGTATTCGGGGACTAGAGTTGTGTCTCCATACACTATGTGCATCAAAAGAAACACACAGCCCCATAGCCTAGGATGGCAAGGCATTCCCCTGCCGCCACCCTCTCTATGCCAACATGCATGACTACAGACTGCGCTATTTACGGTTAAAGCGGAGTTACACCCATGTAAAAGTCAGCAGCTACAAAAAGTGTAGCTGCTGACTTTTAACAATTGGACAGTCACCTGTCCCTTGCTCCAGTGATGCGGTCGCCTGAGGGCTCGCTCTTTGCCCCCTCCCCTTGGTGGCGCCAGCATCATTAGTGTGGGCTGCGCCTTGTGACTGGCCGGCATATCTTCTGGGACCTGTGACGTGTCCCAGAAGATTGCTGAGAGGGAGGGGGGGGAAGGTGGACTTCCTTCCCTGAGCCGCAGCACCAGGGGAGGAAGTGCACCCGGGACCCTGTGAAAACAGAGTCCCTGCTCAGCCCCCCAAAAAAAGACATGCCTATTGTGGCATGTCGGGGGGTCACCTTCCATTAAAGCGGAAGTTCCACTTTAGGGTGGAACTCCGCTTTAAAGTGATACTAAAGTCTCAGTTTTTTTTCTTTGTTAAAAATGACAAACCTGTTATACTTGCCTCCTCTGTGCAGTTGGTTTTGCACAAAGCAGCCCCGATCCTCCTCTTCTTGAGCCACTCTTCACTGCTTCTGGTCCCTCCCTCATGTCGAGTGCCCCCACAACAAGCAGCTTGCTATGGGGGCACCTGAGCCAAGCCACTGCTCTGTGTGTCCATTCAGACAGGACCCATGGCTCGGCTCTGGCCCCCCTCTCTTCTCATTGGCTCACTAATTTTTGGTTGACAGCGGTGGAAGCCAAGGGCACCCGCTGATGTGTCTCAGCCAATGAGGAGGGAGAGTCCCAGACAGCCTTGTCTCTCATACAACATCTGTGGATCGAGGTGGGGCTCAGATAAGTACCTGCTGCTGCACACTGAAAGTTTTTTTTTGTCTTAATGCATAGAATGCATTAAAATAAAAAATCTTCTGCTTTAGAACCACTTTAACTCTTCCTGGGAAGACCAGAAGTTCAGCGAAGCAGCACTGAGAGAATAGGAGCCACAGCATTGAATGTTGTAAACTTCCAGTACTTGGGTAAGAATTTTAACAAATAGTTTACTGGGGAATGTTTGTTTTATAATTTTATTGTGCTTAATGTGTTAAACTAAAAAACACGGAGGGTTTCATACTACTTTTATGGTCAAGACTTTACATTTGCTATTCAAAAATTGTTGAATTTCCTGTGTGTAAGTATTCTGGATCTATTCTTGTGTTTTATACATGGTAACTATTCTTCTGTTTACAGCTCCTATTTCAGGGAAAAGCATCTTTAGCCCTCGTTCACACCAGTGCGATTTGTCATGCCATTTGACAGTTCCAAATTGCATGACAAGTGGCACCCTATTGCCGGCAATGGAACTGTTCAATTTGCCATGACTCATGTCGCGAAGCAACTTTGAAAAAGGTTCCTGTGCTACTTTTTTCTGATTTTTATTGCGACTTGCATGGACTTCTGTTAAATGACGTCAGAGGTGCAAATCGCACTGATCTGCGGCTTTGAAATAGTGCTGAAATAGCACGATCTCAAAGCTGCACTGGTGTGAGCCAGGGCTTACCTGGATCAGTACTTTTTTTTTTTTTTTTGGTCCGGGAAGAATGTGATTATGTATGCAGACTGTGCGGAATGCAAATATGTGCATGCTTACAAATCGCAATATCACAGCCACTATGAGAAGAGTGGACTAGCTGGACCAGATGTCTGGGTAGCTGCATTATTTGGACACCATGGAGTTGTTCATCTGAAGCAAACACCCAGAGATTACAGTCACCTTCTGCTCCACCTCCATAGGCAAACACATAGTACTTGTATACAAGGGCCTTTCTGTGCTTGTAGCTCATGATCACATGAAATAGATTTAAACCAACAAAGATCGAGTTGTTCAATTCAAATCCACACTGTATTTGTTTTGTTTTTTTCTCTGATACTTGAAAGTGTTAAATTGATTTCACATTAGCCAAGGATGTGTGAAAAGTGATTTAGCACTCATTTACTCTAGTAGTAGTCAACCAGAGCGTCCCAGAGGCCACACAAAACAAACCCGCTGTGTGGTAGTGAATGGCAGTCTTAGCCCTGGTTCAGGCTGCTCGCTACCACACAGTGGGTCTGTTTTGATGTGCGGCCCCGAGGACACTTTTTTTTTTTTTTTTTTTTTTTTTTTAAGATATTTTTATTGATTATAAAGACATACAAACACAAAAACCAACAAACATACTGCGGGCAAACTACCCGATAAGTAAATACAAAGTATTGGCGGCTTGTACATGGTCAACAAAACTTTCCCAATTATAGTTTTCAACAAATGGCATTTGGATATATCTTTAAGTAGTCAGACTTGAGTCCATTAGGTATATAACATAGCATACTGTTATCTATAGCAGGTCAGGTGGGTCGGTGCCAACCTGGGGAAGACTAAGTGGCGCTTCCCCCTATGACAAGACAGGACATAGTGTAAGAGGGCTGGCCAGCCATCCGCCCCAAATCTTATGAAATCTGTTACTCCGTTTTCGAAGATCAAAGGTGATCTTATATAGGGGTAGTGCCTCATTCACCAATTTCAACCACAGGTTTTTATTCAATGTCTGTGAGCTCTTCCATGTCAGCAAGAGAGACTTCCTCGCGTAAAAGAAGAGGATACGAAGGAGTCTCTTTGCCGAGGCAGACAGTGACAGGTCCCCAAAGATTCCCAAAAGGCAATTCTTAGGGTTAATAATATTAGGAAGACCCAAGGCTGTCGAGATGAAGGAGCCAATGTCTTTCCAAAAGTGCTTTATTATCGGACAGGACCAGAAACAGTGCAGAAAATCCGCTTGTTGGCCACAGACCCTAAAGCATGTGTCCGTGGATGATAACCCCATTTTACATAGCCTATGAGGGGTGAGATTGGACTGGTGGAAGACTTTAATTTGAATCACTCTGTCTCTAGAAGAGATTACAGAGGATTTGAAGGTGTCGGAGAATTCTGACCAAACCTCCTCCGTGATCTGTATATCTAGGTTAGTCCATTTAGTTTGGGCTTTCCGGAATCTGGGGTTGTTGTCCACAGCCAAGGCCATATAATAGGTTGAAATGAGCTTAGTAAGAGCCGGGTCCCTGAGTAAATTTTCTAAAGGCGGCATGCGGAGTATGTTGTCTAGACTGCCAAATTGCGCCCTAACTGCATGTCTCAATTGGTAATAATAAAATAGATAGGAATTCGGAAGATTAAACTCCTGCTGGAGTTGTTGGAAGGGTTTAAAACCCCGTGCGTCAAAGAGATGGCACAGGTATTTGACTCCCTTTGATGACCATCTCACAGGGTCCGGTAGAGACTCCAATTCCTTAAGCGTGCCATTGCACCATAGGGGTGTGTTCGGTGAAGCGTCCCATGATTCCTGGGCGAATTTGTTTTTGATTGTCTGAAAAAGAGATAAGGTCGTGTGTATTATAGCGGTCCCCGGCCCATCAGGGACACAGTTTCTATAGATCACGTTATGGAGTGTTTCCATGGAGGAGACAATTGCCCCCTCTGTGCTAGTGCAGGCATTAGTGTCACTGGGATGTAACCAGTCATGGACAGATACCAAATGGGATGCCAAGTAGTATAGGTAAAAATTAGGGAAGGCCAGGCCAGCCAAGTGGGATGGAAGTCGGAGCATCTCAAGTGCTATTCTAGGGGACCCGCCTCGCCAAAGAAATGTTATGCATGTGGAGTCGAGACGTTTAAAAATGGATTTGGGGACCCTACATGGCGCATTGGCCAGGACATAGAGTAATTTGGGGAGATAAATCATTTTAATAATGTTGGCCCTGCCCATGAGATCCAGTGGGAGATCCAGCCATTTTTAAGTGTGTTCTTGTAATTGTCTTAATAAAGGGCATATGTTGTTCTCAATGTACTGTGGAAGCGGTAGTTGTACCAGCACGCCTAGATACCTAAATGAGGAGACAACCTGTAATTCTGATCCCGCATATATCAGTGAGGTGGCCGCCTGGTCCAAAGGAAAGAGGACCCAAGGACACTTTGGTTGCCTACTACTATTGTTTGGAGGATAGGCAAGATCCCTTCCTGGCCGGCGCTCACAGCCGTGGGCACAGGATCATCTTACCTGCATAGCCATGAGCGGCTCACGTTTTTACATCCTTTGGCTCATTTACACTAGTTTCACCCTCTGAAGGGTGATTTGTGGTGGATTGCTTTTCACAGAGCTTTTTATAAGCCATGAGGCAGTGCTGTGTTCCCTCTTCACCGGCTATTTTAACTACTGTGTACTTGTGGTTGTGGCATAGCCCCATCACTTGAATGGGTCGCATTCAGCGGATGGTGCTGCCCACTGAATTCGACAGAGGGAATTATTTTTGTTGCATCATGAACAGGGTGGATTTGATTTAAATCACTAGTAAAAAGGTTGATTTAAATCATAGTTTTTAAAGAGCAACGATCATCTCTGTCCCGCAGCAGCTCCTCCTCTGACCCGCTGTTGGCTCACCGACAGTCCCATTCACTTTAATGGGATGGTTGGTGATGCGGCAGCGACACAGTATGGTGAAGGATGCGGTGGCAGCAGGTGAGTGGATAACAGGCTCTGCCATGATGGATATGAAATGACAGGTGCTCTTTAAATGTAAGGACTTATTCTTGCTGGTAGTTAGAATCTGTAATATTTGCAAACAAAATGAAGGTTTCCCATTTAGAATAATAAGCTGTCACGTTATTAAAACAGCGATATCAGACCCGATTCAGTCATACAGTTTGTAGTGCACATAGATTTGCAAAACAGTGGGATAAAGAAATATTCCTGAACTTTGTTTCATTCCATGGTAGAGCTGCACGATTCTGGCTAAAATGAGAATCACAATTTTTTTGCTTAGAATAAAGATCACGATTCTCGTGGCGTAACATCATCTTTCACATTGTACAAAAAAATTGGGCTAACTTTACTGTTTTTAGTTTTTTTTTTTTTTTTTTTTTTTTTTTTTTTGTGTATTTTTAAAAAAAAAAATGCATTTGAAAGACCGCTGTGCAAATACAGTGTGACATAAAATTATTGCAACAACTGCCATTTTATTCTCTAGGGTCTCTGCTAAAAATATAATGTTTGGGGGTCCTAAGTAATTTTAGATTTGCAAAAGAATGGGATAAAGGAATATTCCTGAACTTTCTTATCCCACGGTTACTGTGAAATTGTGTGAATGCATCAATGGCAGTGCATGTTATCTCAGCTTGCAGAGCTTGGATTCATTGAAGGAGTTTACCAAAAATGTAAATATTGCAGAATATACAGCCTCATGCTACATAAATAAGCTCCATTTCATGCTGATTAAACTAAGTTATTAATGTATCTTAATTAAATAGATTAGTAATATATCTTTAGATAGATTTTTACTCCTAAAGCATTGTATTAAAATAAATTTGATTTAAAAAAAATCTGATTTCTAAATAAAAAAAAAAAAAATCGGATCCACCTGAAAACTGACCCTCCATTTTCCTCTATGGATCGGTGGGGGTAAACGGACATGTGTCCGTTTACACCCACTGACATCTGATCCACTAAAAACAGATAGATGGGGAGCCGTTTCCCTTCAGATGTCAAACTGGTGGCCCTCCAGCGGTTGCAGAACTACAAGTCCCATGAGGCATTGCAAGGCTGAGCGTTACAAGTATGACTCCCACAGACAGAGGCATGATGGGATTTGTAGTTCCTCAACAGCTGGAGGACACCCCTAGGCCGCCGCCAGATTGGATGGCAGCCGGATGTAAAAGGACAGGCAGTCTGTTTACATCGGACCTTCCTTAGAGGAGAGCAGGCTGTGTCAGTGCCCACAATGCCTCAGTGGAGCAGACATGGACCAACCATCCGCATGCTCATCTGTGATCAGCGGACAGATCCCCCGCTGAGCAAGAGGACTCCTAACGGAGCCCATCCTGTGTGGACATTTCTTCGGTATGTTTGTCATCATGTCTCACTATATAAAGACAAATAATTGTTTGTAATTCTGTTGTAGATTTTTCTACCTGGAGTCCTTACCTGTAATATCACTTTGGGTTGCCAGTTTACCATGTGCACTTTTCAGCTGGCCATTGGCCATCAGATCGGTAGGGAAGGGAACTTGCATTGCAGAATGACAATGCAGCTGCCATTTGTCAAGATGTATGGAGAAAATGATATTTTGCAGCGTTGTACTTGTATACCCCTTGAGCTACCAAAGTCTTTGTTTTCTCTCTCCTAAACTTTATGTAAAATTCTCTATTTTATACCCTACAATAATATATTATTATATACTTCTAATTTAATTTCTCATTTTGGCCTTTTCAGATCTCCTCTGTGGATTCCCTAGAAAGGAGGGCTGTACTCTACACTGAGATGACCTCTGAAGCTACGATTGCTCCACCAAGGAGCAAGCTGCCCAACTCAGGATATCGAGATTTCTACTGGCTCCGTTCTTTTGTGGCAGGAGGTGAAATGTTTGCACTTTTTTAAAATGAAGAACTCTGTAAAGAACTATATATGTGATCAGGTAGAATGCCACAGTGCAGTTTCGGAACTCTTCCTGTGAAAAAATGTGGTGGGTCGTGGCTTTAGCAGATTTTAGAAAGTGAAGATCTGTATGTGACCACATCTCCTCAATACGTAAAGGTTCAGACCATTCAAAATGTGCGTTTTATATATAGAACCTGGTAGGCTGAGTTAGCCCCTGACTTCTTCTTGTATATATTGGATACTGCAACAGATCTGCTTACACTGTTCCTCTTAGCCTGGGAGCATTCCAGCTACTCCTGTTACATTCTCTATACTTCCCTTTAAATACCAGCTGTCTGGATATGTTAAAGGACACAGTGAAATAACCATCTTAAAGGACACGTTGAATGCAGCCTGCCTGGAAAATACTTAAGCCAACTGACCCCCCCCCCCCCAACCCAGTTCAAGAAAAGTTGATTTTTCAATCAACTTTTGTCCAAAGACCTAGGTGGAAAGTTGTCATCCAAACAGTGGCTACATCCAATCACAAGCAGTCACTGTCTGAGAATTCTGACAGCTATGGGTGCTGGCTGCTAGAATATAGTAGCCATCTTACAAGAGATCTCTGCTGGCTGACACCTCTGAACGCAATATCACATATAACTCCTGTGAGGAGGCAATATCCGTAGGGCCAAGTAATTACTTATTGCTATCCTTCCCTCCTTCCCCCCCCTTTTTTTTTTTTTTTTTTTTTTCCTTTTCTTCTCTCTCCTCTCTCCTCTTCACCCCCCTTTTCCTTCCCCCCTACCCTGATTTCCCCACTTACCTTCTGTACTGCCTCAGATTCTGTTTCTCAGAAATTGGGGGGGCCCGGCAGCCCGAATTCTGGGAGAATTATATTGGTCCCGGGATGTTGGGTGGACGCGCTCCTCCTTGAGAGAGGGAAGATGAGACGCAGACTCAACTTAAATCCCCACAGCCGTATTTAGCTGTCGGGTTCCTTTGTTTGTAGACTGTGGATGGGTTTTGTTTATGTTCCATTTACAAATGCTTCAATATTGTTTACTGTCAGATGTATTGTCTTATACTCTACTCTCAAGTAACTAAATAAAGAATTTGGAAAAAAAAGAATATAGTAGCCAGCACAGGAGATTCCTTCATCCACTCTGTTTAACATGTATGGAGAAATTTATATGTGTATGACTAGCTCTACATTCCTACCTGCTCCCAGAATCTTAACTGTGTAGCCTTGATTGGCTCCACACGGCCTTTGCAAAGAAAGCACCCTGTTTGGGTACTCGCCCTACTGCACATGCATGCCACGGCCTCATTTATTCCTATGGATGGTCTGTATTTATGGCAGCCTCTGTGTATTATTTTTGAAGTCCCCATGTCTCAAATTGTTATATGCATCTGGGAGAAGTTACGCTGTGTGGAGGTATGCATGGCCACTCCTCCCCCCTCATATTCTGCATGTCATACAATGATGACAGGGATGATGGTGGGTGGGGACACAGCACTCTTCCCTCCACTATGCTTAAAACAAATTAATCAGAGGCCCTGGTTTAGGAGTTCAGAAAATTTTCATTTAGTTTGCTTCAGAAGACCAGACGAAATTCCATTATGAGATTTAAAGTGGAGCTCCACCCAAAAAGGGAAGTTCCTATTTAAGGCCTCCTCCCCCGCTCCTGGTAAAGAAACGGTACTTTTTGGAAGCGGGTACCTAATTTTGACAGGTAACCGCCTCACACTTCCGCTCCAATAGCCTAGGCAGGTCCCAGAAGACTACAGGTTCATTCATAAGGTGCAGCGTTGCTCGCGCATGTGCAGTGGGCACCCGGCTGTGAAGCCGCAAGCTGTCAGAGCCGGGTGCCCACAGCTATCATGCCAGGGACAAACCACAGGAGGGGAGAGTGGCTGGGGTGAGCGCATCACTGGATCGTGGGACAGGTGAGTGGCTGTTTTTGTAGCTGCTGACTTTTTTAATTTTCACACAGGAGACTGGAGCTTCTCTTGAAAAAGTTTGTTAAAAATGTAATCAACATTATAAGTTCAGTTTTTATTATGTTTAGTGGTATGATTACAGTAAAACTTTTTTTTTTTTGTATTGTAGGGGTTGCCAGCTGCTGTGCTAAATCAACCATTGCACCTTTGGATAGGATTAAAATTCTCTTTCAAGCACAAAATATCCACTACAGGCACCTGGGTAAGAACAATTACATTTCAGGATGTGGCAGTAATACATTCATTCTATAGTGAATGTTTAATTTCTGCCAGTTTTGCAATTTGTTTTTATGATGGGGAAAAAAAAATATTTTAAATTGAAACCCTTCATCTGGTTAAAGTGTATGTAATCCCCAAAATAATGGTTTTCCTAAGCATAGTTTTTTTGTAAGGGCCAATTCACCGCAGAACGCGGTGCTGTGAAGGCGCAGTACCATGCAAGTTGGTGCGGCATGTTTTTCAGAAGTAGGGCCTGCAATAAGCTTTGTGCGTTCCAGTACGTGTCAAATGAATGGGCTGCAAAATCTCACTGCAGGGGAACGCGTAGGAATCGCACAGGAGCACGAACCGCGATTCTGATGTGTACCGGCCCTAAATCTTTTGCAAAGTTTCCTATTTGGAGATCGTACATGCTCCTTCGTTTGGCAATTGGGCTGCCCATTAGGATAGGCAACCCATAGGTTGAATGCTTTTGCATGGCAGACTAACAACGCTGCCTCAGATTCCAAGGCAGGGACTTAGAGGCTGATTTACTAAAGGCAGACCTACTGTGCACTAGAAATGCACTGCAAGTGCAGTTGCTGTAGATCTGAGGGGAAGCTCTGAAATGAGGGGAATCTCTGCTGGTTTCTATCATCCAATCATGTGCAAGCAAAAATGCTGTTTTTTATTTTCCTTGCATGTTACCCACAGTTCTAGAGCAACTGCACTTGTGGGTGCACTTACAGTGCACAGACTATTTACCTTTAGTAAATCAACCCCTTAGTGTTGTTAACTCCAGCAAGGGGTGCCTGTGACTTGTAGGATGTCTCCAGGCAAGGAGATTTGGCACCATGGCCCATTGTTTTTTGTGAATCTGTTGCAAAAATTCTGAAAAATAGATTTTGGGTTTACAATCGGTTTGAAGAAATGGAAGTTGCTGTATTAAGTTGTGTTAATGGCTATTATCAAGTTTGCAGAATATTGCCTTTTAAAGTCCAGTCATTATGAGTAGCTGCTCTTTTTGGAGAACAAGTGTAAAATAAGAACCTCTGACTCCCGATCTGTGTGTGCTTGCTCCAAGTCATTGACTGAGGATGTATAAAAGCCAGTATTATTGGCAACTAGCATTTTTCTTAAGACAATCCGCAACAGCAGCCCCCCGTTCTAAAGATAACTTTACTTTTATTTCATAGTATTCGAGCGCCCCCCCAGTGCCCACAGCTTATAAATCTTCTTTTTACATTAAAATATTGCCACTATATACCTTTTTGGCTGATCTGTATACCACTGTCACATGATAAACTGCAGGGTCTGCCCAGTGCTGAGTATTGGGTAGGAGGAGATTTCCACTATAGCCTGTATACACGCCCACAGGTGTGATGTCAATATCATGTAACCTGGCTAGCTCTAAGAACGAGGAAATATTCTCTCCAGCAATAGAGACTAAACTGAGCATGTGCAGCTTCACTACCCTCACTGTGTATTATCTGGCCTTGCCAAGAGAGACCCGGCAGGAGGGAAGGATCTGTCCATACAGGATCAAACAGCCTTTTTACACAATGCAGAGGATTAACCCCTTAAGTTCCACAATGAGTATAACCAGCATGCTATGCTGCACATACAGACAGATGTTACTGTTGTGGGTTTAGTAACACTTTAAAAGTCTTTCATCAGTTAGCGGTTACTTAGTGCTCACACTATACCCTTGCTTTTTTCTGTGGTTGATAATCAAACTTAGAAATATGAGTCAGTGGTTACGTTTGAGGCCCTTAAAGCAGGTTACCTAAACCCATAAACAAAAGGTAATATATTGCAGCTTATCAATCTTTATATGGGGTGGCTGCATTGGTTTTCTTTTTCAGGATTTTTTACTTTTTATTTTCACTTAGAGATCCTGCCAGTAACACTCCATGTTTTTTTTTTTTTTTTTTTTTTTAATGTGACGCTATTCGCTGCTCAGTGTTGTCAGCAGGAATTAGCTCAGGCATGTTCAAATCTTACTTGAATCCACCTGAGCTATCCTGCCAGAAAGCTGATGCTACACACTGCCAGTCAAAAGTGACTGAGCCGTCCTAGGCAACCCCAGATTCCCCCCTGGACTCCAAATGTTGGAGTTCAGGAACCTAGAACAATCTAACTGTGACATTGCAGGAAAATTTGTTGTATCAGTTAAATGGCCTCCGATCACAGATCTCACCCAACCTTTGGGAATCTTTTGCCTCCCATTCTGGAGCGCAATAAGAATTCATAATTTCTTACACTCAATACTACATCCACAAAATTTTATAACCGTCGGTTAACCAGTTTTGAAGAACTCTGTATGGGCTTGGATCCTCTCCCACATGCTTTGCCCCTGATGTATGCCCTATTGATTAACCCCACTGAGCAACCATCAATTGTTGGTCTGAAGAAATGGGAGATGGAACTGGGCGTTACCTTCACGGAAGCGCAAGTCCAGACTATCATAAATTTCGCCCTTAAATCTTCCATATGCACTAAAATCCAGGAAACAAATTTCAAAATCACGACTAGGTGGTATATGACTCCGGACCGCTTACATAAGCTCCACCCTAATACCTCTGATCAATGCTGGCGCTGCGGGGAAGATAGAGGAACGATGTTACATATATTCTGGTCCTGTCCAAAATTATCCCAATTCTGGAGTGAAGTCCGCTCCATCTCTCAAAAGTTTACGGATTATGTGATCCCTACAGACCCAGCCTTCTTTCTCCTCCATATGTCCAACATCCCAGCTAAAAGATATGAGGTCAATAATACAGCATTTGCTGAATGCAGCCAAATCCTGTATCCCCATATTTTGGAAGCATACCGACCCGCCGCCACCGCCACCGCTCACTGGATGCGCAAGGTAGAGGAAATTAATAAATTGGAAGATTTAGTCCTGACTTCACATCACAAGAGGGAGATATACTCTAAGACCTGGAATATTTGGAATGCATTTCCGAACTCTGATGAAGGGAAAGTACTGTTTGGAAATTGAAAAGGCCCAAATATTATAGATATACCTACTTGGCCGCAATAACCCCCCCTCCTTCCCTCCCCTCTTCCCCCTCCTTTTTTCTCTTTTCTTCTTTTAAGTCTTTCCTTGCTCTTCTTTTTCCTCTTCCATACTTTCCTGGATTCTCTAGCTTGTTCTCATTTCTGTGCTTTCTTAAACTTTTGGTTAGGTTTTTCCTTTTTTCCTTTTTTTCTTTTTCCTTTTTTTTTTTTTACTTTGATGGAAAATGGGTGAGGGGGGTTCTCATGGAATCGACTAGGAGAGATCATTCTTAGCATGACTGGGTAAAACTTTGTTCTCCACTTTTACGCCACCGGTGTAATAAAGGCACATTGGAAGTGGTGACACATTTATAACCTATATGGTGGATAAGATTTTGCATTGTCAATATCCATTTCATGCGACCTGTCTTTTACTTTGTGAAATAAAGTATTTGAAAAAAAAAAAAAAGTGACTGAGGCTTTCTCCACCCCGCAGCCACATGTATACAATGGGTGTGTGTGCATGTGGCTGTGGGGCTGGATTAGTCGCTTTTGATTGGTGATGCTCATCTTTCTGGCGGATAGCTCAGGCAGGTTCAGACTAGGATTTGAGCTTGTTTGAGCTCATCCCTAGATCCCTAGTGAAGTGTGCTAGGATTACAGAATGCCTCCCCCTCTCCTCATCTTCTTTAACATGGGAAGGTTCTGTAGTTCACACAAATGACTTGTGTGTGGAGCTGATAACACTGCTTGGGATTTTAGTGCCAAAGAGGTAGGAAGTTCATAGCTCAATCGCTTTCTGCCAGGATCATCAGCTACTGTATTTTTCTGTACTTGCAGTATTTTAAGAAATACAAAATATGGGGAAATGTATGCATGTATGGAGGTATAGAATTTTTCTTTTTATGTCCCAAAACATAGACTTTAAAATCAAACTGTTTCATCACCACAGATTTTGAGTTTTTCATTAAAAAAAAACTGTTAGAGTGCACGTCATCCTAAATACAGCCCGCTTTTATTTTTTTTTTACCATTTTGAATAAAGTAAGGGAGAGTTTTTATAACCTGTCAGTTTTTTTGTTTTTTTTTTGCCATCTGTGTCCCATTGGGGAGATTTACCTTCACTTTCTGTCTGGAGCCAAAACAGGAAGTGAGAAGAAATCTCTTATTGTCACCAGGGTCACTGGAACAAGTGCCCCATTGGAATATTTCTCCTGTATTCCTATCCTAAGACAAAAATCTGTGATTTTTTTTTTTTTTCCTTCATTTTCACTTGGTGATAAAGTTGATAAGTGGTAAACAAGACAAAAAGAGTGTGAATCATCCTAACGTGGACACAAACAGTGGTAAAAAACTGACTGGTGTTCCAATCTCTCTCCACTCAAACTAAAACTAAAATGCGTTTTTCCTTGAAGGGTAGGAGCAGCGATGGAGTCATTCAAACCAAGTGGCACAATGGCAAGTGTTTTTCCTTAAAATTTGACAGGTTAAAGCAGAACTAAAGGGAGCCTTTATACGCATCTTTCCTCCAATGGTCCTGTCCTTCGCCCACGTTGGCATAGTCTCTTGTGTGCTGGTTTTCGGCCATCTTCATTGGCCATTGCAGTATGATATCACTCTTTGAACATGCGGCCATCATTCCGGCACACTGGTGGTCGGGTTGGCCGCTGTTTACATGCCTGGGGATGCTGTGAACAGACAGGTAAGTGTATTTTATTGAAGAAAAGATATTATGGGGTTTACTTACCAAAACTGGAGAGCGCACATTCTGGTGCAGCTGTGCATGGTAACCAATCAGCTTCTAACTTCAGCTTGTTCAATTAAGCTTTGACAATAAAACCTGGAAGCTGATTGGTTTCTATGCAGAGCTGCACCAGATTTTGCACTCTCCAGTTTTAGTAGATCAACCCCTATCTGCTCACAGTGTACAACACTTGGTTCACACCACAATTTCTGCATTCCAAATGCGTGTCTGCATGCACATTTGCACAGATTCTTGATGCATTCTGGTGCATTTTTTCCCCTTGTTTGTCATTCATCTAATTTCAGGACATTCCAGTGCATTTTGCCGTGTTCTAGATAAGGCATCTGCAACACAGCAAAATGTACAGAAAAAATACAGTATGTTCTACTTTTGTTGACTCTGGAATGCACTGCAAAATGTGAACTAAGGCCATTGGAATACATGGAAAACACTGTGCATGTGTTTTTGATGCAGATTAAAAAGCCAACAGGACTGCATCTGGCGTGAACCAGCAGTAAAGCTTTCATTTTTGAAAATCTGACCCTTACAATAAGGTGTCTCTTTGGGATAACAAGTTTTGTGCTGTCTTGGTTTTTTTTCCTAATCAGCCAGTAAAGATTTTCATAAATGTCAACTCAATTTTATTCTCTCCTTCTTCTTTTTTTATTTATTTATTTTTTTTTATATCATTTATGTATTCAGGTGTACTCTCCACCATAAAAGCTGTGAAACAAAAAGAAGGATTTCTAGGGTTTTATAAAGGGAATGGAGCCATGATGGTCAGGATCTTCCCATATGGAGCCATACAGTTTATGGCATTTGACAGATACAAAAAGGTATTTTTTTTCCTCGTTCTTGTAATAACTATATATATATATATATAAATATTGATGGAGACCCACGAAATGGTTCTATGGGTACCTACAATTGAGGCACGTAGTAGCGGCACAATTTGGCTTGTCACGGGTATCACTCATGCCTACGGAGCTGGAAAAACTAATGTTTGAGGGAGACCATGTAAAGCTTGTCTCTAGTTATTACCTCCTTCTGATGGCCCCCTCCTCCGCTGGGATGGAGAGGGTGATCAACCAGTGGAGCTTGGATATCCCATCCCTGGCGGAGGATTCCTGGACGGAGATAACGGACACTATACTGTCGTCGGTTGTATCTGTAAGGGACAAGCTGACGCAATTTCACTACTTGCATAGATTCTACTATACCCCCTTGGGCTTGTACCAAATGGGTAGAAGGGACTCGCCTGCATGCCAGAGATGCCAGCATATGAAGGGTGATTTCTTTCACATGGTATGGCAATGCCCTGTGGTGGAAATGTTTTGGAAGGCAGTTTCAAGTTTTATGGAAAATAAATTAGCCCTGCCCAATATATACTCACTGGCTAGATGTCTTTTGGGGGAGTTCGGGGAGGATGAGATTACTAACTGTAAAAAAGCTTTACTTGGAATCCTCTTCTTTTATGCAAAAAAGGCTATAGCGCTTACAAGGAAGGAACCAATGTACCTCCTACTGTTAGGTTCTGGGTGGAACTGGTCAATAAAGAGTTTCCAAAGTCTAAGCTTACATATCTTTCCAGAGGTTGCCCCAAAAAAATTGGGAAAATATGGGCGGGATGGGTCGACTCAGTGTCCGGAGATGTTGGAGTTTAGAAATTTGGAATGTCATAGTGTACTGTGTAGGGTGTCAGATGTGTGGACTGCCTGAGGAGCTAAAGATAACTCAGGCCCTCTGTAGCTTTTTACTTAAACTGGGTCATTGAGAAACGAAAGCAATAAAGGCAGAGGCCGAATTCTGATTTTGTGAACAATTTATTGTTGAATATACTGAAATAACATTGAGATGCTCGCTGTCAGTGTACAATGAATACCTGCTTATGCAATGGATCTTGTTAATCCTGTATTTTATCCGGGGTGACCTGTAATGTCATATCTGTCTGCAAACCCAATAAAGTTTACCTTACTTACTAAATACTGATGGAGAGTTCAATAGGTACTGTTATGGGCCGTACACACGATCCGAAAATCGGAAGAAAAATCCAGATTTCGATGCAATTGTACGATAATCGGATCGTTAGTACAGAGCTTTTGAGAGCCGATCATGACCGTTCATCCGATATTATTAGATCAGTCAAACACGAAAAATGTACTTCGTACAGTTGTCTGAAAATACAATACAAATAGACTACAACACATGACATCACTTCAGAGTTTTTATTCTGTTGTATGAGAATTTTCGTGACTTTAGTACACTCTTCCGATGCGATCTGAGATTAGCATGCAAAGAAAACGGACGATCTGTCGTGCGATTTTCAGAACGTGTTTACGGGCCATTAGTATCAATGTAGATCCGTTTTAGCTGCAAAGCATTCTCTGAACTGCGCCTGTGCCTAGCAAAGCTCCTGTGTGCAGTAAGCAGGAGTGCAGCCGTTCAGCACAAGTCATGGAAGCAAGTTGAGATCACTGGGGTAGCGTTGTCATCTTCAGCAATTTCCAGCTTCCAGGGGGATCAGCCAGGTATGTTGTATACATACTGTAGTTAAGATGGTCCAAGCTGGACCAATGTATTTATATAATATAGCCATGGCTGGAATTCTTCTATAAAAGTCAGAATATGACCAATGAAACTGAAAAAATGTTTTCTTTTTAAGAGTAGTAATCTTATTGGAAAGGTGTTGATTTAGGCAGCAGATATAATGCAAATACAGGCTCAAGTAATGGAAATTCGACCCTGGGTACAGACTAAATTGGTTGCGATGTGGTGCAGGCTTTTAGCAATTTAAAACAAGCAGCGAGGAGGAGACATAAACACCACCTGTCAAATGTCCCCTGAAAGGTGGCCCACCGTGGGTTGCTCTTCACAGAGTTCTAACATTTTAACAAAAGTCAATCAAGCAATCAACTTCTGTCGGGCAGGGACGGCCACGCACTGACTGAAATTCAGCCTGTCCCTGCTGAACTGATCGAGTTTAAATCTGTCTATGGCCAGCTTAACTCAAATCTAAGAGCCTCCGTTTTGGAGCATACAGTATGTAGCCATAAATAAATTGAGAGTAGGTATACCTGGAGGTAGCCCATTCATCCTTAACGGTGCAGGGGCACCCCTGAAGCACAGCAAGTTTCTGTCTCGTATAGCAGGGATTCCACTTATTTATTCTGCAAAACAGACGTGGAATGTCACAGGAAACGTTTCTTATTATAATGTGTTCATGTATATGAACTTAGGCTTTACAAATTTAGGCTTTTTAATGAGGGCAGAATATTGATTCTGAACTGGTGAAGAGCCTGTGGTAACTGGGTTTTATGCATGTAAATGAAAACAGTTGGTAAAATACATCCTCCATTTGTTTTCAAGTTCCTTGCCGATGAATGGATATTCACAGCTCAGACATTTTCTGGTACAATAATTTTTATTGTAGAAAAGGAATAACATATTGACAAACATTCACCCGCACAGGGGTATAGTGCAAAGAGCAAAACAGAGAGGCAACTGTTATTGGTAATGGCTATCCATCGGGGCGGCCACATGGACTAACCCAGGGGTCCATATAAATTTCTGAGCCTAAGGGCCAGCTAACTGGGACCCTAAATACTGTTCCCCCAACCCAGGGCGGGGCGAACATTTGGTAGAGGGATACAGAAAATCTGTGGTGAAGCGGTAGTGGCCGCATATCAACTGGAGGCAGACCTGAATCCGAGGATCCAAGGTCACCCCAAGGCAAGAAAGACAGAGGGCGGCCCGAGGCCTGATCCCTGGTTGCAAAAAAAAAAAAGAAAAGAGGAAAGAAATAAGGAAATAAGGGTCAGGAGAGAAGAAAAAAAAGGGGGGTGAGAGAAGCAGGGTGTGGCTGTCAAACTGCTCGGATGCAAAGTGGGAAGAGCATAGGACCTCCAAGGCAAGCATACTTTAAGAAATTTGGAGTGAGAATCATTTAAGATACTCAACATTTTCTCATTGATCATAAGGTCAGTTAGGGTGCTCTTCACCATTGCAAAGGGAACAGTCTCCCGTGCACTGGCTATAACCCTTTTGGTCGCAATGAACAGATAAGAGGCCAGTTTTTGTTGGTAGGAGAACAAGCCATGAATCAGGCAGTGCAACAAAGCAATTTTGGCATCTCTGCATATGGATATATGAAATAGGGAGTGATGGAGTCCAAACACCCTTGACCGAAACCCTGTGAGGCGTGGACAAGCCCACCAAATGTGAATTACGTCACCCCGTTGGCCGCATTCCCCTAAAGCACCGGTCACTTTAGACTGGGTTCGAGCTCGCAATCCGGGCCGGAACCCAGTACCATCGTAGAAGGACTTTATAGGCAGCTTCTAGAGTAGCCATGTTGAAGGAACACTTAGTCTCGGAGGCCTTAGCCTTTTTCCAGTCCTCAGACTCAATAAAGGTCCCCCGATCCCGTTCCTATCGTGCCTGATATGACGTGGCCCCAGGCAAGTCAAAAGCATTTAGAGAATAGATTAGTGAGATGGCACCTGGGGGATTTAGGCAGAGGTGTTCAAAAAATGTCTTCTGTAAGGGATAGGAGGAGTTTTTTAAGCATCCATCCCTCCATGCTCATATAAGTCTTGCATGCATATGTAAATGATGATTGCACCACACATGTGAGGTATCACCACAAACATCTGAGCGAGAGCAATAATTCTAGCTCCAGATCTCCTGCGTAATGTCTAGTACACACGGGCTGAATGTCGGCATGTCAGCCGGTGAGTATGCTGGAAAACCAGCAGCCGACCGAATCCCGATCAGCGCTCTCAGCCAACAGCTGTTCTGGTGGAGTGGGGGGGGGCATCCCCGGGGGCATCCCCGTCACAATAGCTCAGCGGGGAAGATTGCTGTACTAAGGTTGGTTCTTTAGTACAGCGGCTCTAACCCTAGCTGCCAGTTTCTTTTTCATTCAACATGCTGGTTTGAATGAAAAAAAACTATTAGTGTGCACCCAGCTTTACTCTAAACTGGTAACCTGTAAAAACTTTTAAAGTGTGCCCTATCAAGTTTTTTTAGTAGTTTAGCACTGCTCCATGGGCGTACGCAAATTTAAATGGTATATATTTACTCGGTGTAATATCTTTTATATTTGACCAAAAATTGTGTGTGTGTGTGTGTGCACTTAAATTAGATAAATTGTACTTCTTCCCAAAAATTTGCATGTAAAAAACTGCTGTGCAAATGCTGTGTGATATAAAAATTGGGACACCCACAACTTTATTCTCTTGGGCCTCTGCTTAAAAACAAATATATAATGTCTGGGGGTTCTAAGTCTTCTCCTGTCTTTACATGAACATGAACTTTAATGGTGCTCCAGTCTTAGTCTGTAGGGTTCAATAGTGAGTTGACCCACCCTTTGCAGCTATAACTGCTTCAACTCTTATGGGAAGGCTGTCCACAAGGTTTGGAAATGTGTCTATGGGAATGTTTAACCATTCTTCCAGAATCACATTTGTGAGGTCAGGCACTGATGTTGCACGAGAAGGTGTGGCTGGCAGTCTCCGCTCTAAGTCATCCCAACAGTGTTTTGTTGGGTTGAGGTCAGGACTCTGCAGGCCAGTCAAGTTCCTCCATCCAAAATTGCTCATCCCATTTCTTTATGGACCTTGCTTGTGCACTGGTGTGATGTCATGTTGGAACAGGAAGGGCCAACCCCAAACTGTTCCCATGAAGTTGGGGGCATGCAATTGTCCAAAATGTCTTGGTATGCTGATGCCTTAAGAGTTCCTGTCACTGAAACTAAGGGGCCAATCCCAACCTCTGAAAAACAACCCCACAACCAACCCCCCCCCCCCTCCCCCAAATGATTTGGACCAGAGCACAAAGTAAGGTCCATAAAGACATGGATGAGTGAGATAGCTGCAAAGGTTGGGCCAACTCAATATTGAACCCTACGGACTAAGACTGGGATGCCATTAAAGTTCATGTGTATAAAGGCAGGTGTCCCAATACTTTTGGTAATATAGTGTATGTGTGAAGGTCTTGAAAGGCTTAACATCATGTTTGTCCGGATTGGTGATTAGAGTTGAATCAGGCAATGTTTGTATGGGTATGCTTACCCCCTAAACTTTCCAGGGATGTCTCCTTGTCCCTCCTACTTCCTCAGAACTTAAAGCGGAACTTCACCAAGAAAGGAAAGTTCCATGTGTTTGCCTCCCCCCGCCTCCTCTTTAGCAATTGGCACCTTTTTGGGGGTGAGCAGCTTATCTGGTTTTGACAGGAACCTGCTCCCAATTCCAGTTGGATCGCCGCCGCAATCCGAACAGAAGTTTGCCCCCCCCTCCCCCACAGCCTCACAGGTCCCAGAGGACTGCGGGACTATTCACAAAGCTCAGTGTGTCTCGCGCATGCACAGTAGGGAGCCAGTTGTGGAGCCACAAGGAGTCTCAGCTGGCTTTCCACAGTGACCATTCAGGCATCTGGACCCGAAGCCCATTGAAGAATCGGCTCGGGTGAGGACAGCGCTGGATCCCAAGACAAGTAAAGGTTCTTATATTAAAACTCAGCAGCTACAGTATTTGTACCAGCTGACTTTTATTTTTGGTGGGGAGACTGGAGCTCCTCTTTAATAATGTAATATGTTTGAAAGGACTTTCAGAAGCTTGCATATCCGATTGGCATTTGGTTTGTAAAGCTAGTCCAAGGTAAATACAGAAAATAAATCACAATCCTGGCCATGCAACACAAACGCTCAAAATCAAATAAGTAGAACAATTTGAGGATAAAGGTTGGTTACAATGTTCTGCAACAGCATTCATTTCTTCATATCCTGTTTGGCCAATGTAGATTTACATGATGTCATAACACCACAGTCTATACTTTTCATCTTCACCCTGGTTAGAATCCAATTAACTAATGGAAACCCTTTTTTTTTTTTTTTTTTTTTTTTTTTTTTTTACAGTTCGTACGCAAGACTATCAACAGATCTGAGCATCTACACAGATTAATGGCTGGATCAATGGCTGGTAAGTATCAAAACACAAAGGCAGTTATAGAAGCCCTCTAACCTGCTAATACATTGGGGGGGGGGGATTTCTATTTACCTTAGAAATTCCCTTTAAAGCACATGCGTCAAACACAAGGCCTGCAGGCCATTTGATGTGCCCCTCGCACCTCTCTTGCAGCTGTGGTACCCTCCTCATCCTCTTTATTGTCAAAGCTTGAGAGCCGGTTCACACAGGGGCGATCCGACTTTAGGGGCGACTCGAAGCCACCCCACACAGCGCAACTTCAGTGTAGCTTGCAAACGACTTCTGTAATGGAGGTCCATGCAAGTCGCTTGAAGTCTCCCCCAAAGTGGTACAGGAACCTTTTTCTAAGTCAGAGTGACTTGAGTCGCTCCTATTAGAACGGTTCCATTGCAATGGATGGAGCCCGACTTTTCAGGCGACTAAGTCATCTGACATGTCGCCCCTGTGTGAACCGGGTCTAATTGAACAAGCTGAAGTTAGAAGCTGATTGGCTACCATGCACAGCTGCACCAGATTTTGCACTCTCAGTTTTAGTAAATCAATCCCAATGTATGTGTCTAACTGAAGTCTTTCCTTACTTTGTAGTGACTCGCCTGTCCAAGTTCCTTTACTGGTGAAAAAGATCAGTACTTACATACTTAGCTTGTAAAGATATGTTTTTATTTTTATTAATTTGAGTATTGAAGTTTATAGTACTCATATACAAAATAATTTTACTCCTAAAGTGGTTGTAAAGGCTCAACTTTTTTTCCCCTTATTATAATAATAATAATAATAATAATAATAATAAACCTGTTATACAGTACTTACCTGCTCTGAGCAATGGTATTGAATGGAGTGGCCCCAAACCTCCTCTTCTAGGGTCCCTAGCTGGTGCTGTCTGCTCCTCCTTTTATGTGTCTATCCCTATGGCAAGCTGTGTGCTATGAGGGCAGATGTGTTGTTGTGCTCCTTAGTCGGGCTGTGTACATCCATAGACACACACAGCACAGCTTGGTCTACAGCTGAGCATTTGTTGTGACAACCCCCCCCCCCCAATTGAAACCTGATTTTTATTAACTCATGGGAAATGTCATGAAGAATAGTTGTACCATCTTCCAAAGCTGTGGAAATATTTCGAAACGTGCACTTTTTACCCAATCATAACGCTTGCCCTATCATAAAATTTGCTTGGACCTCTACATGGTTCTGTAGCTTTTTGAGCGGTTCCTGTGATGTAACATCAGCTTCAATCACCGCAAATGGGTTAACAAGGCAACATTACAATAGAACACAATTTCCTGTACTATTATCCCCCCCCCCCCCAGCATGCGCCCTGATTTCACAGCTTGCTTGAAATACCCCTGTTAAGAACCAATGGTCTCATATCCTTAGTGTGTGCAGGGCACACGGGCGGTGTGTGAGGAATGGGGCCAACAGGAGTCCTTTCAGCTGCTTGCACTGTCTGCCTCTTACCCCCTCCTCCCGCCATTGCCACTGCTAGAACCGCTGATGCAGGTTAATGTCCGATAAACTGGGCGGGTCCACTCAAATGTCTGATCACAGCCCGCGCCCACAGCAAGGTCCCGCCTCTTTTACATGCTAATCACTTTCAGCATGCAGGGAAGTCCTCCCCGTGTGTGGCAGCCAGTGCACACCGGGGTGTACTTTACAGATGTGGGTCTTGCCAACTGGGCGCCAGATAGGCTCCACCTATGTGCTAGAGAGGTGCAAACATGGTATTAGGTCAGCGACAATTGGGCATAAACCTTGTCATAAGGTAGGCAGCGGTGCTAACCTTATGCCCAGTTTGTGCCTTTAGTGCCCACATTATGCCTATTTTTCACCGACCTTGCACCTGGTTGGCGCCTCTCTTACGCCCACCTTGCGCTCAAATGGCGCCTATCTGGCGCTCACCTAATCCCTTGTTTATGCCCTGTTGGTGCCTACATACAGTATTTCACAAAAGTGAGTACACCCCTCACATTTTTGTAAATATTTTATTATACCTTTTCATGTGACAACACTGAAGAAATGGCACTTTGCTACAATGTAAAGTAGTAAGTGTACAGCTTGTATGGCACTGTCAATTTGCTGTCCCTTCAAAATTACTCAACACACAGCCATTACTGTCTAAATTGCTGGCAACAAAAGTGAGTACACTCCTAAGTGAAAATGTCCAAATTGACCCCAAAGTGTCAATATTTTGTGTGGCCACCATTAATTTCCAGCACTGCCTTAGCCCTCTTGGACATGGAGTTCACAGGTTGCCACTGGAATCCTCTTCCACTACTACATGATGACATCACAGAGCTGGTAGATGTTAGAGACCTTGAGCTCCTCCACCTTCCATTTGAGGATGCCCCACAGATGCTTTATAGGGTTTAGGTCTGGAGACCTGCTTGGCTGGTCCATCACCTTTACCCTCAGCTTCTTTAGCAGAGTGGTCGTCTTGGAGGTGTGTTTGGGGTCGTTATGTTGGAATACTGCCCTGCGGCCCAGTCTCCGAAGGGAGGGGATCATGCCCTGCTTCAGTATGTCACAGTACATGTTGGCATTCATGGCTCCCTCAATGAACTGTAGCTCCCCAGTGCTGGCAGCACTCATACAGCACCAGACCATGATACTCCCACCACCATGCTTGACTGTAGGCAAGACACACTTTCCTTTGTACTCCTGACCTGGTTGCTGCCACACACACTTGACACCATCTGAACCAAATAAGTTTATCTTGGTTTCATCAGACCACAGGACATTGGTCCAGTAATCCATGTCCTTAGTCTGCTTGTCTTCAGCAAACTGTTTGCGGGCTTTCTTGTGCATCATCTTTAGAAGAGGCTTCCTTCTGGGACGATAGCCATGCAGACCAATTTGATGCAGTGTGTGGCGTATGGTCTGAGCACTGACAGGCTGACCCCCCCTCCCCACCCCTTCAACCTCTGCAGCAATGCTGGCAGCACTCATACGTCTACTTCCCAAAGACAACCTCTGGATATGACGTTGAGCACCTGCACTCAACTTCTTTGGTCGAACATGGCGAGGCCTGTTCTGAGTGAAACCTGTCCTGTTAAACCACTGTTTGGTCTTGGCCATCATGCTGCAGCTCAGTTTCAGGGTCTTGGCAATCTTATTATAGCCTAGGCCATCTTTATGTAGAGCCAAAATTATTTTTTTCAGATCCGCAGAGAGTTCTTTTCCATGAGGTGCCATGTTGAACTTCCAGTGGCTAGTATGAGAGTGATAACATCAAATTTAACATACCTGCTCCCCATTCACACCTGAGACCTTGTAACACTAATGAGTCACATGACTAATTGGGCCCAATTTGGACATTTTTCACTTAGGGGTGTACTCACTTTTGTTGCCAGCGGTTTACACATTAATGGCTGTGTGTTGAGTTATTTTGAGGGGACAGAAAATTTAAGCTGTACACTTACTACTTTACATTGTAGCAAAGTGTCATTTCTTCAGTGTTGAAACATGAAAAGCTATAATAAAATATTTACCAAAATGTGAGGGGTGTACTCACTTTTGTGAGATACTGTATATCTGTGTAGTAGATCCCGTGATGGACTGACTGACATTGAATGTGGTTGCCCATATTTAAGATGCCAGTGACGTGACCTGAAGCCTGGTGAAGAGACTGGTTCGGGTGAGGACAGCACTGGATCCCTGGGCATCCCAGTCTGTTTATTAAAAGCAGATACATTTTTTTGTAGCTGCTGACTTTTAATTTTTAAAGAAATGACTCAAGCTCCTCTTCATAGTAGAAATACCTATTAGAATATGCATTGTATTAATAGTCGGTGCATTTCACCGACTGTTAATACAATGGAGGGACAAAGCTTTTAATGCTGTCAATGCTCGTGTTAAATGAGATTTCCCCTCACTTTCTGGTCCACATCAGTGAGAAAAGAAGTTAGGTGAAATGACTTCAACAGAGACACAAGCAGTATAACAATTTGGGAAGAACAAACAAAACAAACCACCTCCATAGCTCCGTGGATGTTCTTGCAATGGGGAACCTTATATCTTTAACAGCTGAAAGCAAAGCAAGATCTTTCACCCCTGTAAGGACTGGGGAAGCCCAAAAACACTGGAAAAACAGAAACAGAGGGTGAGTACTCACAGACAGCATATGATATTAAAGTGGTTGTCAACTCGTGACAACCACTTTAACCTACAGGTAAGCCTATAATAAGGCTTACCTGTAGGTGCCTTGCATGTCTCCTAAACCTGTATGGTTCAGGAGATATGCAGTGTATGTGTTGTGCCGACGTCATGTCTCCACTGCGATCGTGCTGTGACTGGCGGCTCTTGCGCCCATGCGCAGGAGTGACGTCACGCGACTCTGGCCAGTCACAAAATTAACACTGACAGAGACCAGACGTGTGAGGAAGTCTGACAATAATAATAATAAAAGCATAACAAGGAAACAAAGTCTTTCTTCAGCTAAATCTATTAATTGGGTTTTGTCTGGAGAAAAAAAGTTACATTTCTGTCTTTATTTTTTAGGTATTACTGCAGTTATGTGCACTTATCCACTGGATATGGTCAGAGCTCGTCTTGCATTTCAAGTGAAAGGAGAGCACAAGTACAATGGAATCATAGATGCTTTTAAGAGTATTTACTCAAAGGTATGTCTCTCTTATAGAAATGCAAAGATGAGCTTTTAATGCTCAGTCTTTCTGCATTTGATGTGTACCTTGGGGAAAATAATTGTTTGATCCCCTGCAAATTTTGAAGGTTTGCCCACTTACAAAGAAATGAAGGGCCTATAATTTTTTTTTATCATAGGTGTATTTTAAATGATAGACAGAATATCAACCAAAAATCCATAAAAAAAACACGATACAAATTTTATAATAAGGAAAATTGTTGCCATACTTACCGTAATTTTCCTTTCCTGGATCCTCCCCATGTCAGCCTACTATGGGTCAGCTCTGCCCCCTCTGACCCCTCCAGGACCACCTCTTTCCTAGCCCATAAAGGGCGGCTGTCTGCCCCATAACACTGTTCAACTGCACCCGCCTCGCGACGGATAATTGGGTGAGGATCCACGGCTGACATGGGGAGGATACAGGAAAGGAAAATTACGGTAAGTATGGCAACAATTTTCCTTATTCCTGGACCTCCCCATGTCAGCCTACTACGGGATGTACCAAGCTACCTCATCCCAAGGGAGGGCCCCCAAAAGAGATAAATAACCAACACCACAGCCTGCGAATATGCTGCTTCAATAATTTTAATGGGCGACAGCCGCCAAAATTATTTTATAACCCAGCGCCTCCTCGGCCGGGAAGGCCACGTTTAGCCTTTAATGTTTAATGAACGTGTTCGGCGTACTCCAGCTTGCCGCTCTGCAGACTGCTTCCGCCGAGACCTTGGCATATGCTGCCCACGATGCTGCCATACCCCTCGTAGAGTGCGCCGTAATCTCCGATGGAGGAGAGAGGCCCAAAGACTTGTATGCGATCTGTATAGTACGCACTATCCAAGATGAAACCACTCTCGGAGATGCGGCCATTCCCTTCTTGGGCCCCGCTGGGAACACCAGCAACTGATCCTGCCGCCGGAATTCCTCTGTGCGGTTCAGGTAATCCGAGATGACTGAGACTAAGTCCAACGAATTCCAGTCGTCCTCCCCCGACTCTATCGGGAAGGCTGGAAGAATTGTCTCCCAGTTTAAGTGAAACGAAGTGTTGACCTTAGGTAGAAAACTTGGCACCGGCTTGAGTATCACCTTGTCTCGCAGGATCATGCAGTAAGGCTCTTTTGAAGAAAAGGCACATAACTCTGAAACTCGTCTCGCTGAAGCAATCGCCAACAAAAAGGGCCACGGTTCAAAAGATGGATTCCAGTTGTGAAGCAAAGTGAATTTGACCCTCTGTTAAGAAGGTCGGAAGGGCTATCTCAGCCCCCTCCTGCTGACCTTAAGCAACCTGAATCAGAGTCAGTAGAGCCTAATGGACTTGGCGTGTCTCCTTAAGGCCGCCGTCCTAGTCAACGACCACAAGGGTCGCCCCGGGTTCTTCCCTTACCGGCGTAGAGGCTCTCACCAAAGTAGAACCTATCACGCATGATATGTCTAGCGTATGTTCAGAAACCCGGAGAGAGGAGGTAGCCTCTAATGCCGCGTGAGATGCTCCCCATACCGTCGTAGCACCCGTCGTATACGGGACAGAGAATATGTGT
>BLSH010122832.1:1186321-1196653 GCA_018402905.1 Glandirana rugosa | reverse complement strand
AGAACAGTGTTATGGGGCAGACAGCCGCCCTTTATGGGCTAGGAAAGAGGTGGTCCTGGAGGGGTCAGAGGGGGCGGAGCTGACCCGTAGTAGGCTGACATGGGGAGGTCCAGGAAATTGAATTGCAGTCCAGTGAGTAAAATAAGTATTTGATCCCCAAGCAAAACATGACTTAGTACTTGGTGGAGAAACGGTTGTTGGCAAGCACAGAAGTAAGATGTTTCTTGTAGTTGGTTACCAGGTTTGCACACATCTGAAGAGGGATTTTGGTCCACTCTTCTTTACAGATCTTCTCTAAATCCTTAAGGTTTCTTGGCTGTCACTTGGTAACTCGAAGTTTCAGCTCCCTCCATAAATTTTCTATATGATTAAGGTCTGGAGACTGGCTAGGACACTCAGTGACCTTAATATGTGCTACTTCTTTTTTTTTTTTTTTTTTTTTTTTTTTCATAAGAAATTTTTATTTTATTGAGGTTTTAAAAGTTTTCATACAATGCATTAAGTACGAAATTCAACCGAATCCAAAACCTCAAAAATAGTCACTTAATGTGATGACAACAAGTTAAGTAATACATCAGAGAAATAAGAAAAGTAGACAGTAGTAAACATGTTGGCATTAGTCTAAATAGGTTTGGCCAAGGGGCCAAGAATGCTCTTCAGGAGCCTGGTGTAAATACGCTTCCCATAATCAGGGGGATTAGTACTGTTACCTGTCAGATTAGCTTCAGTTAGAGGTGGTGAGTATGCCCAGAGAGGGGGGCAGGGAGTGGCCCATGACATATAGAAGATCATGTTGCACAATATGGGCAGTGAGGTAAAGAGTAGAGTACAATAGGGGATCAAGAGATAGAACGAGGGAGGCTAAGTGCCTAAGAGGAGGGGTACGGCAGGGTAGAGCCATTAGAGGAATGGGAGTCCTAAGATCGGATGTAGTAATGGTCTAGGGAGGAGGGATGGGGGCGGGGGGAGAGGGACCAGCTGCTCTCTCTTGTATATGAAAGCTCACAGCAGAAAGGGCGTGTGAAGAGCGTTTTGTTTTAGGACATAAACCGAACTTTATCACTCTACGTCTCAGGGTGAGGTAGTCAAATCCAAGTATTTACTCGTAAGTTTGAAGGAGAGCCAGGGTTCCCATGTTCCGGAAAATTTAAGGACATTGTCCTGTGAAATGTAAATTAGTTCTTCCGTTTCAGCTACTCTGTTAATACGACAGAGCCATTCTGCAATTGTTGGGGGTGACGTTGAACGCCAATGCACGGGGATGCACATCCTTGCAGCGTTGACCAGATGCATTGCTACTGATTTGAAGTACACTGTTTTGGAGATCGGGGTCAGATGCAGCAAATATTGTGCTGGGCTGAATTCTAGTGCAAGGCCTGAGATTTGTGTGGCCAATGCGTGAACCTCGGACCAGTAAGGGAGAAGACTGGGACAATCCCACCAAATATGGAGGAATGTACCCTTTTCTAGGCCGCATCTCCAACATCTGTCTGACACAGATGGGTAGAATTTGTTTATCAGGTCCGGGGTTCTGTACCACCGTGTTTTGATTTTGTAACCATTCTCCTGTGTGGAAACATTCAAGGAGCCTTTATGTATATAAAGATGAATACGGTCCCAGTCCTCTTGCTTCAGCTCCCTACCCGTTGCGCCATTCCAGTAGGTGTGTTCAGACTTCAAGAGTGTCTTGGGTGTAGCGGACAGGGAAGAGTGCAGTGCAGCTACTACATGGCATTGTGGAGAAGAACGGGAACAAAATGACTCTAGAAGAGTGAAGTGGGTTTTACGGGATTTATCCTCTAGAAAATGTTTGGCTTGCATATAGGACCAGAAGGGGAAGGAGCCTGTGTTGGAATTTTCCGCTAACTCAGAGTGCTTCAGAAGTCTCCCCCTACGAAAGAAGTGTTGAGCTGTCATCCTTTCATGGGGCCATTCCGCTTTGGCGAACTTTCCGGACATCCCTGGTGGGAACTCCGGGTTCCCCCAGAGGGGAGTGAGGGGGGAGAGTTTTGAAGATGTGGAGTCAGTTGCACAAGCTTTGTCAAATTCTGTTAGAGTAATATGTGCTACTTCTTGAGCCACTCCTTAGTTGCCTTGGGGGTTTGTTTTTGGCCATTGTCATGCAGGAAGACCCATTTACGATCCATCTTCATTGTTCTGGCTGAGGAAAGAAGGTTCTCATCTAAGATTTTACAATACATGGCTCGTCCATTGGCCCCTCAATGCGGCAAAGTTGGCATGTACCATTAGCAGAAAAACAGCCTCAAAGCATAATGTTTCCACCTCTGTGCTTGACTGTAGGGATGGTGTTCTTAGTGTCATAGTCAGCATTTTTCTTCCAAACAAGGCAAGTCGAGTTAATGCCAGAGAGCTCAATTTTGGTCTCATCTGACTACAGCACTTTCTCCTTCCTTCTCTGAATCATTTTAGATGTTCATTGGCAGACAGGCCTGTACATGGGCTTTCTTGAGGCGAGGGACCTTGTGGGTGCTGCAGGATTTCAGTCCATGCGGGCGTATTGTGTTACCAATGCTTTGTTGACTGTGGTCCCAACTGCCTGGAGATCATTCACCAGCTCCTCCCGTGTAGTTCTGGGCTGATCGCTCAGTTTTCTCATGATCATCCTTACCCCATAAGGAAAAACAGTTGTCTCCTTCTCACCAAGCTTCTTGCTGATGGTCTTGTAGCCCATTCCAGCCTTGGGCAGGTCTACAATCTTGTCCCTGATGTCCTTTGACAGCTCTTTGGTTTAAGCCTAGGTTCAGATTGGAGCGATTTGACATGTCAAATCGCATGCCAAATTGGTGGCAATTGCCGGCAATGGTACCCTTTGAATCAGCGCAACGCTGCGCTTATGGCACTGCACCGATTCCCAAAAGTAGTTCTTGTACTACTTTTGGCATCTTCGGGTGCGATTTCCATAGGCATCTGTGCAGAAACCCGTTCAGATGTCTCTCAAAAATCGCCCCCGAAGTCAGGACTGACATGCGGGAATGAAAGGGTGCGAGTTCAGCTGAACTTGCACCCTTTCATTCCCGCTGTCAGTGTGAACCAGGGCTGAATGGAAGGAAGAAATTCTGTGGACAGGCGTATTTTATACACATACCGAGTTGTCGTTGGGAACACCTTCTTAAATTGACAGGACTAATCTGTGTAGCACATGAGCACATGCTGTAGCCAGTCTGTGGAAACCAGAATTATTGTTGGTTGGTAGGGGATCAAAATCAAATACTTGTTTTACTCACTGAACTGCAACTCCATTTATAACATTTGTATCGTGTTTTTTCTGGATATTTGGTTGATATTCTGTCTCTATCATTTATAATACACCTATGATAAAAATTAGAGTGTGCATCCAAAGCACTAAAATGGTTTGTGTTCTGTTTTTATTTAACTACTAGGAGGGAGGATTTCGTGGATATTACAGAGGCCTTGTTCCCACTGTTATAGGAATGGCACCTTATGCAGGTAAGTTACCTGGATCCTCCAAGCCATTAATCAAGTTGGGCTAAACAAGACGATGTAGCATTATGAGAAATGTTATCAAGATGCATGATCTTACTAGATTGGTTGGAACTGGTGGAATTGTGCTTTTTACTAGCTGTACTTTGTTTTAGGCACACTAGTTATCTGACTTGTATCAATATCTGGGGTCGGAGTGTGAATTTTCCACGTGGCTTCAGAACACATCCAATGATGCTGATGGAACTGTATGGCTGTCTCCAGCAGAATGTGTCTCTGTAACCAGGGCACAGTGCAGCTTCAACCTCAAAAACATTAAAGTGGTTGTAAATCCTTACATATACCCAGTGAAGTGGCCTCAGGTGATAAACACAGATGAGACAAATCCTCCTGCTGTTTATCTACAGCCTTGTATCCCCTACATCCATTCAGAGTGCAGAATTTACACAGGATTTGTCAGCTCTTAAAGGCAGGGGGTGAACAGCTGAAGTTATATCAGTGAGGAGAGCTCTGAGAGCTGATTGGAAGGAAGGGACACACCCCCTTCACACAGGAATAGAGCGGAGGCTGTCAATCAGACTGTGCCATTCCCTGTCACCATTTTTCTTTCAGTGTCAGAAAAAGTTGTCAGAAGTGACTCATGCAGATAGCAGAGGAATGAGGCTGCAGACAGAAATGACACTTGGTGACAAGTACACACTGTAGCAGTGGTTCTGAACTCCTGTCCTTGGGACCCACTAACAGGCCAGGTTTGCAGGATAACTGAAATACATCACAGGTGATATCATTTGCTGCTCAGTGATTGCAGTATTCTAGTCTGCATCTCCCCAAGATAATACTTAAAATCTGGCCTTTTGGTGGGTCCTGAGGACAGGAGTTGAGAACCACTGCACTATAGGAATATGCTTTGTTCATATTTCTTGTCCGAGGTTTACAACCACTTTGTCAAAAAGCTTTATACTCTCGCTCTGCCCTACAGCTACTCTGAAACCTCTATCGAAAAAAAAGGTCAGGCTGACTGTGATCAGCCTAGGTCCTGCAGCAAGGTTGGTGCTAATGAAGTCAAAGCGTGCCTAAACCCAAGAACAACATTTCAACATATTGCAACCTGGCAGTCCTCAGATGTGGTGGCTACATTCGGTTTCTTTTTGCAGGCTTGTTTTTCCTTTATTTTCACTTGGAGATCATGCAGGTAGCACACTTCTATCCTAGGGTGACAACTCACCGTACGGTACCTATGTAGGAGGAGCATTAGGATAGGACTATAGAACAGCCGCTACCCTCTTCATATCCATAACATACGTCAAACCTTAACACAATCAATTTGTTTGCAGTCAGGCTGGCCCTTGCACTGCATAGTTGAAGGTAAATCTAGAGGAAATTGAATAAGATAATTGTATAATGTATGCCCAGCTTTAGAAGCGATCTTTTATATTTTTTTTTGTATATTTTTAAGTCATCGCTTTTGTCTCTGGAACATGTACTATTGTATGGTAATTTTTAAATCTATTTGAGATAGCAAATCACAATTTGTGCTTTTGAATTGGATAACCTGCTCATTTCTAAGTATGTTTTATAAATTGTCATGTGACAATTGTTTTCTTCTTTGACAGGTTTCTCATTTTTCACATTTGAGACCTTAAAGACTGCCGGACTGAAACATGCCCCAGAACTGCTGGGGAAACCATCCTTCGACAATCCAGATGTCATGGTGCTAAAGACACCTGTCAGCTTATGCTGTGGTGGGATTGCTGGAGCCATTTCACAGACTATCTCGTATGTAGACTCACGTGTGTCATAAAGTCTAAATCTGTGAATAAAATTGATTCATAAACCGTATCTTAAACTAGTTAAGCAGGGAAGGTATGATCACATAACTGTGGGTAAATGTGTGCTGCTGTTCATGAATGGCTCTGATCAAGCCCTTTGGAGGGTGAAACATAAATGTGTGCTATGTCCAGGTTTTAATAAAACTGGATGAGATTTGATCTCATCAAAGTGCAGCTCACGGTTTCCTCATTGACTCCACAGAGGTTGGTTTGGGCTCCTAACTGGCTGACACCCCTGTGTTCCAGAGGTGGGGGATTCCATGGGGGCTTAGAGTGGTGACATATAGTTTTCCCCCACTATCCATTGATATCCTAGTGAAGTCGTTTTTCACTGTCCATCACCTTGAAAAAAAAACACTCATTCTGTGTTCAAATGCCTACTGTGTCCACATGGCTGTAACTGTCCCTGAAAATGCATACATAGAGCATGTCTGGAAGGATGTCATGTGTGGACCCCCCCTTCTTTTCTGCAAATCTCTGCAGGCAGTTCAGTTTCGTTCACAAAGGATGAAATCTGGCACGTGTTCCACGATTCCTTGTTTCATCCACTAGATGGTGTTGTGAATATAGCAAATATGTAATCTGCAGCACCGATAGGAAAAAATACATTATATGGCCAAAACTTTGTGGACACTCGACCATTGGACCTACCTATGTGGTCAATACTGAGTGAGTACCCCTTTAAATGATTGAGTTTAAGCATTTTCTAGTGAAGGGTGCTGGTATTACTACAGCACATAAAGGCATTTTTGACTATTGTGCACTTCTATCCCTGACAACAATTTTAGGGAAAGCCCTTTCTTTTCTGGGCAGCAACATATAACTTCATGTTAAAACACAGCCGTAAGAGCATGGCAGGAAATGGCATGTCTTTCATGATTCCTTGTTTCAGCCTCTAGATGGTGTTGTGCATATAGCAAATATACAGCTGTGGCCAAAGGTTTTGAGAATGACACAAATATAAATTTTTAACAAAGTCTGCTACCCCAGTTTTTATGTTTGCATATACTTCAGAATGTTATGAAGAGTGATCGGATGAATTGCAATTAATTGCAAAGCCTTCTTTTGCCATGAAAATGAACTTCTACCATAGAAATCATTTCCACTACATTTGTGAAGAAGGCTTCAGGGCACCCAAGAAAGTCCAGCAAGCGCCAGGACCTTCTCCTACAGTTGACTCTGCTCTGGGATCGGGGCACGACTAGTGCAGAGCTTGCTCAGGAATGGCAGCAGGCAGGTGTAAGCACGTCTGCACGCACAGTGAGGAGAAGACTTTTGGAGGATGGCCTGGTGTCAAGAAGGGTAGCAAAGAAGCCACTTCTCTCCAAGAAAAACATCAGGGACAGACTGTTATTCTGCAAAAGGTACAGAGATTGGGCAGCTGAGGACTGCGGTAAAGTCATTTTCTCTAAAGAATCCCCTTTCCGATTGTTTGGGGCATCCGGAAAAAAAACTTGTCCAGGGAAGAAAAGGTGAGCGCTACCATCAGTCCTGTGCCATGCCAACAGTAAAGCATCCTGAGACCATTCATGTGTGGGGTTGCTTCACAGCCAAGGGAGTGGGCTCACTCACTGTTTTGCCTAAGAACACAGCCATGAATAAAGAATGGTACAAAAACATCCCCTGAGAGCAACTTCTTCCAACCATCCAAGTTTGGTGAGGAACAATGCCTTTTCCAGCATGATGGAGCACCTTGCCATAAGGCAAACGTGATAACTAAGTGACTTAGGGAACAAGACATGGAAATTTTGTGTCCATGGCCAGGAAATTCCCCAGACCTTAATCCCATTGAGTCAATCCTTAACCACTTAAGGACCGGAAGGATTTACCCTCTTAATGACAAGGCCATTTTTTGCAATACAGCACTTTTTTTTTCTCAACAAAAAGGTTTTTATTGTACAACTGAAAAAGTACATACACATCGCATCATAGAATCAACAATATATGCCAGGTGACCATGCAATAATACAACAATAGACATTCTACAAGATTTGTCAGCTTAAACAATAAGGATTCCAGCCAATACTCTGGAGCATAGACCATTATAAAAGGCACATATTGGATCTGTTTCCGTCAACTGCCCTGGGCTTTCCTCTGCACCCCCCTCCTCAAAGGACCATCTACATGAGCAGTCTGTCCATGGTCAGATCAGCTGGTGCCAAGCCCAGTAAATGCAACCAAGGAGCCCACAGTCTTTCAAATTTACCACCAGTATCCCTATGCTGGTTTATCATTTTTTCCAACCGGAGTGTATCACCCATTCTAGCCAACCATTCTTTCACTGTAGGGGGTTCAGTAGATGTCCAGTGGGTTAGTATTGCTAATCTAGCCTGGAAAAGTGCTCTCCCTACAGCCTGTCTGGGGACATCCTCCATTTGTAAAGCGTCTAGTATTCCTAATAGGCAACATTTGGGATTCTCTGGGACTCGTATTTGAAATACCTGGTTATTGGTATTAATGACAGATTTCCAATACCTGTGGAGCTTGGGCCATCGCCATAGCATGTGGATCAAATCCCCGTGATCTCTACAGGATCTAGTACATGTGGGATCAGATTGCAAATCCATACGTGCTAATTTGGCAGGTGTGTAATGGACTCAGCAAAATGTATAGCTGTGATAGACGTTGAGCTACATTCAGGAAACATTGCATGACTGACTGTAGGGCCTCCTCCCATTTTTCCTCCCCGAAGGCTCCCAGATCTCCCTCCCACTGGGCCACAGCTCTAAGACTGGAATTTAGTAGGATAAGGTCTAGGAGCATCGCATAGGTATTAGAGATAAAGCCTTTATATGTAGAGATCCCATGTATAAAGTTGAAAATGGGGGCAGTCTCCAATGCCCATGTGTCCACCTCACGTTGTGCATTCACCGTATGGCGGAGTTGTAAATAATAAAACTGCATGTGAGACGGGAGTGAGAAGGAGACCTGAAGATCCACAAAGGGTCTCAATTGCCCATTCGTAAAAATATGGGACATATGTGTAATAACCTGTCGCTTCCATATAGCCCCGCATTCCAGTTTCATTAATTCTTGATAATGGGCATTGTCCCAAATAGGACTAAACTTAGTAAATCCTATAATGTCTTGTAGTGTTCTGATTTTGTTCCAAACCTTTTGCATGAGGTTGTAGGTAGGGTAAAGTCTGTTCGGTTTACCAAACCTCAGCACCTCTAGGCCCTCCGCCACCTCCATACCCACTGCCTGTTTGAGAAGTTGTGTGGTTGAGTCCCTCAGGTTTAGTGCGCATTCGGTGTACTGGTTAACAGCCCTAGCTATATGTTGTAGCTGTGAGGCCAAATAGTATACCCATGGGTTTCGGGAGTGCAAGACCCCCCGCATCCTTGGGGCGTTGTAGCTGTTCAAGTTTTGTTCTCGCTGATTTAGACGCCCATATTAGTGTTCTAAAGAGTGAGTTAATGATTCTGAATTTTTTAAGGGGGATAATGACTGGGGTGTTATGAAGCACATACAGCAGCTGGGGCATAAGGATCATCTTTATGAGATTGACCCTGCCCACCGGAGAGAGATTTAATTTCATCCAAACTCCAATCTTATCTCTGGATCTGTTAAGAAGCAGAGTTAGGTTGAGGGGAACATAATCTTGGGGAGAAGGGGTGATCCATATGCCTAAGTATTTTATTTTCTTGGAAACCGGTATCTCCTGTATCTTCCCCATCTGAGGGTCTATCTGTCCATCTTCTAGAGGTAGTAAAGATGATTTGGACCAGTTTATAAGAAGGCCTGAATATGTGCCAAATTCCTGAATAACCCTCTTGGCCTCAGTCAAGGATGCAGATGTGTCTCCTAGAAAAAGCATGGTGTCATCTGCATATATCATTACCTTTTCATGGATCGTCCTATACGTAAGACCCCAGATATTCCCGTTTGCTCTAATCGCAGCTGCCAATGGCTCTATGGCCAGAGCAAACAAGAGTGGGGACAGAGGGCACCCCTGACGAGTGCCCCTATATAATGGAAAGTCTGGGGACACCTTCCCTGCCTCTACTATAGCTGCTACTGAAGCGCTGTATAGCAACTTGACCCATGATATAAAGTGAATCCCAAAGCCAAACTTCTGCATAACTGTCCACAAATATTCCCATTCAATGCTGTCAAAGGCTTTGTGGGCATCAAGGGACAATAGTGCTCTGTCTCCCATGTTGTTGAAATGGCTGTATTCAGGCGTAGGGCTAATACTTTAGCCAATATTTTGACATAATTTTGTAGAAGTGATATCAGCCTGTATGATCCTGGGTCAAGGGGGTCTTTGTCAGGTTTCAATATTAACACTATATTGGCTCTTGTCATTGATGTGGTTGTCCTAATTTCCTCGCCTCATTAACCGGTTCCACACCGCGCGCAGTATATTTACTGAGATAGTGTGTACGGCTACCGCGAATCACCATAAAAAGGCGGCGATCTGCGGATGGCCGCTAGGGGACGCGCGCGCCCGCCGCACTCCGAAGGAGTGTGCCCGCGGCTCGGGCGGACCCGATGTGAGCCGCGATGAGCGGCCACAGCCAAAGAGCGGGGAACCGCCGATGTGAACACGGCGGTTCCCTGCCCTGTCAGTGCAGGCAGAGGAGATCTACTGATCCCTGTCACTGGGATCAGTTAGATCCCCTATGCCCATGTAAGCCCAACCCCCCCACAGTTAGAACACGCCCAGGGAACACAGTCCCCTAGATTGACTAGGGTCACTGTCCCTAGTCATCTAGAGGAGACGGACGTGACTGTCCCGTCCCTTGGCGGCACAAGTGTAGCCGCCAAGGGGCGAGAAACCGACACCGGCGAGTAGCGCCGAGTGTAGCCCAGGCGGGCTCGGCGCCCGTGTGAGGAAGCCTCACGCCGCCCGCGCGCGCAGGGGATCGCCGGTAGGCGTCTAGCGGCGGAAAAATACCACTAAGCGCCATCGGCATGTGTGATAGAGTCATTTATATGACGCGCGCCACACCTTGGCCAATTACTCCGCTCCTTTAATCCTGTTGGTGTAGTTACTGTTCTCGGTTATATCACAATTATAACTTTGGACTGTTTC
>BLSH010122832.1:1153961-1180086 GCA_018402905.1 Glandirana rugosa | reverse complement strand
TTTTTTTTTTTTTTTTTTTTTTTTTTTTTTTGTCCTGTCATTTTTTTCAATTTTTTTTTTTTTGCATTGAAGTGTAAGTATGAGATCTGAGGACTTTTTGACCCCAGATCTCATATTTAAGAGGACCTGTCATGCTTTTTTCTATTACAAGGAATGTTTACATTTCTTGTAATAGGAATAAAAGTGATCAAAATATTTTTTTTTAAAAGAACAGTGTAAAAATAAGAAGTAAAGAGGGGAAATAAATAATTTAAAAAAAAAAATTTTTAAAGCGCTCCGTCCCGCCGAGCTCGCGCGCAGAAGTGAACGCATACGTAAGTCCCGCCCACATATGAAAACTGTGTTCAAACCACACATGGGAGGTATCGCCGCGATCATTAGAGCGAGAGCAATAATTCTAGCACTAGACCTCCTCTGTAACGCAAAACTGCTAACCTGTAGAATTTTTTAAACGTTGCCAATAGAGATTTTTAAGTTGCAAAGTTTGTCGCCATTCCGCGAGCGGACGCAATTTTGAAGCATGACATGTTGGGTATCATTTTACTCGGCGTAACATTATCTTTCACAATATGGAAAAAAATTGACCTAACTTTACTGTTTTCTTATTTTTTAACTAAAAAAAACTGAATTTATTCAAAAAAATGCACGCTTGGAAGACTGCTGTACAAATACGGTGTGACATAAAGTTTTGCAATGACCGCCATGTTATTCTCTAGGGTGTTAGAAAAAAATATATAGTGTTTGGGGGTTCTAAGTAATTTTATAGCATAAATACCTGTTTTTAAGTCGTAACACAGAATCCAAAAAACAGGCCCGGTATGGAAGTGGTTAAAGACCAAATCTTTTTCTGACATTTGTTGCTTACAAGTTAATAATAGCATTTTCTGCTAGAAAATTACTTAGGACCCCCAAACATTATATATATATATATATATATATATATATATATATATATATTTTTTTTTTTTTAGCAGAGACCCTAGAGAATAAAATGGCACTATTTTATGTCACAGGTATTTGCACAGTGGTCTTTCAAATGCAATTTTTTTGGAAAAAGTACACTAAATTGAATTAAAAAAAAAAAAAAAACGAAACGGTAAAGTTAGCCCAATTTTTTTGTATAATGTGAAAGATGATGTTATGACGCGAACATTGCGAGAATATCGTGATCTTTATTCTAAGCAAATAAATCATGATTCTCATTTTAGCTAGAATCGTGCAGTTCTACTTTCCAATATGAATTTTTTAAGCATGGGTGCAAAAACAGCTCTGGCAGCAAAAGGGTTAATCCTGCAGAGATCAGACAATGTGCTGCTCTCCCATAGTGGACAAGCTGTGAAGCCTAATGACAAGGAGCCAGGTCTCCTTCAAGGGGCTTCTATATATCAGTATGAAGTGTGAGTGTGTGGCATTGTGTGAGAGGGTTAACTACACAGCTCAGCCCCCACCATACTGATCAAACATTCCCCTTCAGGCTGCATAGTCTAACCTTTATCTACAAACACTCCATCCAGAGGAAGCAGGAGCTCAGTGGAAACCGGAAGTTCTGCGGGTAAATGTCCCTCCTTGACATTTTCATTTAGTTTTTGTTCGTTAACGAAAACGGAATTGATTTTCGTCAGAGGACGAAAATGTGGTGTACTTTTTTCACTTTTGTTTTTGTCAATGTAAAAATGACACTGACGAATATTATGACTAAAACGTTTTTGACAAAATTAACACTGAATGTGACCCTTTCTAATACAGTTATAACTATGCAGCACCATAACTAGTTTTGCTTAACCACTTCAATACCAGACACTTTCCCCCCTTCCCCTCTAGACCAATTTTCAGCTTTTAGCGCTATCACAATTTGAATGACGATTGTGCGGTCATGCGACCCTGTACCCAAACAAAATTTTTATCATTTTTTTTTTCCCCCACAAACAGAGCATTCTTTGGTGGTATTTGATCACCCCTGGGGTTTTTATTTTTTGTGCTACAAATAAAAAGACAGAAAATTGAAAAAAAAATAAAAAAGGTTTTCTTTGTTTCTCTCACAAAACTTTGTAAATAAGTAGATTTTCTCCTTCAGTGATGGGCACTGATGAGGCTGCACTGATAGGTGGCACTGGTGGGCACTCATAGGCCGCACTGTTGGGCGGCACTGATAAGGAGGCACTGGTAGACATCACAGATGGGCACAATGCCATCCCTGTAGTATGGTCTGTGCCCTTTACCTGGTGGTCTTGGGTGGTCCCTGGCGCGGGCTCCCTGGTGGTTCTTGGTGGGGATCCTCATGGGGGCTGCACTGATGAACAATCAGCGCAGACCCCGCCCCCCCCTCTCAGGAGAGCTGCCGAGCTGCTCTCCTCCTACTCGTGTCTGCAGACACGAGTAGAGGAAAAGCCCATACACGGCTCTTCCTGTTTACACTGTGATCAACCATGATTGGTCACGGCTGATCACGTGGTAAGGCGCTTCCAACGGAGGCTCTTTACCGAGATCGGTAATGCGCTGGGTCAGATTGACACACTTCACTGACGAGCACAGCGATGCGCGCCCCCGCTGATTATCTGGCCAGACGTCATATGACATCCAGTCAGGATAACTGAACCACTGCCTTGCCGTCATTTGTCTATAGCCCAAGTGGGAAGTGGTTAAAGGGGTTGTAAAGTCAGAAGGTTTTTATCTTGATGCATTCTATGCATTAAGATAAAAAGCCTTCCGTGTGCAGCAGCCCCCCTAATACTTACCTGAGCCCCATCTTTCCGGCAATGTCCACGAGTGTCTTGGCCGTCCATCTCGGCCTCTCCCTCCGAAATGGGTGAGACACAGCAGTAGTGCCATTGGCTCCCGCTGCTGTCAGTCTGCGCCAGTTAGCCAATCAGCAGAGAGGGGGTGGGGCCAAACCACAGCTTCGTGTCTGAATGGACACACAGAGCTGCAGCTCAGCTTGGGTGCCCCCCCACAGTAAGATGCTTGCTGTGGGGGCACTCAACAGGAGGGAGGGGCCAGGAGCACTGAAGAGGGACCCGAGAAGAGGAGGATCCAGGCTGCTCTGTGCAAATCCAACTGCACAGAGGAGGTAAGTATAACATGTTTGCTATTTTTATAGAAAAAAAAGAGTCTTCATAATCACTGGTACACGCTAGCAGGTTTTTTTTTTTTTTTCGTTCCACCCAGCAGGCTGAATAAAAAAAAGCGCTCGGGAGGAGCCGCTGCACCAACTATCCAATGTTGGTACAGAGATCTTCCCCGCTTTTGTTTTGACAGGGAAACTGAACCATGCGCCAGAACACACAGATCAGCAGACCTTTTACGGTCCTGCCCCTTCGACAGAAGCCGGGCATTCAGCCCCTTTCTGTCGGACCGGCTGCTGTACACACAGGCCGAATGTCGGCTGGTTTCTATTGAACTGGCTGATGCCATCCGATATTTGGCCCATGTGTATAGGGCTTTCGTTTTTTTTTACAAGGTTAAACATTTTTGTTGTGTGACCATGCATCTCTTGTTCCTGATAGCGGGGGTGGGGTTATGGGACACTGTACAAGCACAATATTCCCAATGCATGCGTAATTGTTCCTGTAACTGGCTGTAAATGTAAGTGGGTGCTGCAGCACTACCAGCTGAAAACCAAGGACACTCAAAGCAAGAAATATGTTACCAGTACACCAAGAATCTGCAGAACAGGTCCAGTGCTTTATTTGGCGTCGGCGATCATATCATAGTTACAAATGCAATGTTTTGAAGCCTTACAGGACCCTTTCATCGGACATGTGACATCACATGCCTGATGAGGATATCCTGCAAGGCTCCAAAACATTGCTTTTGTAACTATGATGTGATTTGAGTCCAAAGCTTTATTCAGCATTCTGGAGATCCTTGGTGTACTGGTGACATATTTCTCACATAGGACACTGTGCAGACACATTGGGGTTGATTTACTAAAACTGGAGAGTGCAAGATCTGGGGCAGCTGTGCATGGTAGCCAATCGGCTTCTAACTTCCGCTTGTTCAATTAAGCTTTGAGAAAAAAAAGACTGGAAGCTGATTTCTATGCACAACTGCACCAGATTTTGCACTCTCCAGTTTTAGTAAATCAACTCCATTGTGTGCCTGTATTCCATAATCTGTTCAGCCTGAGGTAAGATGCAGGGGGCGTGTTGAAGAGACAGGCTGTGATTGGTCAGGGGGTGTGGTGGCTGAACAAACTACCTAATACAGGAATGCTATGTATCTGCACAGTGTCCTGTGCCTCTGAATGGGCAGTCAAAGGATGAAAACTGACCAGGCTAACACAGCTTTTGTGCTTTGTGTGGTCAGTGAGGAAAGGTGACTGGCAGGATCAACCAGGTACTTCAGATAGAATAATTACATAAAAATGATAGACTATTATTTATAAAATATACTTATTTGAACATACACATGCAAAAAAATATTCAGGTTAGCATACACTATAAACGAATGTATTTTCTTTTTCCCCTAACAGAACCATGTTTCAAACCCTGAAATATGTCTGCATGGAGCATGGCATACGGAAAGGACTATACCGAGGTCTGTCTCTTAACTACATTCGCTGCATTCCTTCTCAAGCTGTGGCGTTTACAACATATGAGTTTATGAGGCAGATTCTGCACTTAAATGAATCTCCACCGCCAAAGTAACAAGATTACAGCATCTGAAGCCTTGCACACAAAATCATTTTATAATGGAATATTTGCAGAAGAGCGATCATCAGTTTAAAGTTCCTGAATATAGTTAATACAGTTGATTCTAAAATAAAAAGTTAAATGAATACATTTTATTAGGTACATTGTGGCAGTATCAAAGTAGACTCGGTCCACACAGGGGTGATCCGACTTCTGGCACGAATTCAGAGCGACTTAAGCGTGATTTCAGCGCGACTTACAACGCGACCTGAAGCGACCTCCATGCTAGGCGACTTTGCCTGAGCCAATCAGAGAAGGGAGGGAGGGGGTTGTCTGGGTTTTTACACTGAGTAAATTATTTTCTTTTTCCTGTAAAGGTACTTCAATATAGATGGGGGATCCGACCTGGAGGTGACTTCCATTGATTTCTATGGGCACAAGTCAGATAGAAGTCGCCTTGAAGTAGTACAGGAACCTTTTCATCAGTAGTGTACATTGACCGCGCCCATTCACTTCAATAGGATTTCTGCTGTCAAGCGACTTGGGGCGACACAAGTCGGATCCCAAGTCACTGTAGTGTGAACCGGCTCTAAATGCCTCTTTTTGTAATCTATGAACTTTTTTTTAAAGAGTGATTTTTATAAAGACCTCTAATTATATTTATGGATCATTGTAATTTAATATCACACTTCTAGCTTTGACAGAATAGAAAATTCCAGCTGGCTGACTTTGTAAAATTTATGTAAAATATTATAAATATATAAATGAATTAGAAATTGTGAACTGACCTTTGTTTAGCCGTTCTCCATGTTTTTGCTGGAGTAACTTAAAATGTATATATTTTTTTTTTCTTGTGCAGTTTTGGATTTCTTCATCACAATTTTTATTACAATTTAGATTTTTTTTTTTAATGGAGAAATAATATATAATGAATTTAAGCTTTGTAATGCAAAAGCCAGAAGACTATTTTATACATAACGCTGCAATATCTTATAAGAGATGTGTTTCACACAGGTAAAACTGCTCTCTTATATGGATTTCTGTCCATCCATTCTAGAGAATTACACTTCTGCTGTCACTCTATACAATCCTGTCTGTAAGAAAAGATCTTAAAAAAGATCTTTTTTTTTTTTTTTTTTTTTTCCTCCTGCTGCATGCCAATAACTTTTACAGGTCTTCTCTCCACCTTGTGACTGGACAGTAAAAGGAGAAGCAGCAGGCTGATGAGCTTGGTACTCTGTCACTCAGCTTTCCCTTCCTATCAGCACGGTCCTTGCACTGCAGCACAACTAATTGGCTCCTTGTGCTTATCTTCCCTCCCCAGTCTGGGATCTGCTATATAAGGGATTGCAAAAGTCAAGATCATGTGCTTGCACTTTAAAAAATACATTAAAGCATATATTCATGAATACAGAGCTGCATTTAGGCTGAACTCCAGGCAAATAAAGACACGGATTAATGCAGTTCTGTAATCATGAATCTATAAATATATCAATCTCTTGTTGTCCCTGACCTGCAATGCTGGAGTGTGAGAGGAAGAAGCAGCACAAGGAGTCAGTCATTTCATGTACTGACAAGAAACATGCTAAAAGGAAGAGAAAGTAAAGTGATCAAGAGATAAGCTCATCACTGTGTTGCTTCTCTTTTTACTGTCCAGTCACAGGATGGGAAAGGGGTCCAGGGTGACCTGGGCTCAGAAAAACTGGGTTGAATGATGCTGGACATCAGATTTAAAGTAGAATTCCAGGCTAAGCCTAACTAGTCTTAACTGTCCCTCCCCCACTCCTAATGCTTATGCTGACTAATCTGTGTATGAAAGATGTATATAGTTACCTATTTTCAGCCTGCTCCAGTAAAGCCACATAGTCCAGTTCCCTTCTGTCAGTCAGTGGCAGCTTCAGGGGGAGAGTAGGGTCTAATGGATAAGCCATGGGAGCCTATAGATGACTTCCATTCCCAGGCATTCCTAGTCATTGATAGATGATAGATGCTCTCTCCTCTCCCCTGCAGCTGCCGCTTGCTGACACAGGGGTTGATGTGGCCAGACAGGAGCGGGCGGAAAATAAGCAAATCTATACGTGTTTCTTACACGGGTTAGTCCGAATAGGAGGGGGAAGGGAGCTTTTTTAAGACCAGTTAGGTTTAGCTTAAAATTCTACTTTAAGTGGCAGAAAAAAATGCAACACAAGCTGATTTTTTTTATTCATTTTCAACTTATTTTTGTCTGGAGTTCTGCTTTAATTTGTATATATCTGCCTGGAGTTCAGCTTTAAAGGAAACCTATATTCAGAGATAGATGTAGGCAACCAATACTGACTTCTAAAAATGTTAGTTGCCTAACTGTCTCTGGCTTTAGTATCTTGAGTCACTGACGGAGAACAAGCATGCAGCAAGTGAAATCAGAACTCCTGATCTGCATACTGGTTGCTGGTCAGTAATTTATAACGTTTTGTAGACCGTGGATAAATAGGACAACCAAGCAACTAGTATTATTAGGAGAGATGAGATTAGATTAAATCCGAATAGCTGATCATTACTGGAAAACACAAATATAATGGTATATGACCATTCACATTTACCTGCAACTAGTTTCTAGTTGTAGCACAATAGCAGTTTGTGTGCACTGCAATAAATGGCTGTATTTACTGAGCACAATGTACCACCTGTGTACATAAAATTGTGATTTCAGTTCCTTTGTTGCCATGTAGGGATAAACTGTATATCAGTTTTTAATCACACTGCAACTGTACTAAACTTCCCTTACAAAAAGCACATTTCACTCTTATTGTGTGGAAAGGTCACATCAGATTATCTATGCTAGTTGTGGTTTTTTTTAACTTTGCTACAGCTCATACACATACATAGATATACACTTTCTAATAAATGGAAGCATCTCCCCTGCCAGCTATTGTAATGTGACCGCTGACACCCATAGCAATCAGAATACTTGAACAGTGACTGTCTGATTGGATGTGGTTACTGCTTGGCCAACAATTTTCTAACGGCTACTGCCATCAGGGCCAACCATGGCTTGCATTTCAGATGATTTAGCAGGAATATTTTACCGGATTTGATCTTCATAAATGCATTTATCAATTTGGTAGAAATCTTAGTAACTCGTACTTTATTATGTCCCAATTTTTTGTCCAAATGTGTTTGTTTCTATGTCCATGACCAACATTTATCTTTAATATACTGCTGCAGATATAACCTTGACATTTCAAATACATGTTGTTATATCTTGAATTGCATGTGGATTTTGGCATTTAAATGAAAATTTGTGTTTTATTGAGTTAGCCTTCAGATTTAGAAACCAACATTTCATCCTTCGGTTCCAGTTGATTTAATTTTTATTTTTATTTTTCTCCCGATCTTCCTTCTTTTGGTTTAACTTTTCTTTAAAAAGATCAAGTGTAACCTTTTATGAAGATGGGCATTGTATGGTTGTATTAGAAAGTATTTTAAGAACAAAAAAATGATTGTCGATTATTTCAAGTTCTCTTATTCCTGTTTGTCAAAAAACAAAGCACAAATATTGTCATGCTCTCATGTAATCATTTCATTGTATTAGAGCCTGAAGTTTTATTTTGCACCTTTTTATAGAATGTAAAATTTGAATAGAGAATCCACTGATAACTTGCAATGTAACATGCCTTCAGCAACTGATAGAAGCAGATCATAAAGTTGGATAGCTAAAAGTAAAGTAGGTAAAGGCTTCTGCTCTTACCATTGAGATTAACTAAAGCCAATCTCCCAGCAAAGATGAAAACTTACCAATTAAAAGTACATGTTTTATGTAATGATGGTGAAGTCACCACCCCTCCTTTCCACCTTGACCAATCAGAAGTCCCCTTGTATTCCCTGAAAAATACAAGGTGTTTTTTGAATGACGACAGTGCTGAGAGAGTGAGCACTTGTAATGCCTCTCGGCAGAGGACCCAGGAGATCGTGGCTATCACAGTGGTAGTGCTGACTACTATGGTGATTGTCAGCTTCCCTAGTGGATACTTGGGTATTAGATTTGCATACTTACATTGTGCCAATCTGTAAGTATGCAATTAAGATTGTACTTGAAGTTCAGCTTTAAGGCTCTATGCACACTAGCATTTTTGTAAGCTCCTAGAAGCTGTTATTCGCATTCATTTCTGCTCCTAGAAGCTAAATGGTGTAATCTTATGTGTCCATGCACACTACTTTAGGCTATTATAATTTTTGAGCTTCAGCTTCTAGGAGCCAAGGTTTTTGGAGCAGAAAAAATGCTGCATGCTCCTAAACACTCCTAACTGCTTCTAAATGCTACTAACAGCTTTTTTTCTCTCTTTTTCTTAATGTACTGCAAAAACGCTTATAAAATGCTAATGCTCCTAAAAGCTACTAGAAGCTGGCACACAAATGCTATTATCGGCATTTTTCTTCCACCGTTTTTTTTTTTCTGGCTTTTTTGAGCTTATGAAAAATGCTTGTGTGCTTGAAGCCTAAAGCAAATTTGCGGCAAAACATTAAAACCCTTGTAAAAGGAGACGGAATGATATCTGGGTATCCTACAGCCTGTGCCTTGGATCTTAGCTCTCTTTGAAAGCTACTCCAGGTTAAAAAAATCTTTAGCATCTAACACGCTTCAAATGTGTCTAGTGCCTGTTCCACCTGCCGTCCACTACAGTACACAGTAGTGGTATAGGCCTTATATTTTTCTACTTATGCATCAGAGCCCGTTTAAAAAAAAAGGCAGGCCTGATTTCTCTGGTTAGCTGCTAGAATAGATGCATTTTTTTGCTTCAATCATTTTGATTCCAGTTTGTATACAGCAGTTCAGCTGCTCATAAGTAGAACCATGTGCTATGCACTCTGGCTGTGTCGCCCATTAAAACCTCTACCTATTGACTGACACAAGTGGATTGATTTACTAAAGGCAAATAGGATGTTTACTTTGCAAAGGAATTTTTCCTTAGCTTAGTGAATGTGGTGAAAAGCTCAACTATTTCTTTGCAAGGAATAACCAATCGTGCAAAGAAGAAAATAGGTTTTTTGCTTGCATGTGATTGGATGATGGAAGTTAGCTAAGCTTTCACCTAAGGCTTGGTTCACACCTATGCATTTTTTAGTGTGTTTTCAGTTTTGAAACACACTACAGTCCATTAACATGGTTTCCTATGGGCCATGTTCACATCTGTGCATTTTAAGGAAAGGGCCGGAGACTTTTTTTTTTCTGGTTTTTGGTTCCATAGACTTCAATGGATCAAAAATATGTGTTGAAAAAGGCAAAATACACCTGGAATATGCAAACAGCAACCTGCATAGGTGTGAACCAGGCTTATTCACTAAGCCAAGAGCTAATTCCCTGGCAAGTGAGTGGCCTGATTGCCTTTAGTAAATCCACCCCAAAAAGTCTAGGTAGTTATGATACATGGAAAATGCTGCTGTTAATGGTTCCACCCAACCTCCACGTTCATGATTGTTTTAGTTCCTATCATCCTCTCCTAGTCATCTTTGTTGAAATAATACAGTATATTAAAATGTTGCATTTTCAGTTATCACCGCAATACTTTTGTAACCTTTTCTTATGCCTTAAATAGTGTTTGGCTTAAAGTGGTTGTATCCCCCTGTAGGTGATTTTTACCTACAGGTAAGCCTATAATAAGGCTTACCTGTAGGTAAAATTAATATCTCCTAAACCTGCACGGCTTAGGAGATATTCACCTTGCATGCGGCACTGATGTCAGTGGCGCATGTGCAGTGAAGGCCCGGCGACCTTGCCGGAGAAGAGGGCTCCCATGGGCATGCGCGCGCTGTGAGTGGCTGGAGCTGCAAACCCAGAAGGAACCCCCCCAGTGGAAGATGTCAGCTCCCTCAGCGGGGACCGGGTGGCCCTGTCGGATCTTAATTTTGAGGAAAGTATTTCATAATGCGCTAGTATGCAGTGCATACTAGAGCATTATGCCTTTGCCTTACAGGTGTATTTTTATTTTCCTGGGTGTACAACTACTTTAATGTAACACACAGCAGGTTCACTATTTAAAAAAAAAAAAAGATTAAAAGATTTATTGGTTTTGTGTCAATTTCTATATATTTTTTATGATGAGTTTTGTCACTTGCCGTCTACATTTCCTGCATGAGTTTATTGCATTTGTTGTTACTGTTTTTTTTTCTTCTATAAAAAATTATCAGAGATTTAATGTAAAACTGATGTCACCGTTTTTTTTTTTGCAATAAGCAGTAGGCACAATTTTCCAGGAGGTACTATAGTTAGTAGTATCTGAACTACTGAATTTACCAGTGTTGTAAACCTTTCTACACAGGTATCTGATCTTGTATTTATTTATTTTTGCACATGAACATTTTTTTAGTATGTTTTGTTTCTTTCATTTTGTGGTGTTGCAATAAAGTTTTTGATTTGTGCCAATAGCTTGAAATGACTGAAGAATAAAATCATTATATGCTTTATACTTTCATTAAATGGATGTTAATGATGGTGTGTGTGTGTGTTTGTGTTTCATTTTACTTGTAAGGTAAAGCCTTCTTTGTACTGAAGGTATTCACAAGTCTCATTCCATCACATAAGAGGATTATTAATAATTTCAGCAGAGTGGGCAGAGCCATGCAAATCATAGCTTTATGTCCCATCAGTCAGATGCACATCCACAACTGATTGTGTTTTAGTGCATGGTATAACCTTTAAGGTGCTTTCACACTGATGCAGTGTGGCTTTCAAAAAACGGCTTTCAAAAAACGCACCAAAACCGCCAGATGCAATAGAAGTCTATAGCAAAGCGCAGGTAACCCACACGAAAACCCTCGGGTACACTGTGCTAGACTTGCGGTGCAGGAAAACTACACTGCATCAGTGTGAAAATGCCCTTATGGATATACTGATATATTGAATCCTGAGCCCTACTCCATAGAAGCCATGGTTTCTATACACTGCAATAATGGTGACCCAAAAGTCTGAAATGACTATAATACATAATATTAGGCTATATTTGTACTATACACCAGCAGTAGCTCATGTAGCAGGCTCTGCTTCCTGCCGGGACTGGACTCAGCCTGCTACATGAGTGGCCGTGGGGCGGGGACCACCCAAGGAGGACTGGTCTGCACAGTGGCGTTGGACAGTGAATGCGTTGTACCCTGCAGAGGGGTGAAATTACCTGGTAAACACACAGCTATTTGAGCACATTGGGGGCACTCAAGCACAAGGAGCACTGTTTGAACTACTTGTTTTATACTGTACCTCCATGTGGGGTGAAGACCTCTGGTAAAAACAATACCAAAGGAAGGCAGCAATTGACAATAAGCACTGAAGAGCACACGTCACTTTTCCTGCATTAATTGCTTATGTACAGCATATGATGTGAAAATGATGGACTTTTTATTCATCAATTTATATGTATATACATTATAATTTATATATATAAAATGTATCATTTTTTTAACTGTTGTATGACACAACTGAATACACTTGAAATAGCACAAGCATCACTGAGTGTTTAAAACACCACACTTTCACTTTAATTATTCCCCTTTAGAATGCCGCCATACCTACTTCTGCTTTCATCTTCCCATATAGAAAAGGTCAAAGGGGGGGGGGGTGGAGAGGAGAAGGCACAAGCAATAAAGAGGAAAAGGGACTAGATAAACACTTAGGGCAGGGATCCTCAAACTACGGCCCTCCAGCTGTTGCGGAACTACACATCCCATGAGGCATTGCAAAACTCTTACATTCACAGACATGTCTAGGCATGATGGGAATTGTAGTTAGGGGGTGGTTACTGGCGATGTTCAAGCGCAGTCGGGTCGTATTTATGATACCACTAGGAACCTTACTCTACGTCAGCTGTCGCTCACGCCCAGACTTTCTCCTATCGTTCACTGACAGACGCAGCTCTCCATTACATGTGGGGTTTATGCTGGTCTCACTAGGAGTTAACTAGGCAGGGAAAAGAAACAGCTGGCCCCTCCAATGGGGGCCATCCTCTCTTCCCACATAAACCCCCTCATAGAATAGCTCTTCAGTCTAAATGCCTAGTTTGCAAGGAGTTGACCTGGCTTCCCTTCAGGGGAATTGCGGTCCTGTTTGTGACCGTTTTATTTAATTTTCTTTTACTTTTATTTTTATTTGTCTTCTATCAAGCAATTGATCTGCTATCAAGAAGCCGGTCAGGGCATAGAGAGTCCATGGGCTCTGTACTTTCCACGACCTGGCCGACCGATGCGAGCCAGTTCCGCTGTATGGGGACCCGCCGCATCGTGCCCGTTCCGTGCGGACGGCCTGGGGTGATCCCCCCTTACGCCCAGCCCCGGATGCGATTCGGGAAGGGCGACTTTCTGGCCTGCAGCATACCGCCCAAGCAGGGGCGGAAGGTCTGCGACTGGGTGGCTACCCATGGCGTCGTCCGGAGTGGTGAGTGGTGGTGAGGGGGGACCGACGACCCAAAAACAAAAAAAAACTTTTTTTGCTGGGTAGCCACCGGTAGGGGCGCATGGAGCTCCTGTTCACCCCCTTCACACCCACCCGCACCACACCCGATCGTCTAGCGCCGTTTGGTCGTTTTTCGCCACCACGCGGCGATCGGCCGCCATTTTGCAGCTGACCACCGCCATTTTGCCGTAGCCGCAGACATATTGGGCCTATGGGGCTTTCCCTCTAGCGCTCAGAGCGGCCATTTGCGGTACTGCACGTTCCCTGCAGGTGTTTTTCGGCCTCTAGTGTTCAACGGCAGCCATATTGGAATCCCTGCTTATGCAAAAACGTGTCTACATTTTTACTTTCACTTTGGAATGGTGTGTGCTCCTAACGGCGCGGCTTTCTGACGATCCTCAGGGTTATGGCAGCAAACAGCAAGTATAGCTGGGCTCTCCTGTGGGTGCTGGTGGCGGTGGGTGCAGTCCTCCTGGGTTCCCTGGTGCACTGTGGGGCGATGGTGTGTGGCTGTGTGGGGGTGCCTTTAATTTTTTAGTATGCATCTATGTGTTACTAAGGGAGCTGAACATGCTAGGAGCAATCAGCGGCGGCGCAATCTGCGCAAGGGGCTTTTCTAGACCAGCTGTGGCGGTCTTTAGTGAATTCTCCCCAGGGCGGATGTCACCAACAGGCCCCCCAAGAAGCGTCCCCCTCCTCCTTGCTTTTCAAGGGAGGATTTTGATCCGGAAGGTCCCTCGGACGGAGAAGAGGATCAGGGACGGCAGCTGCGCCATTATGATTGGTATCGCACTACGATGCGACTCAGCCAGGATGGCGAATCGCTGATTTCTGTGCATGTGTGTGTGTGGTCCTCCAGGCCCCCTAGGGCACCCAAGGCTTACCCACATGATCAATTTCCTGATCACCTTGTTTATTGTAAATGGCAGCATCCGCAGTATTCTTTTTAGCGCAGCACAGTGGTGTAGTGGGTAGCACTTGCGCCTGGCAGCATAATGCTTGCTGGCTCAGATCCTATCCATAACCTGCCTGAGGTTTGCATGTCCTCCCTGTGCATGCGTGGGTTTCCTCCTGGTGCTCCGGTTTCCTCCCACACTCCAAGGGACATAGGTCCAAACGGTTCGCTGCTCGCTATCCCTTGAGGAAAGCTTTTTTAAAAAAAAAAAATGGGAGTCGCCTTGGTGTCCCGCCGATAGCTCGCCTTAATAAGACAACGACCATTCCTCTGGAAGGGGTTCCTGCCTTCAAGGACAAGGACAGAGGCGCTGTTAAAGTCGCTCTTCCTGGTGGCAGGCTCTACGCTGCGGCCAGCCCTGACGTCCGCCATGGCGGCGCGATATCTGTCTGAGCGTATGGCGGAGCTCCAGAATTTTCTGGACTGCGGCCGCCTGCTGGATACGCCGCAGAGGGCTGTATTTTGCTCCGAGGTCGCAAGTACCTTGGTGATGCGGCCGTTGATTTACTGCCTATGTGATCCAGGGTAGCAGCGTTGCTGTATCCTCAGACGGGTACTCTGGTTGTGTTTTTGGTCCGGTGACCATGCTTTCAAAAAAAAAAAAAAAAAAAAAAAAAAAAGGTTTCGCAGACCTTCCCTTTCAGGGTGGACGTCTATTCGGTCCACGGCTGGGTGAGATCAATAAGGATTTTACAGGAGGTAAGTCCCCTTCTTCCCAGTGCCTGGAGGCGTGAGTTTCGCCGTAGACACGGTAAGGTCGCTGCAGGGGCCGGGTACCGGCAGTTGCAGCGCGAAACCAAAAAGCGGAGGACAAGTCCTCCTCAGCCTGATGGGTTGCCCCCACCTGGTATTCGGTGGGGGAGCGTCTTCTGGGATTCGCAGGCCGGTGGCTGGCCCACATTCCCGATCATTGGGTCCGGGAAGTGGTGTCCACCGGGTAAAGGATAGAGTTCAACACTCTACCCCCACACACGTTCTTCCCATCAAACTTAGGGCTCCCACAGGACCGCCGGCTCTTTTTGGGGCTGTCCAAACACTTTCGGTCCAGGGGGTGATCGTGCCAGTGCCTCCAGAAGAGAGGTTTCGAGGTTTCTACTCGAATCTATTTGTGGTTCCCGATAAGGGGGGGGGGGTTTCGGCCAGTACTGGACCTGAAGGCCATGAACCCGTTGGAATCTATGCGCTCGGTCGTGGCCGCCCTTCATCAGGGGGAAGTTTTGGCGTCCCTGGACATCAGGGATGCGTACCTCCATGTACCCATTCGTCCACAGCATCCGCGCTTCCTGCGCTTTGCAGTGGGAGACCTCCATTTTCAATTTGTGGCACTCCCCTTCGGCCCGGCCTCAGTACCTCGAGTTTTCACAAAACTGCTAGCCCCGGTGTTGGCGTTGCTCCGACAGAGAGGCATTGCGGTGGTAGCCTACCTAGACGACCTGCTCCTGCGAGCGGAGTCCTTCTCGGATCGGGAGGAGAATGTGAGACTCACAATGACATCGCTGCAGGACTTCGGTTGGTTACTCAACCTGCAGAAGTAGTTGGTCTCTCCATCCCGGAGTATCTGGGTCTAATTCTGGACACAGAACAGGCGAAGGTGTTCCTCCTTCCAGACAAGTTGCTGTCTCTGCAGTCGGCTGGTTCTGTATGCGGGTGCTGGGGCTCGTGGTCTCGTCGTCTGAGGCATTTCGCCCAGAGTCACACTCGTCTCCTTCAGCGAGCAATTCTGGCTGGGTGGGACAGGTCCCCTCGGCCCTTGGACCTTCGTATCCGTATGAGCTCCCAGACCAGGGCGTCTCTGGCTTGGTGGCTTCGGGACTCGACCCTGACTCAGGGGAAGTCGTTCCTGCCCCCTCAGTGGATGATCATCACCACGGATGCCAGTCTTTCTGGCTGGGGAGGGATCCTGGGGCAGCTGCCTGCCCAGGGCCATTGGTCGGCACAGGAGGCGAGCCTCCCCATCAATGTTCTGGAGCTGAGAGCACTCAGATTGTGCCTTTTTTCACTGGGTGAGATTGCACGGTCGTCCGATTCAAAATCAATCGGACAATGCCACAGCAGTGGGGTATGTGAACCATCAGGGCGGCACAAGGAGTCCAGCAGCTGCGGCAGAAGCAGCTCTGATACTACATTGGGCGGAACGTCACGTTCCAGCAATCTCTGCCATTTTCATTCCCGGTGTGGAGAACTGGCAGGCGGACTTTCTCAGTCACCAGACGCTGGATCAGGGATAGTGGTCTCTCCATCCGGAAGTGTTCAATCAGATTTGCCGCAGATGGGGGACGCCAGACGTGGATCTCATGGCGTCTCGGTTCAATCACAAGGTGGAGACCTTTGTGTCCAGAATGAAAGATCCGTTGGCAGTGGCCATGGATGCTCTGGTGGCCCCCTGGGGCCATTACCGCCTTCTGTACGCTTTCCCTTCGATAAAACTGCTTCCGCGATTGATACGCAGGATAGTGGCGGAGGGGATAACAATAATCCTGGTGGCTCCAGATTGGCCTCGGCGCACTTGGTATGCCGAGATGGTGCACATGGTGGCAGACACCCCTTGGCGGCTCCCGCTGCGAGACGACCTTCTGTCTCAGGGGCCCAGCTTGCCCCCTGCTTTACCCTCGCTGGCTTTCACGGATTGGCTATTGAGTCCCAGGTGCTAAGAGACAGGGGAGTCGCTGACTCAGTGATCCCTATGTTGTGGAAGGCTTGCAATTACTTCCCGCAAGATTTACCACCGCACCTGGAAGGCTTATATAGCTTGGTGCGAGGTGGAGGGTCATTACCCTCGCTCTGATGTCGTGTCCAGGGTACTGACTTTTTTTGCAGCAAGGCCTGAACAAAAACCTGGCTTTGAGCACACTCAAGGGCCAGATATCGGCTCTGGTGATTCTTTTTCAGAGACCTTGGCTTCGCACTCGTTGATTCGTACCTTTGTACAAGGTGTGCAACATGTGGCGCCTCGGGTGAAGGCTTCGATGGCTCCGTGGGATCTAAATTGGTGCTTTCTGTACTTCAGAAACCGCCATATGAGAATATCAGGGAGATTTCCTTACAATTGCTGTTGCAGAAGGTGGCCTTTTTAGTTGCCATCACTTCCGCCAGACGGTGTCGTGCAAGTCTCCCTACCTGGTCCTACATAGGGACAAGGTGGTCTTGCGACCCTCTCCTTCATTCCTTCCGAAGGTGGTTTCTTCCTTTCACATTAATGAAGATATTGTCCTTCCTTCATTGTGCCCTCGTCCGTCACACTCAAAATAGATTGAGTTGCATACTTCGGACGTAGTGAGGGCCTTACGAGTGTACTTGGCTGCTACAGCTTCTTTTCGAAAAGCTGATGCCTTGTTTAGCTGTCAGAGGGTCCGCGCACAGGATTGGCGACCTCGTTGGCTACAATTTCTCGTTGGATCAGACAGTCCGTGACCCATGCGTATTCTGTTCAGGGCAAGGTTCCCCCTTTTCCGGTCACGGCTCATTCTACCCTGGCTGTTAGCACTTCCTGGGTTCTCAGGCACCAGGTCTTGGTGTCGCAGGTGTACAAGGCGGCCACTTGGGCCTCGGTCCACACTTTCACTAAGTTTTATAAAGTTGATGTGTTTGCATCCTCGGATGCTGCTTTTGGCCGCAAAATTTTGCAGGTGGCAGTGTAGGCACGTCTGGCTCCTCCTTAGAGGTTCAGTTTAGTACTGTTAGCGTTTACCCACCCCTCTTTTTGACACAGCTTGGGGACATCCCCACACGTAATGGAGAGCTGCGTCTGTCAGTGAATGATTGGAGCAAAAAGGATTTTATTAAAACTTACCGTAAAATCCTTTACTCCGAGTTCACTGACAGACGAAGCACCCACCCCTCTGTGCTCTGTTCTTGTACGGCTTGTGTATGAACTGAAGAGCTATGCTATGACGGGGTTTATGTGGGAAGAGAGGACGGCCCCCCATGGGAGGGGCCATCTGTTTCTTTTCCCTGCCTAGTTAACTCCTAGTGAGACCAGCATAAACCCCACACGTAATGGAGAGCTGCGTCTGTCAGTGAACTCGGAGAAAAGGATTTTACGGTAAGTTTTAATAAAATCCCTTTTTTTCAAACTTTTAGGGCAGTTGCGTCCCAGGTAAGTCAGTTTATACATGGGTAGGGCACCAAGTTCACCAAGGTGTTCCACTGATGTACTGTCAGAGGAAGGTGCTTATTCCCACTCTAGCAGAATTGCTTTCCTGGCATAAAAAGCTGCATAAAATACAAATAGTTTTTAGATAGTGGGGCTTCCAATGTGTCACAGATCCCAAGTAATAAAGGTATCGGGTCACAAGAGTAATTTTCCTATAGACTTGATGTCATTAACTACTCCCAGAAGATTTGTAGGTGCGGGCAGGACCATACAATATGAAAGAAAGAACCCTCCTCTGAGGCACATTTAGGACAAACTGGTCTATAAGGGTATATTCTGGCTAGCCGTTCTGGGGAGTAGTACACCCGATGTAGACACTTGAGTTAGATAAATCTATCCCTTGCTGAGATCATTAGAGGGAGGTATTGTTGGATACCCTCTTCTCAGGCATTATCGGCTAGCACAGGTATATCTGCCTGCCACGCCAAGAACAGCTGGGAAACTTTAGAAGTGTCAAGCCCAGCTAGGGCGGTGTACAGGGCAGATAAGAGCTTAATCCCCTTTGACTCACTCAACAGATGTTCTATATCAGTGACCAATATTGTTATAGGTTGGGGGAATTGTGTCTGAAAAGAGTGAGGAAGCTGTAGATATCTAAATAGCATGTAATTAGATAGACCTCATCCCCTCTTTGTAGCATCAAAGGTAAGCAGTCCTGCAGTAGAAACAATATCTGCCAGTGTTTTAATTCCAAAGCAGGCCCACAGCACCAGGTCCAGGATGGATTGAAAATGCGGTAGTCGTGGTTCCCCCACAGTGGAGTACATGGGGACCAACTGTTAGATTTTCTCACCTTGGCTTCAACAATTTCCCACACCTTAAGCGTAGTTCGCATTGATGGAGTAATATTAGGATTGGTTTGGGCCCTCTATGGATCAGATTTCGTAGTTTGGAATAGGACCCAAGCAACACACCGAAAGTAATACTTGGTACCCAATAGTAGCGCTATATCAAAGAAACCAGACACCAAACCAGGTAGTAAAGGCAAACTTAATATATTGTCATCCAATATGGTTGGTAACTAGGCAAGCATAAAATAGATTAACACAATTTAGCATATAAAGTGAATAATAATGATTAAGGATGTTGAATATAATTGCAGCATCGGTGCATCGTGATTCAGACATCCACGATGCTGCGAGTCAGTATAATCGATGTCTAATGACATCATCCATCCCTCCGTGCGGTGCATTGCCTCTCCGGGAGAAACACAGAGGCAGAGCCTGCATGGTGCATAGAGCCCCCTCCACTTCTCTGAAGCTTTACATATACATTGTACATTCACATCAGTCCCTACCCTCAAGGAGCTTACAATCTAAGGTCCCTAACTCACATTCTTACATACTAGGGCCAATTTAGACAGGAACCAATTAACCTACCAGCATGTCTTTGGATTGTAGGAGGAAACCGCAGTACCCGGAGGAAACCCATGCAGGCACAGGGAGAACATGCACACTCCAGGCAGGTAGTGTCATGGTTGGAATTCGAACCAGTGACCCTTTTACTGCTAGGTGAAAGTGCTACCCACTACACCACTGTGCCGCCTGCCCACAGTGCAGTGCAGGGGTAGGAGCTTAAGGAGACCTGACATCAGGAGCAGGAATGGGCTTGGGCGTATTCGGAACTGAACGTGCCTGATCTAGGGTTGCCACATCATCCCTTTAATCCAGGACACATGAATTACACACGTTCTGAGGCAAATTGAATGCAGATAAGGCGCCAAGTGAGTTTAATTAACACCTTAATCAGCCACAGAACCTGTGTAATTAATGTGTGTCCTGGATTAAAGGGATGATGTGGCAACCCTAGCCTGATCCCGCCAGGAAGTTTGCATTGTGCCACACTAATCATAGGTAGTGAAACATTTCCTGATTGCTGCAGCCGCGCATCGGGAAATGTTTCACTGCCTTTGATTAGCGCGGCGCAGTGCAAATTTCCTGGCAGGATCAGGCATGTGCAGTTCCGAACACGCCCGAGCCCATCCTTATTCAGGAGAGGCTTCACTGGAGGCACCGGAAGGGGGAAAACAGACTGAGCAGCATGGAGGAGGGGGAACTGACAAACACTGAGAGCAGGTGAGTGCCAGTGTCACTGATCCCATTCCTCCACTACCATCAGCCCATGCCTCTGATTCCACCACCCCTCTGCATGATACCACCACCCCCTGCCTCTGATCCCACCACCCCTCTGCCTCTGATCCCAGCCACCCCTCTGCCTCTGATCCCAGCCACGCCTCTGCCTCTGATCCCACCACCCCTCTGCCTCTGATTCTACCACCCCTCTGCCTCTGATCCCACCACCCCTCTGCCTGATCCCACCATCCCCCTGCCACTGATCCCAGCCACCCCTCTGCCACTGATCCCAGCCGTCCATGTGCCTCTGATCCCAGCCGTCCATGTGCCTCTGATCCCAGCCACCCCCTGCCACTGATCTCAGCCATCCCTCTGCCTCTGTTCCCAGCCATCCCTCTGCCTCTGTTCCCAGCCACCCTCTGCCTCTGTTCCCAGCCTTCCCTCTGCCTTTGATCCCAGCCATCCCTCTGCCTCTAAACCCAGCCATCCCTCTGCCTCTGATCATAGCCATCCCTCTGCAACTGGAGAAAAATTGAGTTTTTCTTACTGCTTGAATTTTTAGACAAAAAGTCTTTAACCTTTGCAGCAATCATGATGCATCGCAGAATCTAATTAAATTGAATCGTGGACAGGATAATCAAAATTGAATCAAATCGTGAGACCAGTGAAGATGCACATCCCTAGTAAGGACTAAGCATAAGATGACATTTGTTATGCAGATCAGCATAAACAGTGACAAGGACACCTCAAGCGCAGCAGTGAGCAGTAATATAGTTTAATCTACCAAATGCTGGAATTATACTGCCAAAGTGCATTTATGGCAGCGATGCTGGTCCTAGATAGGCTCAGTATGCACCATCCAAAAGGAAAGGAGGGGATAAAAAGGGAGCTTGCAAAATAATTATTACAGGAGGGGCAGTCTTTTGAAATGTTCTTCTGCTGGCTCTTAAAGAGCTCTAGGTTTTTTTACCTTCATGCATTCTATGATCTTGATCCAGCGATGTACACAAGGTCTGAGATTCTTCCGGGTCTCTCAGTCCTCATTGGCTGAGACAGCAACAGGAGCCATTGGTTCCTGCTACTGTCAATCCCAGCCAGTGAGCCAATGAGGAGAGAGCGGGGATGGGGCCGAGCCGTGGCTCTGTGTGTCCTATGGAGGCATGGAGTGGGGCTCTGAAGTGAGCACACACCAGTGCCCCCAGAGCAAGAAGCTTGCTATTGGGGGCACTGGCTGAAAAAGAGGAGCCAGGAGAGCTGGTGAAGGACCTAAAAAGAGGAGAATCGGCGCTGCTCTGGGCAAAACCACTGCATAGAGCAGGTAAGTATAACATGTTTGTTTTTTTTTTTTAAATGAACCTTTAATGTCACTTTAAGAACAGTCCCCGTTAATTAGCATGCAGCATAGTTACAGGTATAATATAGTCTCAGCACAGGTGCAAAGTAGATGTGGTTCAGATGAGGTAAAGGTCCAATATATTGCAGTATAGGGTATAACTGTGGTATAGATTGCAGTATGGGTGAGGTATGGACATCTGGTGTCCTGCTCTCAGTGGCCCGGTCCCATCAGTATCAGCAGTATCAGCAATGGGCAAATAGCCTTCTCACTAGTCCCCAGGATACTGCGGTCACTGTAGAAGGGGGGGGGGCTCCTCAGTCTCTCCCTGAAAGCCTCCAGGGATCAGCAGTGGGAAGCAGAGGGTGAGTGGATGCTCCAGTGTCCAGTGTGCAGGTGCTGTGATGTGGGCAGCGCCCAGGTGTCCTCACTCCTAGACAGGCGAATACTCAAACAGAGGTTATATTAGCTATAATCTGGTTGAAAAAAAGACACTAGTTCATTTAGTTTAACCAACATAGAAAATAAAGGTGCTTTCTTTGTCTACCTCCCTGAATGTCAAGAGGAAGACATTTCCTAGGCAGTTTAAAAAAAAAAAAAATTCTCCATTACACCTACTTTACAATGCATATTGGGATCTGTAGTGTAAGGAGTCAAATTGTCCTATTGTATAGCCACTGTCTCAAACTACAACTACCAGGATTCTCAGCTCTCTGCATAGAAGTTTATGGGGTTGCTTGGCTATAGCTCTGCCCCTGCTGGCCAGAGGAGAATGGTGCAGCATAACATCAGTATCTCAGTAGAGGGAGAGAAGAATTAGGCCTCATGCACACAGGACATTTTTTGACTGTTTTTAGCAGCTGTTTTCAGCTGCAGATGGTTTTTTCTACAATCAATAAACCCTCCATCATGTTATCCTATGTGTTCATGCACACACAGGCTGTTATCAGCTGTTTTTAGCAGTGACGTTTTTGAGCTGTAAAAAAACCCCAAGACCTGAGGGTTTTTTTGGACAGTTTTCAGCTGTAAAAACGTTTCAAACACTTGAAAATGTCCAAAAACGCTTAAAAACTTCAATCCGCAACGTTTTTGGACGTTTTAGACCAATTGGGAAAAAAAACCAAAAACGTTGGCCCTTTAAAAACGCAAAAAAATGTGAAAAAACTTTAGTAATATAACGCTGGTAAAAGCTGAAAACATCTCTGATAAGCTACTGACGTTTTTTGGCTGTTTTTTTAAAGTCCTGTGTGCATGAAGCCTAAAAGGCAATGTCTCCTTCACCATTTTTCTGTAGCCCAACACCTGGCTACACTGAGATAATTTTGCACATGTATGTATTTATTTATTTAAGAGATAGACACAGAGATAGTTTTGTTAAAAAAGATTTTTATAGTACAGGGGTAGACACATTTTTATAAACACATGATAACACATACCTCCCAACTTCTTGAGAAGGGAATGAGGGACATTTATTAGCGAAAGTATGTAGGTACAGGACACACCCACTGCCACGCCCCCTTAATGGAGAATTATACCAAAAAAATGATTAGTTAAACCCACAAGTGCTTTTTTTTCTACCACTACAATTTCTTTATACTGATTTTTGACATTTACAAATGCAGTAATTTAGAAATTGGATGAAAGGTTTAGCACTGGGGAACACTTTTTGAAAGATAAAAAGTGCATTATATGTACAACTATATAGATCAGACCAAAATGAGGAGGAAAGAGAGACAGAGGAACTTTGCTCCAAATCAGGGACAGCCCCACAAAATTGAGGATACTTGGGAGCTATGATAACATAATAGGTAGTTTGCACAATAAGTGTTGGACTTTGAAACGCTGCTATTTTATTTACTAATAATATCGCACCTTGGTGCCTGAACTACTCCATTACACCATGGTACCTGTACTCCCTGAACTACTCCACAGTTGGCAACAGTCTAAAAAAAAAAATAAAGACACTTTTTCGTATGTAGACGGAGTCTTATTTTAATTAGGGGTGGGGCATTCATTTGTAGGTGTGGTCTCACAGTGAGGAGAATGCAGAGGGAGAAGTGCGCCGCTGCGTAAAATGGGTGTGGCTTAAGCAAAATATTGGGCGTGGCTTTATTGGGGTGTGGTTAGAGTCTGGGATGAAAGAGAGATGGAGGCAGAAGGAAGAGGGAGAGAGAAAGAAAGCGAAAAAGGGAGAGAAAGGGAGAGGGTCAGAGAGTGTGCAGGGACTATACAAGAGACGGTCAGAGAGTGTGCAGAGATAGGTGATATATAGAGCCAGGTTAGGGGTGTATATAGAGCCAGGTTAGGGGTGTATACAGAGCCAGGTTAGGAGTGTATATAGAGCCAGGTTAGGGATGTATATAGAGCCAGGCTAGGGGTGTATATGGTGCCAGGCTAGGATTGTATATAGAGCCAGGTTATTGGTGTATATAGCGCCAGGTTAGGGGTGCATATAGTGCCAGGCTAGGGGTGTATATAGTGCCAGGCTAGGGATGTATATAGTGCCAGGTGTGGGGTGTATATAGAGCCAGGTGGGGGGTGTATATAGAGCCAGGTGCAGGGTGTATATAGAGCCAGGTGTTGGGTATATATAGTGCCAGGTGCAGGGTGTATATAGAGCAGTGGTGCCAGACCCTACCCTTCCTTTTTGACCCCTCCCACTTCTCATAAGCCCCCCCTATAGTTTCCACTCCTTGTGTCAGGCATATACAGCCCAGCATCACCAGGTAGGGTATAGAGCATCACCAGATAGGGGTATACAGAGTCACCAGATAGGGGTATACAGAGCCATCAGATAGGAGTATACAGAGCCCCAGATAGGGGTATACAAAGCCCCAGATAGGGGTATACAGAGTCACCATATAGCAGTGTACAGAGTCACCATATAGCAGTGTACAGAGTCACCAGATAGGGATATGCAGAGTCACCATATAGCAGTATACAGAGCCCCAGATAGCAATATACAAAGTCACCATATAGCAGTATACAGAGTCCCAGATAGGGTTTACAGTCACCAGACAGGGTATACAGAGTCCCAGATAGGGTAAACAGAGTCCCAGATAGGGGTATACAGAGTCCCAAATAGGGTATACAGTCACCAGATAGGGTATACAGAGTCCCAGATAGGGGTATACAGAGTCCAAGATAGGGTATACAGAGTCTCCCAAATAGGGGTATACAGAGTCCCAGATAGGGTATACAGTCCCCAGATAGGGTATACAGAGTCCCAGATAGGGTTATACAGAGTCCCAGATAGAGGTATACAGAGGCCTAGATAGGGTATACAGAGTCCCAGATAGGGTATACAGTCACCAGATAGGGGTATACAGAGTCCCAGATAGGGTATACAGAGTGCCAGATAGGGGTATACCGAGTCCCAGATAGGGTATACAGTCACCAGATAGGGTATACAGAGTCCAAGATAGGGTATACAGAGTTCCAGATAGGGTATACAGAGTCACAGATAGGGGTATACAGAGTCCCAGATGGGGTATACAGAGTCCCAGATAGGGTATACAGTCACCAGATAGGGTATACAGAGTCCCAGATAGAGTATACAGAACCCCAGATAGAGTATACAGAGTCCCAGATAGGGTATACAGTCACCAGATAGGGTATACAGAGTCCCAGATAGGGTATACAGAACCCCAGATAGGGTATACAGAGTCCCAGATAGGGTATACAATCACCATATAGGGTACACAGAGTCCCAGATAGGGTATACAGAGTTCCAGATATAATATATACAGCATTCCAGATAGGGTATACAGAGTCCCAGATAGGGGTATACAGAGTCCCAGATAGGGTATACAGAGTCCCAGATAGGGGTATACAGAATACCAGATAGGGTGTACAGTCACAAGACAAGGTATACAGAGCCCCAGATAGGGTATACAGTCACCAGATAGGGTATACAGTGTCCCAGATAGGGGTATACAGAGTCCCAGATAGCGTATACAGAGTCTCCCAGATAGGGGTATACAGAATCCCAGATAGGGTATACAGTCACCAGATAGGGTACACAGAGTCCCAGATAGGGTATACAGAGTCCCAGTTAGGGTATACAGTCACCAGATAGGGTATACAGAGTCCCAGATAGGGTTTACAGTCACCAGATAGGGATATGCAGAGTCACCATATAGCAGTATACAGAGCCCCAGATAGCAGTATACAGAGTCACCATATAGCAGTATACAGAGTCCCAGATAGGGTTTACAGTCACCAAATAGGGTATACAGAGTCCCAGATAGGGTAAACAGAGTCCCAGATAGGGGTATACAGAGTCCCAAATAGGGTATACAGTCACCAGATAGGGTATACAGAGTCCCAGATAGGGGTATACAGAGTCCAAGATAGCGTATACAGAGTCTCCCAGATAGGGGTATACAGAGTCCCAGATAGGGGTACACAGAGTCCCAGGTAGAAGTATACAGAGTCCCAGATAGGGTATACAGAGTCCAGATAGGGTATACAGTCACCAGATAGGGGTAAACAGAGTCCCAGATAGGGTATACAGAGTCCCAGATAGGGGTATACACATACCTCCCAACTTTCTGAGATGGGAA
>BLSH010122832.1:1128491-1146393 GCA_018402905.1 Glandirana rugosa | reverse complement strand
TGGTACCTGTACTGCCTTAACTACTCCATTATACTATGGTACCTGTACTCCCTGAACTACTCCATTACACCATGGTACCTGCACTTCCTGAACTACTCCATTACACCATGGTACCTGTACTCACTGAACTACTCCATTACACCATGGTACCTGTACTGTCTGAACGACTCCATTATCCCCCTCGGTACCTGTACTGCCCAAACTACTCCATTACCCCATGGTACCTGTATTGCCTGAACTACTCCATTACACCATGGTACCTGTACTGCTTGAACTACTCCATTACACCATGGTACCTGTACTGCTTGAACTACTCCATTACACCTGTACTGCCATAATGTAGACCAGTGAATATAAGATAGTGCCTGCTGCTTGTTACAGAAGAATTTGCTTGTAAATAGTAAAGTCCATTAGTTAGCTTGACCCCCCCCCCCCCTTTTTACAAAAATACTGAGTAAAAGTGCAAAAGAAAACAAAAACACCCTGTAGGGGTAAATAATGTCAGAGAATATACTTACCTTGCCCTTGACACCTAGGAGAGGGTGATATAATCATCCTTATAGTGAGAATGTTGAATAGCCCAAATCTTGTAAGAAGATGATCCTGCACTGTGGCACAATGTCTTTTCATGAGATTTGGGCTATTTAGATTTCCCCAGGATCTCAGGAGCATAATAACATCACCCCCCAGTATGAAAGCTGCGGAAAGGTAAGGGATCATTCAGACAGTCAGATGGACTGCAGTGTTCAAATGTAGCTAAAATACATATCTGGGCACAGCAGTACACTGTGCTAAGGCCACATACAGCCTAGATTATTAGTTGCGTCTAGTTTGTGTGTGACCAGAAGCCTTGTCCTAAACACAAACTGTCTGCGTCCAGGGCCAGTCAGAGCTTCTATTTGATGTGACGGTATGCGAGGCGAAGTGGTAGCCAGATGCTCCCTTTCGCCTCGTATACATTCATTGGGACTGGATTAAACAGAGTCCGGTCTGGATTTTACCAGCCACCATGGCAGGGCTGGTTCTGGTCCGGAGTTTGTGGTCCACTGAAGTCCACCAGCAGTTGGCTTAAATAATCAGGAAGAGATCTCACTAGAGCTCTGAGCTGGAACTCAGAGGGGAATCTGAAGGAGCTCTGTGTCTGTTTGGATTTTAAAAAGATAAGGTTTGCATTTTGGCTTATGTTTTGTGGGTGTCAAGGCCAGCCCCACACCGTATAGTCAGGAAACTATTCAGTTTAGTTTAGCGCCAGGCAGCAAAGACTTATTTTTTCTTTTGTTTGTTTTAACCTTCAAACCTATTTTCTAAAATAAACCTGGCAAACCACCAGATTTGAAAGAAAGCTGTCTGCACGCTGACTATTGTCCTCAGGAAAGATGATCCATACGAGCTAATCTCTCACATGTGGTGGAGTTCAGCGGGCACCTTTCCAAGATGGGGGAAATGCTGAAGGCTCTGCTGCAAGCCAATGCAGCTCATCGGGAAACCAACCGCCAGGTCACAGAGGCCGCTGTAGCACAACAGGTAGCTCAACAGGCGGCTCTACAGGAAACCAACCTCCGGATAGCACAGGCCGCTGCAGCCCAGCGGGAGGAAAGTCGCCAGGCTATTGCAGCACAACAGCAGATGAGCCAACAGTTTGCAGAGGCCCTGCTGGAATTAAAGAAGGGGTCTGTACCTCCAGCGACAGTGGAACCAAAGTTGGTATGCGCCTCTTACCTCATGCAGAAGATGACACCTGCGGATGATGTCGAGGCGTATCTCACGACTTTTGGAAGAGTCGCTGTTCACGAAGGATGGCCAAAAAAACAGTTGGCGGGACTGTTGGCATCATTCTTGACCGGTGAACCCCAAAAAGCCTACTTTGATCTGAAACCAGATAAGGCCCAGGACTACGAGACCCTAAAGGCAGAGATATTTGCATGCATAGGGGTCACCATGGCTGTCCGGGCCACAATTGTGGAGCGCGTGGTCATGGACCGCTATCTATGTGCGCTCCCTGCTCCTTTGAGGAAATGGGTCAGTCATGGGGACCCCAAAACCGCCAACCAACTCGTGGACCTCATAGAAAGATACATTGCTGCTGAGGACTTGTTGCACCCATCTGCGCCCCACGCAATGTATCTAGGGGTGAAAGATCGCCCGGCAGACCCGGTAAGACTGTTCCAGGGTTCAGGGTCCTGGGGAAATTTGATAAGACTGCTACGGCTAAAGAGACTGTGGGCTCTAGACCTCGAGACTGGCCAAAGAAGCCATGAAGGTCTTGGGTGCCCTTGAGAGGACTGGTTATAGAGCACATGCAGTGCTACTGATGCCATGCATTGGGCCATATTGCTGCCAATTGTCCCCTGAATGATGAACCCATGCAATGCGATTATACTTATGTGAGTAGACGCCTTTGTCTTTTTGCACAGGTCGCATATACAGCATCATGTTCAAGTCATATGGAGAAGCAAATGTGTGTGATTTTTGTTGATGGAAAGCCAGTCACTGCACTGCTTGACTCTAATAGTGTGGTAACGTTGGTAAAAAGCAATTGTGTAAATCCTGCAAGGTTAAACCCTAGCACTGTCTGGGTCATTTGTATCCCTGGGGACACTCGTGACTACCAGATGGTTGAGACTGACATCCCTTGGGGCAGTGTGACTCATTCAGTGGGGGTGGTACCTTCATTGCTTTATGATGCCCTAGTGGGCAGGGATTTTCCCCATTTTTGGAGGTTATGAGAAGACAGGGAGTCTGGAGGATAGAGCCCCCCTTGCTGCGGAAGCACGGGAACTCTCACCAGACCCTTTTTGCCAAATGGAAGGGGAGACTGGTGGCAGGACCAAGGAGGGAGGAGACCTTCTTCCTTTTCCTGTACTGGCTGGGGAGCCAGAGGAGCTGGAAGATAGCTCCCAGCTGGGGGCTAATGACCCAGAAAATGTCTCTGACCCTGTTTGTGAGAGTGAACAGAATGTAGTACCTGACTTAGAGGTCTGGAGAGAGGACTTCTGTACAGAGCAACTACGGGATATCACTCTCCTTAGAGCCAGAGCAAACATGAAGGTGATGGATGGGGAACCTGTGGACCCTAATTGGGGGGGTATCTTTTCCCTACATAGCTCTTAAAAATAATTTGTTGTATCAGGTGGTGAAACGAGGGGAGGATAAGGTGGAACAGCTAGTGGTTCCCAAACCCTTTTGCAGGATGGTGCTAGATCTAGCCCATGGACATGTAATGGGGGGGACATCTGGGTATGCATAAGACCAGGGAAAGAATATTGTGAATCCTGCCCTGAGTGTCAACTCTCTGCGCTCTCATCCCATTTTCGTAGTCCACTTGTTCCACTGCCCATAATAGAAGTGCCTTTCGAAAGAATTGGCATGGATCTCGTGGGACCCATAGTAAAGTCTGCCCAGGGACATCAGCACATCCTGGTAATACTAGATTACGCGACCCGCTATCCAGAAGCCATACCTGTCCGGAACACCTCCACTAAGACTATCGCCAGAGAGTTGGTCCAGGTGTTTAGTCAGGTGGGGATCCTTAAAGATGTCTTAATGGATCAGGGCACCCCGTTTATGTGCCATGTAACCAAGGAATTGTGCAGGTTGTATAAAATCTCCCATCTCCATACCTCGGTCTACCACCCCCAAATAGATGGACTTGTGGAGAGGTTTAAAAAAACGCTCAAAAGCATGTTGAAAAAGGTAGTGCAAAAAGATGGGAGATTGGGATATGTTGCTGTCGTATCTCATGTTTGCCATACGAGAGGTTCCGCAAGCGTCTACGGGGTATTCCCCCTTTGAACTCTTGTATGGCAGACATCCCAGGGGGCTGCTAGATGTCGCAAAAGAGACGTGGAAAGGAGAGGCCATCCCATATAGGAACATCATTGAGCATATTTCCTTGATGCAGGGTCAAATCGCAGCAGTCCTGCCCCTGGTGCGAGAACATATGGAGCGAGCCCAGGAAGCCCATCAAACAGTTTATAATCGGGGTGCCAAAACCCAGACATTCAACCCCGGAGACAGAGTGCTGGGGCTAGTTCCCATGGTTGAAAGTAAATTCCTAGCAAAGTGGCAGGGTTCATTTGAGATTAGGGAAAGAGTAGGGAAAGTGAACTACAAAGTTTACCAGCCAGGGAAAATGAAACTCGAGCAAATTTACCGTGTGTGTGTGTGTGTGTGTGTGGAAAGCCACAGAGACTTTATTGGCAGTGCCCACTCCTCAAGAGCACAGGCCAGGGTTGTTTGGAAGTGGCCCTTGTTCCCCTTCAAGATTCATGCCAGACTCAAAGGGCCTGGTATGGTCGGATCAAATTCGGATTCATTGGTGTCGCATGGAAGTCGGAGCAGTGTGCACCTGGCCTAAAAGTGAAGTGAAACTATTCCTCTAATTCAGTGACTTCAAAGCAATTCTGTGCTCCACCAATGTGCAGGGTGGCGACTCATCTGAAAAGTAGACTTATAGTCACATACAGGTCATAATACACTTTTTTGTAAGTTCACCCCAAATAGGAGATGAAGGGCTCACAAATTCTCCTCTCCATATACAATATGGAATAATAAAAGGTCTGTATAGTGTAGTCATTTTGTATAAAATGTACTAAAACAAAGTAGTAACTTACATTACATTACACTCAACAGCGAGTGTAGAAGGCAGCGAGGTGCCTGATATTTTTCTATATTTCTTACGCATTGTTTGAATTTGTAGCGCTGGTGATCGGGCGCACTGTCCGGTGCAGCATTTGGACACTTTCTTTGCGTGATTTATATTCTCATGGGTTAGGCACATTGTAATTATCTCTTAGATTGTTTACTCAGCGTATTGATATTTTTAGGATAGCGCTGTTATTGAATTGAAATGAGACATGTGTTTTCACATTTTGTATGATTATTATTCGCTAAATTGCTTAGTAATTTAATTGGATTTAGCGACACACCATTCACTGTATTTCATTCAAAATTCTATCCATCTATGGGCAGCTAAGATTCTCTGTATGGTTTTGGATGGAGTGGGGAAGAGTTGAGATTTCTGTCAGGTTTTATCCCTCTCCTATAAGAAATATACATTATATTCTCCCTCTTCCCCCTTGTACTCTATGGTGCGGTACACATAGTTTGCTCTCTTCATAACACAGACAGCAGCAACTTTCACAGCTCTCCAGACCGTCCCGTAGAATGGCGTCCAGCTGAGGGGGAGGAGAATGCGTGAGGAGGAGGGGCTGTATGAGGAGTCAGACGTCGCCGTGGCCCCGCCCTCCTACGCGCACCTCTAATCACCTTTGTCCCGCTCGGCTCTCCGTCCTGTCAGCGCGGGATGAATGAAAGGTGACAGAAGGGTGTCCGGGGGTGACAGCATTGCTGAGAGATAGGAAGGGAGCAGCATCATCATCCATGGACGTACAGAGCGCCGAGCACCCCGCTCCCTCCGAGGAGGACTGGCTGGAGATGATGATGGAGAGGAGCTTCACTGACATGGAGGAGAAGCCTGAGGACAGGTATGATCTATGAGAGGACGGGTATGATCTATGTGAGGACGGGTGTGATCTATGAGAGGACGGGTATGATCTATGTGAGGACGGGTATGATCTATGTGAGGACGGGTAGGATCTACGAGAGGACGGGTATGATCTACGAGAGGACGGGTATGATCTACGAGAGGACGGGTATGATCTACGAGAGGACGGGTATGATCTACGAGAGGACGGGTATGATCTACGAGAGGACGGGTAGGATGTACGAGAGGACGGGTAGGATGTACGAGAGGACGGGTAGGATGTACGAGAGGACGGGTAGGATGTACGAGAGGACGGGTAGGATGTACGAGAGGACGGGTAGGATGTACGAGAGGACGGGTAGGATGTACGTGAGGACGGGTAGGATGTACGTGAGGACGGGTAGGATGTACGTGAGGACCGGTGCGATGTATGTGAGCATTACTCTGCAGGACTGTGCTGTAATTGCAAGCCAAGTGTGATGTGGCTTCATTGATCGCATAGGGTGAGTATCGCTGACAGTGCCACCTATTAGAACTCCTGAGTTAAAAAATGCAGCGGCCGTTATGCATCATCACTTGCTGATGGGCTGGGCTCCACCTAGAACTGAAATCTCTTTTGGGCAGGATAAACGTCTTGATCCTGCATTACGGCCCATTCACACTGTGCTGATCTTGTGTGTTACATTGATGCACACACTTAACCACTTGCAGACCACCCACCCGCAATGTACTATGTACACATGCATGCGCACCCTGCTGTGAATATACACAGGGTTAGTCTGTCAGCATTGACCGGCCAATTGTTCACGGCCAGAACCTGCTGGTCGGCTGTGACCATAGAAGCACAGCTCTCTCCTCACAGGATTTGATAGCAGCATAAGCTAATGGCTCCCCCTGCTATCAGCAGCAAAGCCTGTTAGATCCAGGAAGGGGAGAGAGAAGACCTTACCTGCTCTGTGCAGTGGTTTTGCACAGAGCAGCCCCGATCCTCCTCTTCTCGGGTCCCCCCGCCCTTGCCCCTCCCTGCTGAGTGCCCCCATAGCAAGCTGCCTCCTTGGAGGGCACTTACGCATGCTCGCTCTTGAGCGGCCTTTGTGTGTGTCTATGACACACAAAGCATGGCTTGGCCCTCACTCCCTCCTCACTGGCTGTGAATAACAGCAATGAGGAGGCAGATGCCCGGGAGAGCCTCTGCTCTTGTGCACATCGCTGGATCTCAGGTGAGTATAAGGGGGGGGGGGTGTGTGTGATGAGGGGGAAGCTGCACACTGAAGGGTTTTTACCTTAATGCATGAAGGTAACAAAATTAGTGTTTAGAACCAATTCAATAAAAGGAAACAAGCCCCTTTTTATAGTGTTAATCTTGGCACCAGATGAACAATGTTGCAAGACACGTTCTATGAGATGTTGCAGCAGTTGTGCCGAATCACACGATGTGACAATTCTTTTGAACATCTGATCTCATGTGCAAAACAATGCAGCACTTATGCCAATGTTCTTATTTAAAATCTTTTTTAACCACTACAGATCCAAGCTATAGCTGAAAGACGGCTACAGCGCGGATCTGAATTGCTCCCCGCAAGCACTCTAGCGGTCGCCGCACGCTGCATCGGCGTGCCCGCGGGTCAGGTGGACTCTATGCCCGCTGGAGACCCGCGATCGCCTAATAGAGCGGCAGAACGGGGAACCGCCAATGTTAACACGGCAGTTCTCCATTCTGTGAGGATCAGTGAGATCTGTTATGTCCCTGCTAGCCCAGCCCCCACACAGTTAGAACACAGTGAGGGAACACACTTAACCCCTTGATTGCCCCCTTAGTGCTGACCCCTTCCTTGCCAGTGACATTTATACAGTAATCAGTGGATATTAAAATTTCTGATAGCTGTATAAATGTCAATGATCCCAAAAAGTGTAAAACATGTCCGCTTCAATATCACAATCCTGATTAAAAATCGCAGATCGCCGCCATTACTAGTAAAACAAATAATAAAAATGCCATAAATGAATTCTCATGGTTTGTAGACGCGATAACTTTGCGCAAACCAATCAATAAACGCCAATTTGCCACCCCCCCCCCCCAAAATATGTAGAAGCATTATATATTGGCCAAAACGGATGAATTATATATATATATATATATATATATATATATATAATATTTTTTTTTTTTTTTTTTTTTTTTTTTGGGATATTTTATTATAGTAAAAAATATTTGTTTTTTTTTTTTCAACATCGTTGCTCTTTGTTTATAGTGCAAAAAATAAAAACCGCAGAGGTGATCAAATACCATCAAAAGAAAGCTCTATTTGTGGGGAAAAAAATTATACAGTGTCGCACGACCGCACAATTGTAATTCAAAATGCGACAGCCGAAAATTGGTCTGGGCAGGAGGGGGGTTTAAGTGCCCAATAAGCAAGTGGTTAAAATCAATACCATTACCAGAGTTGTGTAAATGCTGTAGTGGGTAGGTGTGGGGGATAGGTGTGGACAGACAGCCGGGTGTAGCAATGCAGGAAGGAGAACTTTTAGGAGGATTTTTGGACACAAACCTAATAAGCACCCATAAACAAACCATGTTGGGCTGTCTCTCTAAATGATAACTTCAAAAATTGTCTAACAACATTCTTATAATGTAATTGACCATCACAGGTCCTCCTCTTCCATGGGTTCCCATAGAAGCCCTCTCGTGCCCCCTCTGATCCATTGAGGCCTTAATGTGCATCCCTAGTTAACAGCGCCTTCTCTTTTTATGCCCTTTGTTATACTTGCTTGCCGTTTGGGACAGACCAAGAACTAGCTTGCTTCTGCTCATTTATCTTTGGCACCTATTCTAAATAATCTGGAATTCATCCCATGATTTCTACCATACCAGTTTCATTAGTGGGAATACTAGGGCTTTCTTCAGATTGGAGATATTTTGAAGAGCAAGGGCCAATATTCTCTGAAATCTTACCAAAATAAGCTGCAGTTACCCCCTGCTGAACTATTTCGGTACAACCAAATTATGTCTTATATCAAAACTAAGATCAAACTCACAACAGACCCATCATCAATGACCATGTCTGAGTCGTCTTGAAAATCCAGAGCTTTAACCAAGGGGTGCATTTCTTTCCTATATAACATGCTAGCCATATACACAACAGTGGGAGACTGATATAGGCGCCTCGCTCAAGCTCTCTGATTAGCAGGAAATCGCTAGTGATTGATCTGAAATATCTGTTAACTCCACCTTAATAGAATCAAACTATAAAACTTTGTTACGATGGAACCTGGTGCGCATCAGAGCAAACTGCTTTAGATGTTGCAGCCAAATGAGCACCATGTACCACATATGGTGGCAGTGCATTGAAGTATCTAGGCTCTGGAGAAGAATTTTTAATCTTATCCAATCGGCTATGGGAATTTGTTTCCCTTAGGCTAGGTTCACACTGCTGCGAACTGTACTGCGAATAGATTGCATTGCGATAGATTAAATTTGCAAGTCATCTCCAGTAATATAGTGTTCTATCAGGGCAGTTCACATTGATGCGTTGCGAATCGAATCCGTGAAGAAAAAGGGTCCTGTGCGAGTTTGATCTGTGTGCGATGCGAATTCAGCTCCATAGACTACAATAGAACACGGATTGAAAACACAATCTCCCATTCACATCACTGCGATAGCTTCCCCCTCCAACTCCAGCTACAGCTTTGCAGTAGATTCCCACCAACACATGTAAAAATCGCACTTGTGTCTGTACTGAAAAAACTTGCATTGCAATCGTATTCAATTCACAGAAAATTCGCACCGCAGCAGTGTGCACCTATCCTAAATCCCCAGAAATTGACATTCGGATAAAGGCCAAACCATTAATCTTTATGATCTTAGCAGCTAGAATAGCTATAGTGAGATGTTGGAACCAGACCATAGGGGCACTTGACTATGTAAAACAGAAATTAAACTGGATTATGATCAACATAAGCGCACCGTTTTTGTTTTCTTTCTTCTTTTATCTAAACCACATAATCATTTTATCCCTGTGAATTACAGTGCTCCATATACATAAGTGACAAAAAAATAGTGATCTAGCAGTCCAAAAAAATGTGAATAACACCCCAGTTCAAAAGATGTTTGAGTTCTCTGTGCAAAAAGTCCATCCAGTGCTCCTCCACCTGTGCACCAAGCTGCTCACCAGAGCGACAGACCCCACATTTACAGAAGTCTAACAGTGTTTAATAGTTTCCACATTGGACACAGATTATTAGTTGAAATTGGATATTTCCCCATTCAGACACCAATACCGGTCTCCAAAAATCATGCTCAGGATGAAACACAGAACAGAGCTCCATAGTGTAGTATTACAAACACCAATTTATTCAAAGAGAATAGGTACTCGCAGATATTAAAAATCATACAGCATATCACAGAAATGCTCCGCTCTCTCCTGCGGGCAATTGGTGCTTCCAGCATTTCAGGGTGACCATCGAAGGAGCATTCATTGTATAAGCAAACATGGGTAGGTGTTGGGCTCTGTATCATTAAAGTGCAGGATGACGTATGCTGTTAGTTCTGTTGGTGACATTACTTTGGTCCCTAGATGGGCTTAGGGGCATTAAAAAAGTAAGTGGTAGAGGAAAGGGAACAAAAACAGAGGGGAAGAGAAAATAACAGGATACCTCCCTCCTCCAAAACCAGTGCAACACATTACATAGAAGAAAAGTTCAAGATACAGTCCTCTGTAAGGATGCTAGAGGAGTTTGGTCTAGAAGAACCAAGGCCTGTAGATTTGCTAGTATTTCTCATGCTGTTCCATCTGTTGAATTTCTGTAAGCTTAGCATGTCATTGTAGGAGGTGAACTTTGCTTCCACATTGCTGGATGCAGACTTTGGCAGCTTTAAAGTGGTAGTAAACTCTGTTTTTATTTTACCTACAGGTAACCTTATAATAAAGGTAACCTGTAGGTAAACTAAATATCTTCTAAATGTGCACCATTTAGGAGCTATTCCACTGAACAGCAGCCGGTGACATCACCGGTGCCATGCGCTCCCAAGGAACGGCATTCCCGTGCCTTTCAGAGCAGTGTGCTGTGGCAAAGACTCCCACGTGAATCATCATCGCAGCTTGGCCAGTCAGACAGCCGCAAACCTGGAAGGAAGACCACGTGAAGATGGAAGCTTCTTTTTTTCCTAGACTTTACCACCGGAACTTTACACATAACCACTTATTAAAAAAAAAAAGTGCTTTGGCAAGGAACATGCATTCCGTAATAATAATTATGCTCCAAAAATTAGCGTGTGCTGTAAAATTGTCTCCATCATTGCTCCTGTTTCTTCTTCCCAGAGGCTGTCATTTTTGCTAGAGCACTAAGCAGCAGTCCTCTAGTGGTTCTGATTTTTGGCACAGTGCTGACAATCGAACAGCTCAGGCTGTGCATTACTGGATTGTAAAGTGGCTTTTCACCTTTTTGGCGTTCTTCTCTCCTCTCCACTAGGACATTAGACTACATAGTGTGTTGTATTGTGATGACCTGTTAAGTTTAATGTGCTCCTTCTAGTTCCAGGTCCCTGAAGAAAATAATCCCCAGGACTAAACTGTGCAGAGGCTTGTATAACCGATACTGTGTGCTGGATGTGAAGGAGGTGCATGGACTCCGAGAGGAGAAACATCTCATTATTACAGCCAGTCAGGAAGGGGAAGATACAGAGCTATGTATTCTCAAGGATGACTGGTACATCTGCCTAAATATATTCTATAGTTTTATACCAAACATTCTAAGCTTTTTGTGCCAAGTTCCTATTAATGTTTATTTTTCTCACAGGTTTGAACTTCTTGTAAAGCCTGGTGACATAATTCATCTCGAGGGTGACTGTATACAGAATACATGGACTGTAAGCAGGGATTCTGGCTACCTTATTTTAAACCCTGATCTGCTCATATCCGGTACCAGCATAGCCAATGCCATACGATGTTTGAGAAGATCAGTGCTAAGTGAAAAATTCAAGGTTGGGTTTTTTTTTTTTTTTTTTTTTTTATTAAAAAGTTTCACTATTTAATGATTTTGATATATGTTTGCATCTTGTAATATTTTGCAGTCTTCTGATAAAGGATCACGGCAAATGCTTCTTGGTACAATATTACATGACATTTTCCAAAAAGCAACTACACGAGGATTTGGTGGTGACGTTTTGCAAAAGCTTGCTCTTCAAACTGCACATGTACCCAAATATCTGAAAGAAATGTAAGTAACTACTTTGTCCTTTTTATTTTCTACACTGCACAGAGGGCCTTGTGTATATATTAGTGGTTTGCTCGTGCAATTCCACTTATACTTCTCTTCCACTGCAAATAGGAGTCAGTTCTAACTCACACAGCTCTTGCAGAAGCATTCACACAAAATTAGTTAAAAATAAATCAACCAGATTAAGAAAAATATTTCATAAATATATACGTAGTTTCTGTAGCAGTGATTTCTTTAAAGGAGGATTTTGCCTTGTGAGTGAAATGGACTAGAAAGCATGTTGACAATTCCTGGTCTATTGTCTGCTGTTTTTACTTCTGTGTGTTTTTATTTATTTTTTTCTCTATTCTCAGGTACCAACTGAATGTAAGCCAAGCCGATATATTGCAAGAAGTGGGAGAATATCTTCCATCTTTTGAAAAGTGGGCAAGTGACTCTATGATCCCTACCTACCAACAAAGGGGGACACTAAACCTGTAAGCTACCCTTTAAGTAACTGGCATGTTCTTACGTTTGTTGTTGGATAGTTTATACAGGTTCTACATTAAAAAATTAAGATGTTTGTCTTAAAGCGGAGCTTCACCCAAAAGGGGAAGTTCCTTTTGAAGTCGTCCTCCCTTGCCACATTTGGCAGGTAATATTATTATTTTTTTTTGGAAGGGGAGCAGGTACCTTGTTTTGACAGGCACCCACTTCCTCTCCCCCTCCTGTAGTCTGGCTGCCCACAATTAAGGTGCCAGCGTTGGGAACCCAAAGACTAGTGAAGAACTAGCCCGGGTGAGGACGGCGCTGGATTCCTGGACAGTTAAGTGTCCTGTTATTAAAAGTCAGCAGCTACAGGATTTGTAGCTGCTGACTCTTATACTTTTGTCCAGAGTGGAAAACCACTTTAAAAATCTGTGCTGTCCATCAACCAGTCAGACTTTGCTTTCCATTCATCATTTTCCAGTGCAGGTTTCTAAGCGGTTATGGGGGGGTTAGTGCTACCTATGTAAGGGGCTTTGATAAGTATGGCAGAGTGTGCCAAAGGCACTTGTTGAAAAGCTTTACCATCCCAGAGCTCTGCTTAGTCATTTTTCTTTCTATAACAACCACCTGTATGGTTAGTGTTACTGAGATGAAAATCACTTTCATTTTGACAAGCTATAAGATATCCTTACTAAAGTGGAGAAAAGCAAATATTGCTGATTTCATTCACCACCCTCAATGAATGTCTGCAGCTCTTTACAGCAGCATTCCTACCAGTCACCTACCAGCGCTCACCTATGGCTTTGTTTACACTAGCCTGAAATGTAAAACATAGCAGGGAGCAATGCGATGTGTATTTCATCGCACTGCTTCCTATTTTCTTTTTTAATTGAATGTTATTTGAAGTGTCACGTAGTGATACTTCATTCATGTTACGGCACAGCAGCATGGTGCACTGCACTGCTGTGTGGTGGCATCCAGAGCAGTCTGCTAAAATATAGACCTTTTTTTTTACCCTGCACCTCACACCAACATTGCAGTGTGAACAGGGCACACAGAAAACGATTGTTTGTTTTTTATATGCCCTAGTGATGATCTGCCTTTATTAGAGAGGAAGTAAACCCTGCTGTAAACCCTAATGAGTTTACTTCCTCTTGTTCACCCTGCAATGTAGAAGCATAATAGGCTAGTATGCATCGTATACTAACCTATTATATGCCACTTACCTGCCGTCACCACCCGTGCTGTCACCTCAGTAAGAAGCGTCCATCTTCTGCCTCTCTTCCTTCCGGGGCCGCAAACTCTGGCGCTGTGACAGGCCGGAGTAGCGTGACGTCACTCCCGCGCATGTGCGTGGGAGCCGCCAATCGCGGCACGCTGTCAGTGAAGAAACGGCACGGGGGGCCGTTTCTTCACTCCGCATGTGTCGAATGACGTTGGCACATGCCAGTATAGCATATATATATATTCTCCTAAACCGTACAGGTTTAGAAGATATACAGGGAACCTACAGGTAAGCCTGATTACAGGCTTACCTGTGATTTAAAGTGGTTGTCAAGAGTTGACAACCACTTTAAATGCTGAAAATTGCAGGTCACTGCTGATAGCGTGAACGGGCCCATAGCATCAAAGCAACAAAGACCAAAACCAAATGTTTTAACCCATGAGGGATACTGGTTTGAACCATATTGCCTGTTTATGAAGATTTTTAGAGAAGTATTTATACTCCTTTTTGCCATGTTTTGACATTGGTGTACATAATCCAACAAAATCCATTTGTAGATATGTTATGCCACAGAGTTTGAGCATTTACATCAAACTTAATTTTCATCCACTTTAGCATTGCAACTTTTTTGTAATCTTTTAAAATTGTATTAATTTTAGAATAATTATGAGGTGTGATGAAATAAGCACCCAACCCCTTTAAAAAAAAAAAAAAATGTTGGGGTGGGGGGGGTTGGGTGTGCCTATAAATTGATGTATAAACCTACCAATACCATGGAAAATGCATGATTTAATTTCTAGTGATTATTTCACGTACATGATGTAACTTCTATGGATAAATTAATGTGAGCCACTATTGATGATCTCCTTTTGAGATAGCTAGTTGCCCTACTCCATGTGGCTTCTGTACTTTTCAAAGATCAGGAAAAAGCATGTGCTTAGGCTGGAGCAAGCACAAGAACTTTATAAACTTTTGTGCTGATTGTAACTTGGTGGTAGATGAATTTAGGACCCTAGACTAAACCTTTACACATTGTGATAGGAACAATGAATGAAATATGCAGAGAATAGCTACCAATGGGGAGTTTGGAGAAGTGGGATGTGTGTCTATAATCTTGTGGCCTCAAATACTCCTCAAAGAAAAGTAAAAGTTGAAAAAAATAAGAGCAAAAAATTAAGTTAAAGGCGAAATTTTTTAGGTAAAAATAATACATTCACATGTTTTTGTAGAAAAAAAAAATTAGCATTTATTATTTTTTTCCTACAGTAGCCTATAAAGCATTGCATCCACAATCAGTGGATCTCAGGTGCAAGGTCAGGCTCTTGCAGACACTTCAGCTTTCTGCCCATACCTCAGTGGGGGCTTTCTGTTAGAAAGCTGAAAGAATTATCAATGAACTACAAGGGCACTCATCGGGGCCCTCGCAGTTCACTGAGAACTACAAGCCGTCTGCTACAGTGGAAGATGGGACTTGTAGATTCTTTATTCACAAATTCCTGTGTAGATAGAGCCCCACACATCTGCGCCATTTTTAAAATGTGGGTGTGGGGAGAGAATCCCTTGCCCGCTGTCACAGTGGAAAAGGTGAGGGGGTGAGTGGAACATGAGCTGGAACATGTAACCTGTTCCAAAGGTAAATTTCTTATCAAAAAACCCATGTGAGAGAAGACCTGTGACACTTGTAACAGAGTGTATTTGTATAACCATACATACATTGGTTGCATGTGTTACAGAAATGTCTTCCTTTAAATAAAAGCACCATTATTATTGAATAATCCCTCACACTTTTAGATCCTTTATTAATGGGATATACAGGGGTTCTAGTGTGTAAATTGACCCAAACTAGACACTGGAGTCCCCTGAGCATTAATTTAAAATAAGTGCTTGCATACCCTGGCAGAATTTGATTTTTTGGCCATTTTTCTGAGAATATGAATGATCACACAAAAACATTTTTCACTCATGGTTAGTGTTTGGCTGAAGCCATTTATTAATCAACTGTGTTTACTCTTTTTAAATCATAATGACAACAAACTACCCAAATGACCCTGATCAAAAGTTTACATACCCTGGTGATTTTGGCTTGATAACATGCACACAAGTTGACCCAGATGGGTTTGGCTATTTAAAGGTAACCATCCTCACCTGTAATCTATTTGCTGGTAATTTAATGTGTGTATAACAGGTCAATGAATTTCTGGACTCCTGACAGACCCTTGCGTCTTTCATCAAGTGCTGCACTGACGTTTCTGGATACTGAGTCATGGGGGAAAGCAAAAGAATTGTCAAAGGATCTGTGGAAAAAGGTAATTGAACTTTATAAAACAGGAAAGGGATATAAAAAGATATCCAAGGAATTGAGAATGCCAATCAGCAGTGTTCAAACTCTAATCAAGAAGTGGAAAATGAGGGGTTCTGTTGAAACCAAACCACGGTCAGGTAGACCAACTAAAATTTCAGCCACAACTGCCAGGAAAATTGTTTGGGATGCAAAGAAAAATAACTTCAGGTGAAATACAGGACTCTGAAAACATGTGGTGTGGCTGGTTCATGATGCACAATAAGGAGGCACTTGAAGAAAGATGGGCTGCATGGTCGAGTCGCCAGAAAGCCATTACTACGCAATTGCCACAAAGTATCCCACTTACAACATGCCAAACAGCACAGAAACAAGCCTCAAACCTTCTGGCACAAAGTCATTTGGAGTGATGAGACCAAAATGTAACTTAATACCGTGTATTGCCCCCTTTAACATCAATGACAGCTTGAATTCTTTTGTGGTATTTGTGGGTGAGGCTCTTTATCTTCTCAGATGGTAAAGCTGCCCATTCCTCTTGACAAAAAGCCCAGTTGTGGCTGAAATCTTAGTTGGTCTACCTAACTGTGATTTGGTTTCAACAGTACCCCGCATTTTCCACTTCTTGATTACAGTTTGAACACTGCTGATTGGCATTCTCAGTTCCTTGGATAGCTTTTTATATCCCTTTCCTGTTTTATACAGTTCAACTATATTTTCCCGCAGATCCTTTGACAATTATTTTGCTTTTCCCATGACTGAGAATCCAGAAACGTCAGTGCAGCACTGGATGTAAGATGCAAGGGTCTGTCAGGAGTCCAGAAACTCATTGATCTTTTATACACACAAATTAATTACAAGCAAACACATCACAGGTGAGGATGGTTACCTTTAATAGCCATTCAAACACATTTGTGTCAACTTGTGTGCATGTCATCAGGCCAAAATCCCCAGGGTATGTAAACTTTTGATCAGGGTCATTTGGGTAGTTTCTGTTGTCATTATGATTGAAAAAAGAGAGTAAACACAGTTGATTGATAATAAATGGCTTCAACCAAACACTAACCATGAGTGAAATAAATGTTTTTGTGCTCTTCATATTCTCTGAAAAATGGTATAAACATAAATTCGTCCAGGGTATGTAAACTTATGTAACAAATGAAAAAAAACAGTCCATATATACATAGAACCATAGCGTAATACTGTTTCTCATTTATTAAAATACTTAAACACATTGCACTCACGTGGTATCAAGTGATAAAGGACATCTGAAAACAGGGTAACCCGGGTGTAACTTGTATGGCGGCCGTAGGAACGCAGAGGTGCACTTCTAAACTATCGCGCCAATGCGCTATGGTTCTCTGTATTTTTTGCCATATTCCTGGATGAGCGGTGGAGCGTTTCCTTCCCTGGTCCTGAGTCAGCTGAAGAGGCTATATATTTTACTAGTTGTGATTTACAAGGGACTGTAACGTCCCTGCAAGCTTTTACTGGCCCTTCCATTAATTTGGAGGCCAATATATTCTGGTAAGCGGACCTGCATTACTGGTGGTGGACACTTCATGCATGTGATTCATTTCCATTCTCTCCACTGGGTGTCTGCATTGTCTGGAAGAGATATTCACATAATATTTTCTACCTCTACATCCATGGATCTGTCATTGGACTATCCTTGATTGCTTCAAACACTTATTCATGATATTTTGATATATGGACTGTTTTTTTCATTTGTTATATTGGTTTATGCTTATTTTTTCAAGCGCTTACTGGCTACTAATCTGATTGGGATAATTGATAATTACTAACAAAATCTGCGCTTGTGGATAATCAATATGGATAATACACCCGGTGATCCCTGAAGAGAAATCAATCCAGGGGCCAATGTGTGTATAAGAGGCTGCTGCTACATAAGTAAATACTCATAAATAACATGGAAACATAAACGCACCTAGTGGCCCACATAATAGGTATAACTAATAGGTGTTCGCGTCTAAAACAATCATTAATAGTTAATAGGGTTAGTCTAATCATCGGTCATTCGCGAACTTTTTTATTCGTATTTGGTTATATTGTTTACTTTTTTTGTCAGGTATATAGTTTTATAGTACTTATTCACAAACTTCGTTAGTTCCTATCAGGTTACTGTCTAGGTACCTACATCTCCATCTTTTATAATACACTTATAGAGAAGGTCTGTTACGTCTGTGGGTCA
>BLSH010122832.1:1096265-1112459 GCA_018402905.1 Glandirana rugosa | reverse complement strand
GTATTTTCAGGCCAGCTATGTTAATTTGTAAAGGTGCAATGCTGAGTCCACCAGGTTTTGCCATTGTTTAACTGTTGGAGGGAGAGGTTCATTCCACTGTAGGAGGATAGCCTGTCGAGCACAAAAAAACTGTATAAAATGCAAATAGTTTTTTGGCGGGGGGGGGGCGCTTCTAGTGTCACATATTCCTAACAGAAGTTGGATTGGATCGCATGGGACCCTCGCACTACCAATACTGTTGATTACCTCAACCACTTCTCTCCAAAAGGGCTGCAAATTTGGGCAGGATTATACTACATGAAAGAACGACGCCTATGGTGAGTTGCACCTGTGGCAAGCTGAGCTCCTCATCGAGCCACCATCTGACCGTAACCTAGACTGCCGCCCAGTAGTACTTTAGGAAACTCGGTAGCGCCAAGCCCCCAAGTGTAGTGGGGAGCTGGAGGGCGGTCCTGGCTATTCGGTTACACCAAATAAATGAGGATATGATGGTGTCCAGTTTAGTGCTTAAAATGTTATATAGTGAGGGGAGTATCTGGGCTAGTGCATTCATTAGGCTCTCCCAGAAGAGAAGAAGGCTATGATTCTTCTTGACATATTCAAATTTGCAAGCACCTACACGTGTGCTTGTAAGCATTAAAAGAACTTTGTTTTGTTGTCACTTTATGTTCAATTTTTTTTTAAGTTGCTGCAAGGGTCTCTATAATAACATGCAAAAATGCTTATCCGATACATTTTGCCATGTTATTGAATCAGAAATTGTTCTATATCCTAAAGTAAGATAAACACTCGGCTAGCTGTATCAAGTATCCTAAAAGTATGCAGCATGGCTAGAGGCTCAGGAATTCTTTAGACAGGCCTCTATGAACACAGCAGAAAATAAAATATTCTTTAGCCAACAAAATGACTTCAATGAAGGGGAAAACACTGATCATCTGTTGGCAATGATAGCCCGAGCCCAACAAGGTGTTTTTCATGTTGATGCCATACAGTACAATACTGGGGAGATAGTTACTGACCGGGAGGGTATAGCTTCAGAATGCACAAATTTCTTTAGAGATGTGTATATATATCTAAAGTGCACCCTACAGAGGAAGCACTTGCTGATTTCCTTGATCAATGCACCCTACCACAGGTTGGAAATCAGGACGTGGCTATGCTAAATGCTCCACTTAAGCTAGATGAGTTATCCTTGGCAGTGTCCCAGGTGGCTAACGGCAAATCTCCAGGTGCTGATGGGTTACTGAATGAAACGTATAAAATGTATAGTGAAACTATTGCCAGGTTTACTAGAGATGCTAAAAGATGCTTTGCAAAATGGGAGCCTGCTCCTGTTTATGAACGAAGCAATTGTGGTGGTGATCCCTAAGCCGGGTAAGGACCCGTTAAAGCCTGACTCCTACAGGCCAATTTCCTTACTTAACTTGGATGTTAAGCTTCTAGCCCGAGTATTGGTGAATAGATTGGCGAAGGTTATCTCTGGCCTGATACATGTTGATCAGTCTGGCTTTATCCCGACACGATCTACTTCACTAAATATTAGAAGACTTTTTCTTGACACTCAAATCCCAGTGGACAACCCTGGTAGTAGGACCGTTTTTTGCCTCGTCGCTGCCAAGGCCTTTGACAGCATCGAGTGGAAATATCTGTGGGCAGTATTGAATAAATTTGGACTGGGAGAGACCTTTATTTCTTGGTTACAGCTCCTATACTCAGCCCCAATAGCAAGAATAAGAATCAATGACTCGCTGTCAGAGGCCTTCCCACTGTTTAGGGGAACCAGACAGGGGTGCCCATTGTGACCCCCTGCTCTTTGCTCTGGCACTGGGGCCCTTGGCTGCCATAAGAGAATCACCGAGCATAGTGGGGTTTAAAAGGGGGCAGGAAGAGGACAAGGTTTCACTCTATACCGATGACACACTGCTGTATCTGGGTGACAGAGGGATCCTTGGCAATGGTGATGCAACTGATTGAGCAGTTTGGAGAATATTCAGGCTTTGCCATCAATTGGCACAAGTTGGTCCTCCACCTGGACCCACTACCTACCGAATTGCCTGAATGTGTGTCTCACATACAGGTGGTTACGTATTTTCGATACTTGGGGATAACGGTTACTGAAGACCCTCGGGACTATATAGCTCTAAACTTAAAACCTTTTATTACAGAAGTTTAAACCTAAAAGTGCAGCCTGGTGTAAATTACCATTGACGGTGACAGGGAGAGCTAACTTTAAGCGGATATGGGCACCCCAGCTATTGTATATACTCCATAATGCTCCAGTATGGATCCCCAAATGTTGGTTCCAACACATAGACTCCCAATTCAGGGCCTTAATTTGGAAAAATCGGGTGGCGTTAATAAAATTGTCAACGCTGCAATATCCCAAGGATCAGGGAGGCTTGGCTGTTCACCGTAATCAAACGTATTTTTATGCCGCACAATTCCAGAATTTCACGGGCTGGGACACGCCCTCAAATACAGATCCATTGAGAGAGCTGTTAATTCCAGAACGACCTAATCTGCTATCTCCCATATGGAGATGGAGTACCCTACGATTCCAGCTCACTGCCCTACGGCCAATATGCTCAAAAAACGGTGGGAGTGTGTTAAATGTAGACTAGGAATAACTGGGTTCCTTTTCTGCACACCTATATGGCAGAATAGATTTTACATAGAAATAGCTAAACTTAGCGGATATTCACAATGGGAGGAAGCATGAGTTAGCTATTTCTGCCAATTATTTGATGAATCAGGTTTGAAAACCTATGATCAAATAAAAGCAGATTTCTGACTTTTACGGAACCTAAACTATCAATACATTCAACTACGTCATGCTGTCAGAAGTCAAAGAAATCAGTCCTGCGGTTGACAACATCCCTTTTTCTTGGAAACTCTGTTTTCAGGAAACTGAAAAGAAGGGTGTTATTTCTAGGGATTATGCCTACCAATGAACTTATATACAGGCCCCTGACCTTCTGTCTTGTGGAGCAAAGTGGGAAAGAGATATTGGTCCTATAGATGGAGAAACATGGGAACAAATACTTTAAACGGGGCCCTTTAGTGTCGGTATCTGCAGCACACAAATTAACTCACTTGTTTATTCTGCATACAGTATATAGGACACCAGTGCAGCTACATGAATGGGGTAGAAGAGAGCCCCCTATCTTCCCTAAATGCCAGGCACACCCTGGAGACCTTATCCATATGTTATGGAACTGTCCCAAGGTTGTAAGATACTGGAGCAGGGTCCTTGCAGTTAATGAGGTATACTAGGTTAAGCTACTACAGGAACCTTTGACATGTCTGTTTGGTAGTCTTCAGGAGGATCTGTACTCCCCTACTATCTACACCGCTTTCCTTAGGTTGCTCTATCTGGCCAGAAAACTCATTGCGACCTAAGGAAAGCGGTGTAGATGGCAACATCCAAACAATGGATCCAGGCAATTACATTCTTATCTGAGAAAAACGACTTGCCTACTACCATAGGAAATCTCCAAATAAGTTTAAAGCCATTTGGCAGTGTTGGCTGGGGTCTCCAAGGGTCGCACCACCGCAACTGGTTCTTGACAGGCTATTACAAGGATGATTATACTAGCTAAGAACACTTCCTCCACAGCTATATATTGTATTTACTATAGTGGAAGCTACACATTTAAGATGGTTACTTCCATGTGCATGTATATATGATTGGTTAATGCTATTCCAGGGGGATGATCTATTATATATGGTTATTCAAAGGTTCATATTCCATAGCTAACTCAAGGCCTCAGTTAGTTGTGCAGCTGACTCTAGGATGATAATATGTGTTTGTGTATATCTTGACTAAGCTGAAAAAGAATTTGCTATGTTGATGATCTCTGTAAATCCACTTACTATTCTGCAAATGGCATGTGTTGCGTCTGTTTGATACAATAAAAGTTACCGGATTTAAAAAAAAAAAAAGTATGCACCCCATAGCAACCAGCCTACTTTTCGTAAGGTGCAGTTAGAAAATAAGCTGATTACTGGTTTCTATAACGTAGATATATACAGTACTGCGCAAATTTATTTGATTTGGATTTCTCTTGTGTTCATTTACTTTCCATTTTGTTAATTGATAAAAAAATATACTATTAACACTTCTATTTCTGAAAGTGCGCTTAATTTACAGCATTTTTTTACACAGTACTACATATAGTTTTTTTTCCCAAGGCTGGCTGAAAAATGAATGCAAGTTCTATTTTATGCTGCTGTTTTTATTAGGTCTGTAGAACAACCGAGTGGATCCTTCTACATACCCAGTGAAATGCTCCCCATTATTGAGACTCAGACTGAACATCTGAAAGACTCCCACTTGCAGTACTTCAATCTATGGTACCTCATGTGCTGTCTGGAAGCCCAGTCAAAGGAATCAAAAAATGGTCGCAAAAATATCTGGATGATGTCAGCAGCTGAGAGGTAACAAGGTTTCTAATTTTGTATCTTTTTGATGGGTTATTGGTGTAGATTTGTCACATAGCTAGTTGTAATTTTACTTGATTCAAATTATGGTTAGACAAGCATTATATAAATTTGCATGGATTATTTGTCTTGTTCTTCCTACCACAGTGATCACATAGAATCCATAGCCTTTTTAATGTTTGACCTGTAGTACTATACAAAAATCGTAGGAGAAGCTAGTCTTGAATAAGAAGTCATTCTGAATTGTTTTTTTTTCTTTACTGCAACAGTAACTATAATATCTTGGTTTTGTTTACATAATGTTTTAGTGCAGGTATAGTGTTTAAGTATTGCGCATGTCTGTTTGCCTCTACCCATTCTTCATTTGTATGGATATTATTTCTTTCATATTTAGAGAGGACAATGGGCATTGTATTGGGAACCTCATTAGGACAGGAAGTGTGCAGCCCTTGACGGAAGGACAATACCTTCATACTTTCCATCGTCAGTCCGGTAACATTCCAGCTATCAATCTGGCGACAGGGGATAGAGTTGTAGTAAGTGGAGAAGATAAAAAATTCCTTGCACTCTGTACTGGATTTATCCGAGATGTTAATGAGAATAATATAACCTGCATTTTGGACAGGTTTGTGTGATTTATTTTATCGTAACTTTTTGAAGGCACATGAATAAGAAAAGTAGCTCAACTAAAATGTTGCAAATCTTCTACAGGAGCCTAGCCAAGATTCCTCAAGGTACTATATTTAGACTTGATCACGAGGAAGGAGGGGGTGGTCTGGATTCCCATCTAGGAAACTTATCAAAGCTTATGGAAAATTCTCCTGAAAGGTTTGTGTCTTTTTTAGCTTTCATTAAACTACAATACTGAAGGAATGGATTTTTACAGGCATGGCATGGATTAAAAGCCTGTTTGGGACTTTTGCTTGCAAACATGTCTGCGAGGAGGCTGTGGATCATCTAAAACCCTAAGAGCCCTTTCACACTATTCAGTTTTTGGTGTGTTTTTGAAAAGTGGAACAAAAATGCATGAAAAATGTATCCCTTTAAATCCTATGGAAACCTCCGCATTGCATGTGCTCTACGCTTTAAGACATCCTGCATGCTGCGTCTTTGGTGCAGTTTTTCAAAAGCGCACTAAAAAGGCTCCTTTCATTGTAAGTCAATTGGAATTCATCAAAAGCACATCAGTGTGAAAGAGTACTTAAGCTGCACAAATGAGCATCAAAAGACCATTAGTGTGAATGGATCCTTAACCTGCAGTGACAAGTTTAATGGTCACTGGCTTTTATATATTTTTTTTTTATAGGAGAACGGTAATGTAAATTATGCACATTTAAAGTTGAACTAAAGGCAAAACATTTTCCCAAATCGTCTTCCAGGACCGCACATGAGAGAGAGTTACCGCCTGCAGAAGGAACAGGAAATCTATCACCAAATACTACTTTAAAAGAAAGTCCCTCTGCTGAACTGGTCAGTATTTGTGTTTTCCTCTTGAACGGGAAACATTCTGCGTTTGGGGCGAAAAACTTTTTGGGCTGCTCCCTCCATATCTTACTTTATCTTAGCTGCTTACCTCCAGGGTTTTGAGTGCAGAGGCCCTTTTGTTCTTGCCTAATGCCCCATGGACCAACTTCTTGAATGGTGAGGGTGCAGTCTGGGCTCCCCCCTCAGCTCCATGATCCCAGGGGTTCAGGACCTCCCCAGGCTCAGTACCCTTTGGAGACGCAGGTCTCTTGGGCCGGTCCCACTTTCAGCTAGACATATCTTTTAGTGACACCTGTGACGTCTTCCACTTGTGAGTGCACTACATTTATTTAATAAAGGTTTAATTTATCTATTTACTGCCCTTTTGTTGTTACTCTGTTTTCCCCTACCCTCCAGCTCCACATTTCGCAACTCCTTGCCCGGCGATGCATGGGAGCCACTCCTGGTACGGACGGGGATTGGCATCAGGCTTTCTTTCCAGCCTGTAGAATGCAAGGGGAGGGAGCAGACTTTTGGCTGGACACTTTTGGTTCGGAGTCCATCACGGGAGCATGAACCCTGAGCATTTAGGTATCCCTTATGCACTGCACTGCTGTGCCTCTCCGCATTGGGTATCCAAAGAGATTGTGACTACAGGCACCAGTGACACCTGCTTCACTTATGTTGTCTACTTACTGTTTTGGGTGTTTATTTGACCCCTTGTGCCTTTATGTATTTCTGTTGATAGGGGTAATGTTAAACAGAACATTTATTGCTGTTTTTTCAGATCCAAACTCATGATAAAACCTCACTTCCTCCAGTTCCTGAAAAAAAAAAAAAAAAAAAAAACGTGGTCACTGATCTGAACCCCAAAGCCCACCATGGTTTGTGTGCCACCTGCTTCCACACCCTCTATTTCAGTAAGGGTTTTTGGAAACCACAGGGGATGGTTATTGATTCTTTTAGTGAGCATACTTAATACAGTATATGCTAATTCCCCAGAGAAAGGAGGAACGCAGGACTAGGACGTTTTTACTTTCCTTGAAATGTAGACTGAGACTCTACTTTCTGGTAGAGAAAGTGTCTGTGTCTTGCATTTTGGCATGTTTCAGAATCTTTAGAAGGGTAAAGGTCTTGTTTTTCCAGTCCACAATTATGCTCACAGAATCAGTTTTTTTGTATTTTTTCCAAGAAAGTCCCGGGGTGTGTATGCCTCACAAGTGTTTGGTCCAGATACAATCTTCAGGCTGTTGGTGCAACCCAACGCTTGCTGCGATTTCACCTCTACTTTGCTTCAGAAGCCTTGTGTTCCCTTCATCTCAAAGTCTGTTAAGGCTGGTTTTTCTAAACGTTCTCAGCCTTCAGTTGAGGGCTTTATTAGCTGGAGGCTTTAACCTTCTCATGCTTAGAAATGTAAAACCACTTGGTGGTTATGTGAGGTCACATTTAAATTTCCTTGCCATTTGCCTACACTGCAATAAGAAATCAGTTTTTTTTGTTTGTGGTATATCTGCAGCTCTAGTACAGATCTGTTTCTTTCAGACCAGTCGCCTTTTGTTGGGCTTTCCATAATTTTATTCAGCAGGTCTAGCGCTATGTCTTCGTGTGACTCTTGTGATATGTTTTAGTGGTACACCGAATGGAAATTTTTGGTGCCGAAACCAAAAATGTACTAACCCAAAAACCGATACCGAAAATGACAGTTTTAAAAAAAAAGTATATTTTTATATACAATTGTCATATGCAGCCTACCTGTGCCTGATTGGCACTGACAGGCGGCACTGATTGGCACTGACAGGCGGCACTGATTGGCACTGACAGGCGGCACTGATTGGCACTGACAGGCGGCACTGGATGGTACTGGCAGGCGGCACTGGATGGTACTGGCAGGTGGCACTGGCATGTAGCACTGGTTGGCACTGACTGGCGACACTGGCATTTGGCACTGACTGGCGACACTGGCATTTGGCACTGACTGGCGACACTGGCATTTGGCACTGACTGGCGACACTGGCATTTGGCACTGACTGGCGACACTGGATGGTACTGGCAGGCGGCACTGGATGGTACTGGCAGGTGGCACTGGTAGAAGACATGAGAAGATTTACATTGCACAGAGCGCGCTGCTTATACGAGCCGCTCTGTGCATGAAACTGTCACGTAATTACACTGAAAGCAGAGAGAGAGAGACACACAAGCTGTCAGCTTTTCAAGCTGAGGTTGGAGGTGGGCGGGACCGAACAGCTATCAAACACCCGCCCAGCCCCTATCCCATTGGCTGGCGTTTGATAGCTGTTCGGTCCCGCCCATCCCCTACATCAACTTGAAGATCTGACAACTTGTGTCTCTCTGCATTCAGCGTAATTGCGTGACAGTTTCATGCACAGAGCGGCTCGTACAAGCAGAGTGCTCTGTGCAATGTGAATCTTATTTCTCACATCCATTGCGGGGGTATGTGATGCACACATACCCCTGCAATGGACAGTACAAGTGGCGGACCCTTTCCGCCTTTCGGTATCGGGCCGCTCTTTTTGTTTTGGCTGATACGGAAAACACTGATTTTGGCCGAAAATGCCAATTCATTTTCGACGGCCGAAATTTCGGTGCATCCCTAATATGTTTTGTTTGCTTTCCAATCAAGGTTTCTCAACCTTTTCACCTTGGGGGAACCCTTGGCAAAAAGGTTGAGATCTCGAGGAACCCCTGAAATAATCACATCTGCAGCTCACGGAACATTGGTGTGATCACCGAGCTGTTAAAATACATTTATTTTTAGAAATGGCTTTAAATAATAGAATCATGATTAAAATATACCTATTTAGTGTGAGACTTTTTTACTTACTTTTTCTCCACAGTTGCTCAGTTCTGGGTTGAACTTGAGATAAGCAGTGTACAGGTGGCAGCAGGGCTGGGTGCAGGGGATAAGCATGGCAGAGCACAGAGGATCAGGAAGGCGTACTACATGGGGGCAGGAGGATACACTACATAGAGAGTCAGAAGGGCATACTACATGGGGGTGGGTTGGGCAGCAGAGCACATTACATGGGAGCAGAACATATTATGGGCCACACAGCAGGGCATATTACGGTGGCGGTTTCCATTAAATGCAGAGCAACGCAGGGAAGTGGCTGTAAGAAGTTATCTTGTCTCACGCTGTTGCCCGCCCCTCCTATCTCGTCCATACATGCACCTGGGATAGGGAGGAGGGGCCGGCAGGGAACAGTGCACCACAGCCGTTTCCCTCTTTGCTCCACAATTTTTGGCAATGGGAATGTGATCTACCCGTTAGCTGCCTGCGATTGACGAGTAGATTGCAACGGGAACCCTGGTTGAGAAGCCCGTATTCAGATGATGTCCTTTTTGGTTCCCATCTACTACTAACCAGTTCAGCAGAGGGACTTCCTTTTTATAGTATCTTTTTTGGTGATGTATTTCTTGTTCCTGTTGGAAGCGGTGCCTATCTCTCCTGTGCTGTCCTGGAAGGCTCCTGGAAATAGTGTTACCGGTAAGTCTAAATATAGATATTTATTTCCATTTTGGATAGAGCAAGGAAGGGTTATAACCCGTCAGTTTTTTTTTTTTTTGCCATCTCTGTCCCATTGGGGAGATTTCTCCATTTCCTTTTCCATAGCCAAAACAGGAAGTGAGAGGAAATCCATCCAAAGTGACGGAATTCCTGGTTGTCACCAGAACTAGTGTCCCAGTCGGAAGATTTCCTCATCTCCCTAATGGGGATAAAGTCTGCAATAAAAACCTGACGGGGAAATCTATCCATCTCCACTCTATCCAAAACTAAAAAGAAAAAAAAAAAAGTTTTAGCTTTAGTTATACGTTAATGTAATCGTAGAACTGTTTTAATGGTTTTCCAAAGTTCATTTAAAAAGATGGTCAGAATTGAACTTAAGTTTTTCTCACTGCCCAGAACAGCCAATCCCCCCCCCCCCCCCAATGGTGTTGGGCTAGGTGGGCCATTTTTTAATAGGAACTGCTCACTCTTCTTTATCTTTGGTTTGGTTCTTATATAGCACAGGATTCCAGCCACATGCCTATTTACCTACTTAAAATCAGAAATAACATTCAGGTTGTAAGTAAAATCCTATTAATTGTCCCCCCCCTCTGTATCTACTCAGGGCAATGCAATACAGCTTTGAATAAACCTAGAATGTGTCAGTGATATGCTGCTTCTGAAATCTTCTCTTAAACCTGTCAATGAAAGTAAAAATCATTTTGTTTTTCTGTCCTGCAGTGAGAAACTCCGAGATTTGATCATCGATTTTAGAAAGCCTCACTTTGTTCAGTTTCTAAGCTCCGTTCTGCCTCATGATGCCAAAGACACTGTAGCCAACATTTTAAAGGGTAAGGATTTATGTTCTGGATTATGCTATAAGATTTTTGGCAGCTTCCATATACAATTAAGACCAAATTTCATAAATTTGTATTCAAATATAAGCCAAAATTATTTCCCTAAAGAGTCATTCCATTCATAAGTGTTGGGTTATAGGTGGATTCTGGTAGTTTGACTTCACCCACCGGCCCTTTGGAGACTCAGGTTTAGATCTCCTGAATCTGGCTGTTCCCACTCGTTTTGAAATATTCAATATTCTCACCCAATTAGGATGCTGTCACAGCTCTTGTTGTGCACACATTTCTCCCCACTGGAGATAATCAGACATGAGAAATCATTAGATGGTTAAACTCTCCATCGTCATTTAAATTCTAAACTATTATTTGTGTTTCAACCTGCTGCAAGCTGTACATTGAGAACTCTGCTTGTAAAAGTTGTATAGTATTTCTCTGATATGTGTGCATGTACTGTATGAAAACCATATATTCTTGCCCAAAAAAAAAAAAAAAGTAGCAATCTTGCATTAACTCTGTAAATTCTATCCATTCTAGGTCTTAACAAGCCGCAAAAGCAGGCAATGAAACGAGTCCTGCTGTCAAAAGACTACACGCTTATTGTTGGCATGCCCGGCACAGGGAAAACTACAACCATCTGTACTCTGGTAAGTAAAATTATGCAGATCTACCTTAAGGCTAGGTTCACACTGATGCAATATGATATGATTTTAATGCATTTTGTAGTGCAATTTGAATAATCACAGGCAGTGCGTCTTCATCCGCGTTCATGTGCAATTCTAATGCATTTGCAATGGTAATTGAATGCAGCTGCTATTTTAATTTATGACCTGGTGTCTCTCTCCCCCTCCCTCACTCAATAAAGCATAGTGTCCTACAAAAGGCACTGGAATTGCATTCCATTTGAACATCTATGCGTTTGCGTTTTCCATGTTCTTCCCATTCAGCTCTATAGGGCACAAAATCACACCAAACATGCACAGTACCCTTTTTTAAATTGCATCGCATTTGGACTGCACATGTGAACAGCCTCCATTGAAACACATGTTATTTCACTTCTCATGTGAATCGATGGATTCTGAAACACATCCAAAATCGCATCAGTGTGAATCGGGGCTAAATGTGGACTGTATAAAATGTTTAGCTCTGACCAATAGTAAACAATGGAGAAAAATGTACAAAACCGCTGTGCATTACTGTTAAGCAGAGGCAGAGTGGTTCATATGAGCCACAGAGAGCTTACTCTCTGGCTGATTGTATAAATACAATAACAAAATTGTTCTACAGCTTCAAAATAGTTGGGATGCTGTGTGAATTTTACATAAAAATGGGATTCAATGTTTTTTTACAAAACTAAACCCACAATAGAAAACATATTAAAACTAAGAAAATGTACCATTTTAGGCAAACGGAAGGTAATTTTGAAATTGATGGCAGCAATATGTCCCACAAAAGTTGGGACAGGACAACAAAAAGCTTGCAAAGTACAACCCCAATTCCAAAAAAGTTGGGACAGGACCATGTTTACTGTGCTACTCCTGCTAAATATAACAGTATAAAGTGCATCAATAAATAAACTGGTCATTCATTGACATCAATATATAGTGCAAAAAATGAAAAGCTGTGATAAACATATAAAGTGCATGTGCTCAAAATCCAAAAGTGATGAGATGAACGATCAATGTTCACAAAAGTCCTTCTCTTCCTCCACCAATATCACCATGTGTAAAACATAAACACACTGAGGCTCACCAGAGGTATCATGTTTAATCGGCTTAACAAATGAGTAAAGCTCCCTGTTGTCTCCGTAATCTCTTCAGACACAATGCTCATAACATGGGGGAGTGAAAAAGAAAGCTTCTCATAGTGTATCATTTAAAACCTCTGGACTTAAATTCAAATTAAAATGCGCTTACATATAAAACATAAATCAACAGCCATTCAGATCCAAAATATTGTGTGGTGTGTAGCCGGTGTCTGACCGCCGCTCACTCACATATCGCCGCGGCGTCTCCACCAGCTCCTACCGTTCAACAGAGTCGTCGTATGGCCACACCCCTGACATGTTTCGTCACTTCCGACTTGGTCACAGGGTGCTGGCCATACGACGCAACGACTCATCTTTAAACAACGGCTCCCAAGTTCCACTAGATGGCGTGGGACACCTCATCCTTCACCTCTTTTGGTATATGCACGCACGGATATCACGCCCGTCAGTGCATTTAACCCTTCCTCCCCCGCCAAACTGAAAATTGCCAAAAAAATGTGCAGAAAAATATGCATAAAAATAGGAGCTAAAGGGCATAACCAACAGCCGAAGGGAAAAAGGTGATCTCATTAGCCCCCCGTAGTCCAACCCCATATAGCACTTAATGGAGCCTTGTTTATAGGGGCTCTGCATATCTTTACATAACACATTAAAATTAGAATTAATTATTAGTATTAATTGTACATATATCACTGGACTTCTCTTCACAGCCCAACATTCAGCAGTATCTTTTGTCCTAAAAACCAGGCCATCATCCACGGACATATCGTATGGTGTGCCCTCTAGTGTTTCAAACTAATTACTGCAACTAGCATGTATAAAAACTATAAATATTGATTGGATCCTGAATTGCTCAAGAGTTGCTTAAAAAACAATTCAGATCCAACTCAGCATTTAACCCTTTAGGATTAAAAGTTCTCAAAAGGTGAATCCAGTGGATTTCCTTCTTTGAGATTTCTCTAATTTTATTAACTCCCCTCCAGTTGGGTACTAATTTCTCCACTCCCCAAAATTGTAGGCTGGATGGATCCCTATTGTGAACCTTTCTGTAGTGCAAAGAGACACTATGAAATTTGAACCCTTTGATTATATTAGTTACATGTTCGCCAATACGAATTTTCAGAGGACGCTTAGTGCATCCAACATACATAAGCCCGCATGGGCACCGAAGAACATACACCACGTAAGTGGTGTCGCATGTAATAAATTGTTTAATCGTGTGTTGTTTTCACGTACTTGTGGAGCAAAAATTAGTGCTGGTCCTGACTTCATTCCCCATTAGTCTACAGGCCCTGCATTTCCCATATGTCCTAAATCCCTTTCTATCGGGCCAGAACAATGCACATTTACTCCCTCCAGGGGGGGGTCTAATATTTTCTCCACTAGTGTCCCCAAAACTAGGAGCTCTCCTATGTATAAAATTGGGCTTTTCGGGTATAAGCGATCCTATTGTTTTGTCCATCTTCAAAAGATGCCAGTGATTAGAAAAAATTTTCTCTACCTCACGGTATTGGTCATGGTAATCCGATATAAAACTCCACTGTTTGGTGTTATCAATCGAACCTTGATCAAGTTTTCCTGCTAACAACTCATCTCTTGGTGTCTCAAGAACCTTCTGAATCTCTGCATCTAGTAATTGTGGTCTATATCCTTTTCGGACAAACCTCTCCTTCAATACCTTTGATTGCTCCAGGTAATGTTCTTTGGAGGTGCAATTCCTCTTTACCCGTGTAAACTGGCCTCTTGGTATATTTCTTAGCCAGGAAGGGTGATGCCCACTACCAATAGCCAAATGGCTATTTCGATCTGTAGGCTTAAAATAAACCTAAGTGGCCAGGGCATCACCCTTCCCGAATATGGTCAGATCAAGAAAATGAATCTCTGTCAGACTCACCTGATGATCCAACCTGATGTTATTTCTATTGTTATTAAGGTCCTTGATGTACTGCTCCAGGGAGTCAGAAGGACCCTCCCATATAGAAGCGGGTCATCTATAAACCTCAGATAAAAGAGAAGTTCCAGTCTCTTATTGCAAAACACATAACGATCCTCCCATTCAGCCATAAATATATTTGCTAAGCTGGGGGCAAATTTAGCCCCCATAGCAACACCACTAGACTGGGCATAAAAGGCATTCTGGAACTAGAAATAATTGTGCCGTAAGCAGAAATTGAATGCTCTGGCAACAAACACCTTCTGCTTCATAGGAACATCCTGCCTCCTACTCAAAGCCCAGTTTGGGGCCAACATTGCATCATCATGGGAGATGTTGGTGTACAATGATGCTACATCGGCAGTTGCCAGATATACATATTTCCTACTCTCTCTAATTTAACATCCTTCAGGGCTCCAAGCAAATCTTTAGTGTCTTTCAAATATGCCTTAGTGGCTGTCACACTAGGTTGTAATATTTTATCTAAATATCCACCCAGCCTTGCTGTGACGGATCCTATGCCGTTCACAATTGGTCTGGGTGGTGGCCTACCAAAGACTTCAACTCCTATTTATACTTGTTAGTGGGATCCCTATCTAACTTCTGATATGTTTTTCCATCTGCCAACATTTCCAAAGTTTGGTTTATATAAAAGGATTTGTCTAATATTACTACCCCACTGCCTTTATCGGCAGGCCGAATAGCACTTTATATGTTTATCACAGCTTTTCATTTTTTGCACTTTATATTGATGTCAATGAATGACCAGTTTATTTATTGATGCACTTTACACTGTTATATTTAGCACGAGTAGCGCTGCTGAAAACAAGGCTAGTTTGTGTTTTCATATCATTTACTATTCCTAAACCCATGCAATGCTGCCCATCACAGAATCACACCTGTTTTTAATGCAGTGCTGTCTGAGGGCCTGAAGATTACGGGCATCCAATACTGTGTTTTGGCCTTGTCCCCTGCGCACCAATTTTCTCCAGATTCTCTAAATATTTCATCTACAGTACATCAAAAATATCAATATCAAAATATTTAAAGTCTTTGCCATTTTACATTTAGGAGCATTATTCTGAAATTGTTTGTTTTTTAGACGCAACTTTTCACAGATTTTTGAACCTCTGCCTGTTTTTATTTGTGAGACATTGACTTTCTAGGATGCCATTTTTATACCCAGTCTTGTTACTGACCTGTTGCAAAAGGTTGTTCTCCCTGTCACTGGGCAAGGGCGCATCACGTGATGTGTGTCTTATATCTGACAGGGGCAGAGTAACTCCCATATTCATCCCAGCACAGGTGTGTGTGGTCGCTGTCAGCTGGTTCATGCTGTGGGGACAAACCTTACATTTACCATGAACTTGGGGGGTGGTTCTCAGTTTAACCATTTGATATGTTTTCTATTGTGAATAAAATATGGGTTTTATGAGATTTGCAAGTCATTCTGTTATGTAGATTTTACACATCCCAATTTTTTAGGGATTGTAAAAGCAAAAATGTACAATTTACAATAAACATTAAGTACACACTACAACATTTTATGAATATGTATGCTCATAAAAAGTATGCTTTCTTTTTAGTATAGGAAGAAAGCACGCTGCTATTGGTTACATTACATGGTAATATGGTCTGGGTGCTGCATTTTATTTCCCCTGCTATGCATATGCATTTTTTAAACACTTCAGCCCCTGAAGGTTTTACCCCCCTTAACCACTTGCCGACCGTGTATCGTAGATGCACGTCGGCAAGTGGCACCCATTGTTGTGGGAGGACGTTATATAACGTCCTCCCACAATCGCGCTCCCGCGCGCCCCCTGGGGCGCGCACCTGGGAGCATCCGTGACCGCCGGGTCTATGAGAGCCGGCGCATCACGGATCCCGGTAAATGGCCGCTTGGAGCGGCCGTTTACCATGTGATCGCTCCGTCAAATGACGGAGCATCACATGTAAACAAGCCGGCGGAAGTGCCGGCCCCACGGTGAACGGCTGCACGTAGATGCTATGTGCCAGCCGTTCACCAATTCCCCCCATTTTGGAAGTCCCCGACTTCACAAATTTTTTACGTATACGTATCGTCCCCTTTATTTTACGTCGTGGGTCTGGTATAATGGTACATTACATTGGTTATCGTCGCACGAAAGAAGGATATGATTTTTCTTTCGTATGAAAAATACTCGTATGTATAAGTATTTTACAACATCACACATGAATTACAAATAACATT
>BLSH010122832.1:1055285-1081083 GCA_018402905.1 Glandirana rugosa | reverse complement strand
TTGGGGGACAAGATTTTTTACTTTCAGCTTTAGAACATATCCAATAAAAAAAAAAAAAAAATCTAATTTCTTTATACATGTTGGCCAAAATGTATTTTGCTACATGTCTTTGATAAAAAAAATTAAAAATCCATTTAAGTGTATATTCATTGGTTTGCATGAACATTATAGCTCCTAGAAACTATAATGGTGGTGATCAACGACTTATAATGGGACTGCGATATTGCTGCAGACAAGCTGACAGACGCATGGGGGGGAACTGACTAACTGCCACTGACAACACCAGTGCCATTGTTAGTGATCAGTGCTAAAAATATACAGTTACTGTACTAATGACAATGGCTGAGAAAGGGTTAACATGTGTACAGTGTGCTGCTTTTTACTAATCTCTCAATTTCAGGTCACTCCCCGCGTACAACACAGAGCTCTCGGTTATGAATGTACACAACTGATCAGCACATCCCGGCCATGAATCATTGGCCGAGACTTGGTGACAGGCTCCCACTGTGTACAATCGCAGCGGGAGCCAGTCGGGGCTCACATGTGCACGCCTCAAACCCGGAAGTAGGCAACGTCACACCAGTACATCGATTTGCCTTCTGTGTCCACATTGCGGCCGGGTCGCAGTTTTAAGCAGTAAAGCTGTATTTAGGCAGGTGATTGATGCCTTTTTTTTTTTTTTGAAATCCTACAGAAGGAATAATGATGGACCTCACAATCATATGTACATTTGTCAAACAGCGGCGCAGAGGTCAGATTAGTCACAAGATGGCAGTGCTTCAGTAACATAAATGTATCCCACGACCCAAAGTACATTGCAAATAGAGATCGCTAAACTCATCTCATGACCCAGTCACCAGCATCCCTCGCTATTGGGTGAAATCCCTAATAAAGGAGCTCAGGGCAGCTGCCATCTTAATCCAGTTGGGCCAAGAGTGGGATCACCACTTTTAAGGTGTGCTTACTCTCTAGGAGTGCCTAATAAATCGAGGGATAGCAGCCCAGGAGTCTCAACCCACTTGCCCCGTATCCTAAAACATTTATCAGCTATACTAGGTGGGTATAAATATCTTTCCATTCAGACAGTACTATTTTTTTGTTGCTTCCACATGCAAGTTTGAGAAGGTTCAAAGTAGCCCACTGCATAAAGATTAATTTCAGAGGCCTCAAAACTTCTTCCTAGATGTAAGGCTCATATGGGAGATGGTCATCTCTTCCTATAATACAAGTTAGATGGTCTCTAGGGATGTCCATTTGGAACCCTGTATCAATTGCTGGCGGCTGCTCCCCAGTACTGTACAATCTTCACTCCACTTAAGGGTGTTCCTACTCTACAATTGAACGAAAAAAAATCTCTCCCAAGTTTTATCCATGATTCACAGCTGGGCAGCTACTGTATACCAAACCGTGTTCCAGAACCCACATTGGCTACAGGAAACACATTTGTGTCATACTAGCTTCATGTACAGTGGGTAAAGTAAGTATTGAACACGTCACCATTTTTCTAGGTAAAGTTCTAAAGGTGCTATTGACATGAATGTTCACATGCCAGTAACAACCCATGCAAATCCATACATACAAAGAAACCAAAACAAATTAAGTTCAGAAATTAAGTTATGTGTAATAAAATGGAATGGCACAGGGAAAAAATATTGAACCTGAAGAAATGGAGATGCAAAAAGGCATGGAAAGCCAAGACACCAGCTGAAATCTATCAGTAACTAGAAAGCAATCCTGCCCCTTGTCAGTGCAAATTAATATCAGCTGGTTCTTTCTTAACTGATGGCCTATAAAAAGGTGTCTTATTACCAAGGTGTCACACCTTGGTAATAAGAAACCTCTCATGATGCGTAAAGGCAAAGGGCTCTCTCAAAACCTTTGCAACCTTATTGTTGCAAAACATACTGATGGCATTGGTTACAGAAGGATTTCTAAACTTCTGAATGTTCCAGTTAGCACTGTTGGGGCCATAATCTGTATGTGGAAAGAACATAATTTCACCATAAAATGGCCACGACTAGGTTACTGCTCATAAGATTTCTGACAGAATTGCTTAAGATAAAGCATGCTGAAGCTAGTTTAAAGTTTGCTGCACAACATTTAGACAAGTCTGTGAAATACTGGGAGAATATAGTCTGCTCAGATGAGACCAAAATTTAACACTTTGGATGCCATAATGCACATCTTGTTTGGAGGTCAAATGGTACATCACCCCAAAAACACCCCCATACCAACAGTGAAGTTTGGAGGTGGAAACCTCATGGTGTGGGTTGTTTTTTTTTGCATACGGTACTGGCAAACTTAATGTCGTTGAAGGAAGGATGAATGGAAAAATGTACCAAGATATGCTTGATAAAAATCTGCTGCCATCTACCAAGATGATGAAGATAAAACGAGGGTGGACATTTCAGCAAGACAATGATCCCAAACACAAAGCCAAGGAAACTCTCAATTGGTTTCAAAGAAAGAAAATTAAAGCTGCTAGAATCCAATAGAAAATCTATGGAAAGAACTTAAAGATCAGAGTTCATAGAAGAGACCGACAGAACCTTCAAGATTTGAAGACTGTGTGGAAGAACGGTCCAAAATCACACCTTAGCAATGCATGCGACTAATTTCTCCATACAGGAGCCTGCGTCTTGAAGCTGTTATTACCAACAAAGGATTTTGTACGAAGTATTAAATACAGTTCAGTTAGTTTGTTCAATACTTTTTCCCTCTGTCATTCAATTTTATGGCACATAACTTAATTTCTGAACTTATTTGTTTCGGTTTCTTTGTATGTATGGATTGCATGGGTTGTTACTGACGTGGTGAACATTCCATGTCAATTGCACCTTTAGAAATATATTTACTTAGAAAAATGGTGACGTGTTCAATACTTATTTTATTTGCTGTATAAAGAAAAAAATGTACGGGGAGGGGGAGAATGGTGGTACAGGTTGCTTATGATGCACAGTTAAAAAAAATACTACTTTAAATGCCTAGTTAAATGATCTTGGGGTCACTAAGTGACTTTTTTTTTTTTTTAAATCAAAACAATATTTTATTGCCGTCAAACAGGAATGCACATGCACTTATTACAGTATCCATAGTAGAGTGTACAGCATTACAATTGATGTGTCCAGAATAGCAAAGTAATATGCATCAAACGGGTATAGTCATTGTAATACGTCTCAAGAACGGCCGCATTTAATGAATCAGAAAAGATAAAAGAAAATGACTTCCAATCTGTGCTTGTTCCCACCTTTTCTCCTACGTTCACTGACAGACGTAGCCCTTCATTGACAAGTGGGGTTTATGCACATCCTACTAGGAGTAGACTAGGCAAATAGAAAAAAAGCAAGCCAAGCTGACCCCTCCCTGAGGGCCGTCCTCACTCCAGCATATAGCCCCTCAGCTCTGCATAGCATATCAGTTTTATTATGCCTAGTGCAAGGAGTTAGACCTGGTTCCCCAATTTTTTTCTGCTTTTTGGCTTCTCAAGCTTTTTTATGAAGACTGCTATCAAGTAGCTGGCTGGGGCATAGAGGATATCTTGAATCCTGGAATTTCCCCAGCGCGGCCGACCGATGTGAGCTACCCTTAGCCTTGGCGGGGTCCGCTGCATCGTACCCATTCTGTGCGGGAGGCTAGTGGGTGACCCCCACTCGCTTCCTGTGACCGGGCTGTGCTCGCGTCCAGGGGCGTTTGGCCTGCAGCATCCCTACCCGCCTGATGGGAGGAAGGTCTGCTACTGGGTGGCTACCCGCTAGGCACGTCAGATTGGTGAGTGACTCCCCTCTCTTTCCCCCCAGGGGTGCGGAGGGGGGGGGCTGGGCGATCGCGGACTGGGCCAGCCGGTGGAGGGTTCAGGGATGTAGGTGCACCCCCGCGCAAAAAACCACCATGCGGATCGCTGCCATTTTGCCGTAGCCGTGGCCATTTTGGCCTCTAGTGATGGAGCGGTGGCCATTTTGCCGTAGTCGCGGCCTATGTGGACAGGCTTTGGCCTCTTGTGACCGCTCGGCGTCCATGTTTGATGTGCCTGTGAAGAAAACGTGCGGCTGGCGCCGTTTCTTCCTCTTTTCCTCTGGGACAGCGTGGAAGGCACAGTGGCGTTGAAGGCTCCTGACAGGCGGGCAGCACTCCTACTGGGACGCAGCGCTTGACAGGCAATTGTCACACAGCAAGTATAGCTGGCTCTCCCTGGGGTGTTGGTAGCAGTGGGTGCAGTCCTCCTGGGTATTTCCCGGTGGCTCTGTGGGGCAGTGGTGGGGCTGCATTGTTGGGGCTGTCTGAACCTGTTGGTCTGTCAGTGTTGCGGTGGCGCAATGGCGGCTGAACCTGCGGGTTCTCCTCCGGAGGAGCCTGTGGAAGCGCAACCTGCGCTGGGCCCTCTTGTTCCCCTGGATCAGTTAAAGTCCATATTGGGGCAGTTTTTCCCCCGGGAGGTGCCAAGCCGTGCTAAGGGGGTGGCTAAAAATCTTCCACCCCCCCTCCTTCTTCAGGGGAGGATTCTGAATCGGAAGGGGCCTCAGTGGTCACGGGGACCCCCATGGAGCTCTCAGATGGTGAACTGGAGCCCTCGGATGGTGAGGAAGACCAGGGGGCCTCGGTAGCTCGTGAGAGGGCGCTGGTTGCCTCCCTGATCACCGATATCCGTGCGTCTTTGCGACTGGACCAGGTTGGGGAGTTGCAGGAGACGGCCTACGTTTGGGGGTCTTTTAAGCCGTCTCGGTCCCCTAGGGCATATCCTTATGACCAATTTTTTGACCAGCTGGTCTATAAGGAATGGCAGCGTCCGCAGAATTCCTTTTCATTGCCAAAACGTTTGGCTGTGCGCTATCTTTTTGAGGACAGTTTTGTGCAGAAGGGGGCATCCCCCGCAGTGGACCCTCCGGTGGCTTGCCTGAATAAGGCAACAACCATCCCCTTGGAGGGGTCTCCCTCTTTTAAGGATCTGGCCGATAAGCAGACAGAGGCGGTGTCCAAGGCACTTTTCTTTGTGGCGGGGTCGGCCATGAGACCAGCTCTGGCGTCGGCCATGGTGGCGCAGTCTCTTACGGAGTGTGCGATTGAGTTGCGCAATGACTTAAGTTGTGGGTGTTCAGCCGAGGCTTCACAGCGGATGGACCATCTAATACAGGGTCTCCGGTATCTGTGTGACGCAGCTTTGGACCTGCTTCCCATGCTGTCTAAGATGTCTGTTTTTGCAGTCATGATCAGACGGGTGCTGTGGTTACACTGTTGGGTGGGTGACCACGCGTCTAAAAAGGGCCCCACGGATCTTCCCTTTCAGGGTGGTTGGCTCTTTGTGGCACAATTGGATGAAATCATTAAGGATTTCACCGGGGGGGAAAGAGTACCTTTCTCCCGAAGCCCAGGCGGCGGGAATTCCGCCGTAAGCAGGGGCCTGCTGCTTCAGGTCAGAAGCGTTTTTTTTGTGTGCCTGGTGCAGCGGGCAAGGGCTCAAGGCCCGGCAAGTCTGCCTCGGGGTCCGGTAAGCAGTCTTGGCAGCGCAAGAGCGAAAAGACGGAGAAGTCCTCTTCCACATGAGGGGTTGCCCCCACCCAATTCTCGGGTGGGGGGCCGACTTCTGGGGTTCGCAGACAGGTGGACTGCCTGCATTTCCGACCGGTGGGTGCAGGAAGTGGTGTCCTCCGGATACAGGATAGAGTTCAGCACTCTACCCCCAGACAGGTTCTTCCCATCGAACTTGAGACTCCCTCAGGGGTGTCAAGAGGCTCTCCTAGGGGCTGTTCAGACACTCTCCGAACAAGGGTTGATTATGCCGGTACCTCTGCTGGAAAGGTTACGCGGCTTCTATTCAAACCTCTTTGTGGTGCCCAAAAAGGGTGGGGTCAGGCCAGTTCTGGACCTAAAAGCGCTAAACCACTTTGTGAGGGCGCGAAAATTCAGGATGGAATCTGTCCGATCGGTCGTGGCCGCCCTGCACCAAGGGGACTTCATGGTGTCTCTGGATATCAGGGACGCGTATCTCCATGTTCCCATTTGTCTCCGGCACCAGCGCTTCCTGCGCTTTGCGGTAGGGGAGCCGCATTACCAATTTGTGGCACTTCCCTTCGGTCTGGCCTCGGCTCCTCGGGTATTCACCAAGTTGGTGGCTCCGGTGCTGGCGCTCTTGAGGCAGAGAGGCATTGCGGTGGTAGCATACCTCGACGACTTACTCTTGCGAGCGGAGTCGGCTTCGGCCCTGGAGGAGAATGTGGCTATCACCATGGCCTCGTTGAGAGACTTCGGTTGGCTGATCAACCTGCAGAAGTCGACGTTGGCCCCGTCCTGTCGACTGGAATATCTGGGTCTGATTCTGGGCACAGAGCAGGCGAAGGTGTTCTTACCTCTGGCCAAGTTGCTGACACTGCACGCATCGGTGCGAACCCTGCTGTCACGCCAGTTGTCCTCCTTATGGTTCTGTATGCGGGTGTTGGGGCTCATGGTCTCGGCCTTCGAGGCGTTACCTTACGCCCAGAGTCACACTCGGCTCCTACAGCGAACGATTCTGTCACGGTGGGACAAGTCTCCGTTGTCCCTGGACCAGCTGATCAGATTGGATCATCAGACCAGAGGATTGTTGACCTGGTGACTTCGGGCCCCGGCTCTAACGTTGGGGAAGTCGTTTCTTCCCCTGAACTGGTCGATATTCACGACGGATACCAGCCTGGGGGGCTGGGGGGTCCTGGGGCAGCTGTCTGCTCAGGGCCGTTGGTCGGCGCAGGAATCTCGCCTTCCGATAAATGTGCTGAAGCTGGGGGCAATCAGGTTTTGCCTCTCCCACTGGACGGTAAGGCTGCGCGGCCTCCCGGTTCGGATTCAGTCGGACAACGCCACGCCTGTGGCGTACGTGAACCATCTGGGCGGAACGAGGAGCTCGGCAGCGGCTGCAGGAGTGGCTCGCATTCTGAGATGGGCAGAAATTCACGTGCTGGCAATCTTCGCCATTTACATTCCAGGCGTAGAAAATTGGCAGGCGGATTTTCTCAGTCGCCAGCCACTGGATCAGGGGAATGGTCCCTACATCCAGAGGTGTTCCGTCAGATTTGCCAAAGGTGGGGCACGCCAAACGTGGACCTCATGGCGTCCAGGTTCAATCACAAGGTGCAGAACAAGGGATCCATTGACGGTCCACTGCCGCGGATGGTGACAGATGCCCCCTGGCGTCTTCCGCTACGCGGAGATCTGCTGTCACAGGGACCCATCCCGCACCCTGCTTTACCCTCGCTGGGTTTGACGGCTTGGCTATTGAGTCCCAGGTGTTGAGGGATAGGCGTCTGACTCCGTGATCCCTACCATGCTTAAGGCGCGCAAGATATATCATCGCACTTGGAAGGCCTATATTGCCTGGTGTGAGGTGGGGGGGGATGGAACCCCCGCTCTTACGTTGTGTCCCGGGTGCTGGCATTCTTGCAGCAAGGCCTGGATAACAAGTTGGCATCGAGTACACTCAAGGGTCAGATTTCGGCTCTGGCGATTCTTTTTCAACGCCCTTTAGCGTCACATTCGTTGATATGCACATTTGTACAGGGTGTATGCCATGTGGCTCCTCAGGTACGGTCGCCTTTGGCGCCGTGGGATTTGAATTTGGTACTTTCTGTACTGCAGAGACCGCCATATGAGAAAATCAGGGATATTCCCTTACAATTGCTGTCGCAAAGGTGGCTTTCTTGGTGGCCATTACATCCGCTAGGCGGGTGTCTGAGTTGGCGGCGTTGTCATGTAAGTCTCCCTACTTGGTCCTTCACAAGGATAAGGCGGTCCTAAGACCTTCATCTTCGTTCCTACCAAAGGTGGTTTCCTCTTTTCACATTAATGAGGATATTGTTCTTCCTTCCTTATGTTCGCACCCTTCGCTTCCCAAGGAGATTGAGTTGCGTTCTCTGGATGTCGTGAGGGCTTTGCGGGTGTATTTGGCGGCTACAGCCTCTTTTTTCGGAAGTCTGATGCGTTGTTTGTACTGACAGAAGGCCCACGCAAAGGGTTGGCGGCCTCGTCGACTACTGTCTCCCGTTGGATCAGACAGACCGTGACCCATGCGTATACTGTTCGGGGCAAAGTTCCCCCTTTTCCAGTCACGGCTCATTCCACCAGGGCAGTTAGCACTTCCTGGGCTTCCAGACACCAGGCTTCGGTGTCTCAGGTGTGCAAGGCAGCTACTTGGGCCTCGGTGCACACTTTTGTTAAGTTTTACAAGTTGATGTGTCAGCATCCGCGGATGCTGCTTTTGCCGTAAAGTTTTACAGACGGTGGTGTAGGCGCGGCTGGCACCTCCTGAGAGGATTTCTGTTGGGTACAGTTGTTATTGTTTACCCACCCCTCTTGAATGACACTGCTTTGGGACATTCCCACTTGTCAATGAAGGGCTGCGTCTGTCAGTGAACGTAGGAGAAAATAGGATTTTATTAAGAACTTACCATAAAATCCTTTTCTCTGAGTTCACTGACAGACACAGCACCCACCCCTCTGTGTTGTGTTTGTACAGCTTGTTACGAACTGATATGCTATGCAGAGCTGAGGGGTTATATGCTGGAGTGAGGACTACTCCTAGTCGGATGTGCATAAACCCCACTTGTCAATGAAGGGCTGCGTCTGTCAGTGGACTCAGAGAAAAGGATTTTATGGTAAGTTCTTAATAAAATCCTATTTTCCCCCCTTCCCTGGGATTTCCATAAAGTATAAGGTGGATAAACCTTGTAGACTACCTAGGTTTATTATCGGGCTTACTAGGGTACCTAAATCCATTTTGCTCATATGTGTCAAACATACTGTACCCTAAACCTAGGAGTTCATGCTCAAGACTTCCTGTTAGACTTACATCAGCAGCAGTCTGTCTCTAACCAGTTGTACCAGGGCTACTGAGTTATTGGATAGCTAGTTTTGCCATATAAAATCAAAATTTTGAGATGCATTGCGGTGATGGTAAGACAGCTGCTGTTCTCGAAGGAGGGTGGTGTTGACGCAATGTAGCCATTGCGCTTTAGTAGGCAAGGAATGTGATATCCATAATCTTGCCATCGGCTTCCTGGCTAGATATAGCAGTCTTGTGATCATGTAGTATATGCCTCTAGGGGACATCTGTTCATCTATAGCTCCCAACAGGCACACCAGTGGGGTAAAGGGGATAGGAAGTTGAGCTACTTCAGTAATGGTTTGAATGACCTCAGCCCAGTATCTTGCCAGTTTGGGACATCTCCAGGTCATATGTATAAAGACACCCGTGTGAGCTACACACTTTGGCAAAGAGGAGTGTCTCTTCTGCCCCAAGCAAACAGTTTGGTACGAAATGACCTATGAAGGATGAAAAGTTGAGAAAGTTTTTGGGAGGCAGAAACTGAGACTACTGGGATGGATTCTAATGCCATGACCCACTGCTCATCGTCTATCCCTCTTATGTCTGTGACCCATGAAGACCTGCATTTCAATAAGGAGGGATTTTGGATGGTTGACATAAGGACAGAGTACATGTGGCAAATTAGACCCTTACGGGAAGTGGTCCATATAAGATTTTGTATCGTGGGGGAGGAGGATATAGAGAGGGGTGTCACTTGCGCTTGGGCTTGCAAGGCATGCCGAAGCTGGAGGTATTGATAAAATTGGCCATTAGTGAGCAAGAATTCATTACGCAACTGTTCAAAAGCATTTAAGGTGCCATTGGAGTACAGTTGATTGAGGAGCCGTATCCCCTGTTTCTTCCATACGGAGAACCCCTGTAGCTTAACTTCTGCGAAATTGGGATTGTGCCATAGTGGAGTAAACTCCATCATACCAGAGAAGACAGTGCCTGTTTAGTTGTTTTCCACACTGTTTGCGTATATGGCTTTTTAGATGTCTAATATTGGCTAAAGGGTTCCAGATTGATAGATATAGATCTATTTTTATTTTGATGCTTGGTCTATGGAAATGTTTCATGTGAACAGACTGACATTTTACATATGGGGTTCAGCTTGTACAAGAAGAGTGTATATGAAACGCCTTTGCACAGCATTTTCAAAGCTTTTGGCAAGTTTCTGGAAGTCTTTAAAGCACTCTTAAACTTCGGTTTGGGAGGGTTAAATCCAGATCACACTGGAAGTGCTGACTGGCACTTAAACCAGGTGCCAGCAGGCTTTTTAATAAGTTTCAACTAACAGCCATCATTGTTCATATTATCTGCCTTTAACATTCCCAAACTGAAGCCTAAGCCTGGGTCCACGTTAGTGCTGCTACATAATCATGGATTTTTCAGTGCATTTCTGTAGCGTATTTTACATGCAATTTTTTGGAAGGAGTAGACTGGATATTTTTAACACAAAACTCAAAAAAATGCACTAAAAGGGCATGGGTACAGTACATGCATTCTCATTAAAGTTTATAAGGCAAAAAGTGCACTGTGCTACACCAAAAAAAGCACCTGCATCTTTTAAAAAAGGCTCTGCACTTTGCTGCGTTTATGTGAACAGGCACCACAGAGAATAATGTGATTTCCGCTGTTGTGCATGCCAGTAGGTTGGCAAACCGAGAAAATGCAGTAGTGTAAACGGGGGCGCTAAGGGTGTTTTAAAACATTCAACAAAGTTACATGAAATGTCCTGAAATAAAAAGAATCCCTATGGGTGGGACTTTAAGGGTGGAGGAACCAAGAATCATCAAAAACACATCTCCATATATATCAAATCCACATTTATTTCCACAGATATAAAAAATATAGAAAAATTGTAAAAATGACAGACCATTTAGAGTACAAACATATCCTGTTAAAATAGTAAATAATTTGGATACAGCCGGCTTGCACACATCTGCGTGTAGGTTCCTTTACATCATTCTGCAATCCTACGAAAGAGGAAGAAAGCCCGACGCGTTTCAGGTTCAAGCCTTTCATCAGGGGCGTATAGCAGAATGCAATTTGTATACCTGGACGTACCAATAACGATACTTGAAAGGATTTCGCCTTCAAAGCTCAAAGGATATAGATTTCATAGTCATATGATGAATAGGAAGATGATGTGGAGATGTTTCAAGTCGCAGCTTAGAGACAAATACCCATGACCTTGCTGTATATTTAAATCAGATGATCCAGGATGGATTTTGTCAAATCAATGGGAGCAAGAGGAAAGGAGGAGAAATCAGTCCTGTCGCTCCCAAGACCAGATCAGCAGACACTGCTGATCTGGTCTTGGGAGCGACAGGACTGATTGGAGGTAATCTCCTCTCGGTACATGACGGCAGATCCCGTCGTTTGTGCTACGTAGACCGCTGTTTGATACTGCTGCCAACTTTGGATTACAATATGGAAACAGTGTAAGGCAGACTGAAAAACAATACGCTCTGTTGTGAAATAGTGGGGAAAATTTTACTGGCATTTCTCCTCCTTTCCTCTTGCTCCAATTGATTTGACAAAATCCATCCTGGATCATCTGATTTAAATATACAGCAAGGTCATGGGTATTTGTCTTTAAGCTGTGACTTGAAACATCTCCACATCATTTTCCTATTAATCATATGACTATGAAATCTATATCCTTTGAACTTTGAAGGCGAAATCCTTTCAAGTATCGTTATTGGTACGTCCAGGTATACAAATTGCATTCTGCTATACGCCCCTGATGAAAGGCTTGAACCTGAAACGCGTCGGAATGTCTTCCTCTTTTGTAGGATTGCAGAATGATGTAAAGGAACCTACACGCAGATGTGGGTGAGCCGGCTGTATCCGAATGATTTACTATTTTAACAGGATATGTTTATACACTAAATGGTCTATCTGTCATTTTTACAATCTTTTTTATATCTGTGGAAATAAATGTGGATTTGATATATATGGAGATGTGTTTTTGATGATTCTTGATTCCTACACCCTTAAAGTCCCACCCATAGGGTTTTTTTTTATTTGGTATTACCTTTAGGGATTGGTGGGGGCACGAGATTGACACGGCTTGCTTGCTGAACATATACATGAAAGCTTTAAAGTATATCTAAACACACACAAAAAAAATGCAGTATACAGTATTGCAGCTTACCAATTCTTACATGTGGCAACTGCATTAGTTTTTCTCTTTTTAGGCTTTTTTTTTTTCTTTTTATTTTAAGCTGGTGGTACAGCCAGTAACACTTCCTGTATTGGCCCCCTTTCACACGGATGGTACGTTCAGGTCCACCTATCAGTTGTCACTGTCAGACCAGATGTAAACAGACGGGCAGGGGGTGTTTGTGTGGGTTGTGTCTGAGTGTGCTTTAAAAAGTAAAAAGCTAGCGGTGAATGACCTCACGGAGGACAGACTTGCGTAATGAATCATCTTTGCTCTTTTATTTCTTTATGCTCTGTAATATTCTTAGATTTCTATCTTAGTGTTCTATTTTCTCTGTAAATAAATAAGACCTTTGCTTCTTTGAGAAGTGTGTTAATTTTTATAGCTAAATACGGTTATTATATCGGCACCATCAATGTTATCAGAGCTTTAATAGACTATTGTAGGAACAGACAAGATACAGTTAGGGAAAAAGGATTTGATCCCCTGCTGATTTTGTACATTTGCCCACTGACAAAGAAATGATCAGTCTATAATTTTAACAGTGGTAGCTTTATTTTAACAGTGAGAGACAGAATAACAACACAAATATCCAGAAAAAAGCATTTAAAAAAAGTTATTGATTTGCATTTTAATGAGTGAAAGAAGTATTTGATCCCCTAACAATCAGCAAGATATCTGGCTCCCAGGTGTCTTCTATACAAGTAAGGAGCTGAGATTAGGAGCACTCTCTTAAAGGGAGTGCTCCTAATCTCAGCTTGTTACCTGAATAAAAGACACCTGTTCACAGAAGCAATCAATCAGATTCCAATCTCTCCACCATGGCTAAAACCAAAGAGCTGTCCAAGGATGTCAGGGGCAAGATTGTAGACTTACACAAGGCTGGAATGGGCTACAAGACCATCACCAAGCAGCTTGGTGAGAGGGTGACAACAGTTGGTGCGATTATTCACAAATGAAAGAAACACAAAATAACTGTCAATCTCCCTTGGTCTGGGGCTCCATGCAAAATCTCACCTCATGGAGTTTCAATGATCATGAGAACGGTGAGAAATCAGCCCAGAACTACACAGGAGAATCTTGTCAATGATCTCAAGGCAGCTGGGACCATAGTCACCAAGGAAACAATTGGTAACACACAACGCCGTGAAGGACTGAAATCCTGCAGCGCCTGCAAGGTCCCCCAGCTCAAGAAAGCACAGGCCCGTCTGAAGTTTGCTAATGAACATCTGAATGATTCGGAGGAGAACTGGGTGAAAGTGTTGTGGGCAGATGAGACCAAAATCAAGCTCTTTGGCCTCAACTCGCTGTGTTTGGAGGAGGAGGAATGCTGCCTATGACCCCAAGAACACCATCCCCACTGTCAAACATGGAGGTGGAAACATTATGCTTTGGAGGTGCTTTTCTGCTAAGGGGACAGGAACTTCACCGCATCAAAGGGATGATGGACATGTACAGCCAAATCTTAGGTGAGAATCTCCTTGTCTCAGCCAGGGCATTGAAAATGGCTCATGGATGTGTATTTCAACATAACAATGACTCAAAACACCCGGCCATGGCAACAAAGGAGTGGCTCAAGAAGAAGCACATTAAGGTCCTGGAGTGGCCTAGCCAGTGTCCAGACCATAATCCCATAGAAAATATGTGGAGGGAGATTGCATGTTCAAATTACCAAACGTCAGCCTGAAAACCTTAATGACTTGGAGAGGATCTGCAAAGATGAGTGGGACAAAATCCCTCCTGAGAGGTGTGCAAACCTGGTGGCCAACTACAAGAAACGTCTGACCTCTGTGATTGCCAACAACAGTTTTGCCACCAAGAACTAAGTCATGGTTTGCGAAGGCTCAAATACCTATTTCACTCATTAAAATTCAAATCAATAAATAACTTTTTTGAAATGCTTTTTTTTTTTTTTTTTTTGGATATTTTTGTTGTTATTCTGCCTCTCATTGTTAAAATAAACCTACCCTTAAAATTATAGACTGATCATTTCTTTGTCAGTGGGTGTTGGGGGTGGGCAAATGTACAAAATCAGCAGGGGATCAAATACTTTTCCCCCCGCACTGTAATAAATCTTTATACGGCCAGTTTTAACTGTTTCACAGGTTCAGTGGACTGTCCATCTGTCCAGTTGTTTGGGGGTTCCAAAATGAATGATAGAATTGTTGCATCGCCATTCATCGCTGTGATCTTCCATCTGCTCTGCTGGGTGAATCTGTCTGTTCTCTGATTATAGCAGTGTTCCCTTTTATTGCGTTTACTAGAATGGTAAGAAATCAATACACCCTTTAAACTGTATCTTTAATTAAACTTTAGTTTTTATTGATTGACTATGCAAAATGTTCTTTGAAAATAATCCTTTGAAATGTTTTATTCCCCATTAATACTCTGTATTGTAATAGACTTCAATTTATGATCATTATTCATCATATACTATTTATTTACATACAGCAAGTTTTCATATAAGATTCAATGTGTTTGTTACATTGTTTCAGTTATAAGCACATATATAGATACCATAGATCTAAGAGTTCTTTATTTTTAAAAAGCCTACACTAGTTATTGACAGAGAGTGAAGGTGCTGGGCACACATTATGTGAGCAGCAGTCACAAGACATAATACACCACAAGTTATCACATTGCTTTACATCAGATATTGACATTACTGCACATTTGACTAAGATGTATAGATAGCCAAAATATAACTTAACTTGTAGAGACATTTTTATTTATAGCCTTTTAATTTTATAGTCACTAAATGTAAACTTGCACAAAGAAACATACAGCCTACCTTTGCTGATCTCCTTCTAAAATACTAGTTGCCTGGCATTAATCATGTCCATACTTTGAGTCTCTAACCTGGATCAAGTCTGAAAATCAGATGTCATACTTACAGTGGAACTTCACTCTCTCAATCAAAGTTGACTATTTTAAACCTTTTGCTGCTAGCATTAGTAAATAGATAGGAAAATATAGCATGTTAACTTGTTTTAAACTTTTTTTTATGTTTCTTCCTGGTTTTCCAGGCTTAGGCAAATTATGTCATAGGGGTTCTCCATTAACCACACCCTCCAGCCTGAGTTAGGGGCAGATGGATTCCAGGAAGGCAATGCTACATGAAACATCTCCTCACCTCCTCACTGGCTTACCTCTAAATAGTCTATCCCCACTTCAGTCCATTATGAACGCTGCCGCCAGGCTCATCCACCTTAAAAACCGCTCGACATCTGCTACACCCCTATGTCAATCTCTACATTGGCTGCCACTCAACCAACGTATTAAATTCAAGATCCTAACAATAAAATATAAAGCAATTCACAATCTGGCCCCCAGCTACATCACTAACCTGGTCTCAAAATACCAACCAAATCAATCTCTTCGCTCCTCCCAAAACCTCCTGCTCTCTAGCTCCCTTGTCACCTCATCCCATGCTCGCCTCCAGGACTTCTCCAGAGCCTCTCCCATCCTCTGGAATGCTGTACCCCAATCTGTCCAACTTTCTCCTGGTTTGTCCACCTTCAGACGATCCCTGAAAACCTATCTCTTCAGAAAAGCCTATCTGGCTCCCACCTAACAACTGTATATTTATCTTCTCTATTAGCACACCCCCCACAGTTATTACCTCTTGTATCTCTTGACCTTCCCTTTTAGATTGTAAGCTCTAATGAGCAGGGCCCTCTGATTCCTACTGTATTTAAGTGTATTGTATTTGTACTGTCTACCCTCAAGTTGTAAAGCGCTGCGTAAATTGTTGGCGCTATATAAATCCTGTATAATAAATAATAATAATAATCTGCTCTTACTCAACATGGCCAATGTTAGGGGGTGCTTTTCAAAGTGATTTCTCTGCAAAATAAAGTATGGAAACATAGATGGATGGAGGAGTTTGCTTTGAATATCAAACATGATTTAAATCTAGTTTTTGTCTTGTGGTACTCAGATACAGTGTAGTTCCACTTTAATAGGCTAAATGCTTGCTCTAGGTCAGTGACTCAAAAAATACTGCAACCAAACCAGTGATTAGCATCAGAAAAGGGTGAGCAGTTGGAGCCGACATGTTTGACTACTAGTAGTCTCTAAGACCCCTTTCACACTGAGGTGGTTTTCAGGCGCTTTAGCGCTAAAAATAGTCCCTGAAAACTGCCTCCCATTAATTTGAATGGGTGCTTTCACACTGGGGCCGTGCGCTTATGGGGCAGTAGAAAAAGTTCTGCAAGCAGCATCTTTGGGGTGGGTTTGGAGCGCTTTAAATAGCACTCCAAAAACGCCCCTGCCCATTGAAATGAATAGGCAGCGCTTCCAAAGCGCCACAAAATGGGTCTTTTTCCCCTTGTTTTAAGCTCATGTTGTCCCATGACCTTAAAAAAAAAAAAAAAACGCCCTGAGAGCTCCCGAAAAGCACCGCAAAAACGACCGGTTAAATAGCGGCTGTTTTAACAGCTCTTCAGTGTGAAAGGGGTCTAAAAGAAATGAGTTAAGAGAAATATGACAACTGCCATCACTGACCTCTTCCACTAAAAATGTTAATTGCCTGGCTGTCATGCTGATCTTCCTAGTTCAGTAGTTAGGAGCCACTGACCAAGAGGAAGTTTGCAGAAAAGAAACTCTTACTTCCCTGATTTACATACTTTGTTCAAGTCAGTGACCTTACAGCGTTGAACCTAGAAGGCCAATATTTTTTACAAGGAGGTCAGCAATGGTAACCCTTTATACTTTAAGACAGGTTTGCTCTAAAGAACACAACTCACCATGCAAGCTTTAGTGTCGAATGTATGGAGGAGGAAATGCTAAATGCATTATTTAAAGTGATTAAGTTGCTTCTTTAAAAAGTTTTAATTATTGTCCTGTGAACAAAAGGGTTCATTCTCCACTGCCTTCCAGCTCTACACTGAGATCTGCATTGAATACACTCCTAGGTGTGTTATATGCCTGGTCCCCTGCTGCTCTGTGGCCCTCTCTGCTAGTCCATATTTTGTTATTATGTCCTGTAGTGACTTGGTGTCTGACAAAAGGAACCACATAGGGAGATCAGGCATCTAGAAATATCAGTTGCTGAAGATTTTTTAGCCAGGGTAGTGCTTCAAGACCAGGGATTGATGGCCCAGGCAGCAGGTAACCATTTTCTTTGCAGCAAAGTATTTGTAAAATTTTTTTTTTGCATATAGCAAAAACCTTATTTAAGGGCTATAATATCTTGCTACTGAGAGATTTAAGCACTTGTTGGCAGCCACCTCATTGGGGGAAGAACTACACAGGAAATCAATTAATGTCACACTACTGTTGAGCTTGGCAGTGAAGTCCACCTAATGCAGCTTCATGTGATGGTGTGGCAATGATGCTACACGGCTCATGAATTCAGAGCAGAGTTGCCATTCTTATGTAAGTTATGCCTGCTTTCGCTAGAGTGGAATGAAAAATGTTGATGGTGGCATGGCCATCAGTATTTTCACTGCTGATTCAGAAGCATCTAATTTGTCAAGTAGCACTTCGTTACACCTAGTCCTACCCACTGCTTTCTGTATCAACAACACTGCCTCTGTTGCTGAAACCCTTCCATCAGGAGCTGCAGTGTCTGGAGGGGGGAGCAAGAAACAAATGAAGCAGGATGGAGGTGGTCCTAGGGGATGGTAAAGAAAGTCTTTTGTGTACTTAATGGGGCTTGTGCATCACATAGGAACTCAATTTGGGACTTTTTTAAACTGTCCTACAGGAGTTTTTCGCTCATCCATTCCTAACTAGAGCTCCTCCTGAGGTTATAAGGGGTTTCTTGAGCAAAGATCTACCTCAGATATGTAACCACTGACAGCAAATAACAATGATCTTTTCAGTTATTTGTAACGGAGGCTATTCTACTGACCCCTAGTGTAGGGAACATTCTTCTCAATGACCACCAGTGTTAAAGGATAAGTTCACCATTGGAATTGGAACATAGTACACTCGTAGTTTAAGAGAAGTATGACTCAGCACACATAAAGATTAAGCCTCCATCCCTGGCTATTGGTTGAATAGCAAAAGGGTAATTAGTACACTCGTACTTAGGGTGCAACACACCAGAGACACCCAGGCCACTACTATATTCAGAAGTTTAGCAATATCTGCCTCCATATTCTTTTCAGTAGAGGTTTCCTGTACCTTACCTCAGAACTTTCCTGCAGTGCTCTATGGATGATGCTGTTCACACCTCCATTCTGCTTCTAAGCATTGTGGAACATGGGCAGTCACAGATCCACCTCCTGATTTCACCACTGGAATGAATGTGGTAGTGACTCCTAGGTTTTGCAGCATTCGAATCATGGGCAACATAGAGACCTACAGCAGAGAACACTGCACAAGGGTCTACCAATCATGCCAAAGTACTTTTACTCTCCAAATGCCAACTGCACATAATATTTTAATGTAATGTGAAATCTTTAAATAGACATATCACACATCCTTCTTTAGAATGGAGCAGACCTATGGTTAGTTCATTCATAATTCATACAGCTTGCATACAAGTTTAACGCTACCAGTGTTGTATAGCATGTCCCTGCTTGGTGCTGTGGTTCCTCAGCCAGCCACTACATCACCGCAGGGCATAGTAGCAACGTAGCAGGATACAGGAGAAATCACAGTTCCCTGTGGGGGACCAGGTAAGTACAGATATCGGCAGTGCCCATAGCTCTGATGAGCAAAGACTGGAGTTATTTTCCATTTAATTTTTGTATTATTTTAGAAGTAGTGGAGGAATCAATTTAATTATTTTTTAAACTGCTTTGGCAACAATTATGCATTTTTTAAACCTAAAATAAAGCGGAGTTCCGGCCATTTTTTTTTTTTTTAAATAACCCTCGTGGCAGTCGCCGCTTGTGCATTAAAAATTGGCATGTGCTGTTTATTACAGAGTTTCCACCTTTGTGCAAATCTTAGGACTTAGTTGGAAGTACTGATAAAGCAAGCAGCCATCCTGATTGTGGGCATCTGAAGCCCGCTGGGACTTTCTTTCAGGATTAGGTGCAGCAGACGCCTATCTCTGCCTAGTATTGCGTCATGCCCGTTTACTCCTGGGATTGATGATACTGCTATCCCATGAGCCAATGGGAAAAGGGAAATTACATACTTCGCCGTGACGAGGATGGACGGAAGTGCAGCCTTTTCCCTCAGCAAAAGGTAGAAGATGAAAAAAAAAAAAACTAACCGAAAATGAATGGGGATGCTGTCAGCAATAATTGCAGCCATTGTTGTAAATTAGGGTGGAACTCCACTTTAAGTTTATTTTTCTAAGCCAATGCTTTCAGAGATATACAGGCAGTCCACGAGTTACAAACATCTGACTTACAAATGACTCCTACTTACAAACGGAGGGAGACAACAGGAAGTGACAGGAAATCTACCCCTAGGAAGGGAAATTCACTCCTGTAAGAGTTATCATGAGAAAATGTGTCTCCACTCAAGCTTTATCACTACTCCTTTTTTCTACAACACCAACATTTTCAAAATCAATGTCACAGGGACAGAAAGTGAGGAGAAATCTTCTGAACATGGGCACAGACAGCAAAACAAATGTCACAGGGGTGTTATCCCTTCCCTATGCTATTTAATTAACTTAAAATATTTGTTTTGGCTGGAGTTACACTTAAAAAATGTACCTGTTCCAACTTACATACAAATTCAAATTAAGAACAAACCTACGGAACCTATCTTGTTTGTAACCCGGGGACTGCCTGTAGTGGGTACCTGTACCAGTAAAAGGGCATGATTCCTCACTTTCAGGTCTGCTCCAAAATGCCTGTCTTCATCTATGATAAATTGAGGCAGTACGTAACAAGGTACAACTAACTGTATTGTGCAGTCAGTGTGCCAAATATTGGATGTAATGATAAAAAAGTGCAGTCCATTTTAAAGTGGTTCTCAGTGATATGTTTAGCATAAACAGACAGTTACTGTACATTTAATCAGAATTTCTACATTTGTGCGTTGTTAATTTAGAGGTACCAGGGACTGTAATTCATACATTCAGAATCCACCTCAATCTAAGGGTAGTTCAAGGAGTTCTGCGAGCCGTTAATATTCGGATACATTGCATTACTGTTTCTATATGATGGTTCCATGATGTTCCTGGGTTTGTATTCAGCCTCCCAGCCTTCCTTGTGTTGTAAAACGTCTTCCTGGCTAAGATGTTTCTCCTTTTTAAGAAAAAAATAAATGATTAAAGATCCTTATACAGATTACAGTAATGGAGTGAAAACAAGAAAGCTGGCTAGATTTACTAATGGTATTTGTCAGGAAATTTAGAAGGGGACTAGATTTACTAAAGTTATTTCTCAGGACTTATACTGTTACATTTGTAGGCTGCAATTTATTTTCTTTGATAACAACAGAGCTGTTACACAGGTCAGAAGAAATATTTTCTGATACCTGTAGATTACCTGTATCTGTAGGTGACTCCTGTATTCATCTTTTGTTGCTGAATACTGCCACTGGCAGCAATCGCATGCATAAATATCCAACAGGCTGGTTGTACCTAAGTCGATTGATGGATCGGCTTGATTGCAATCAGTCTGCCAATATATGGATCGAAATTTGGCTGGCTCCTGCTAAACTGGTTGAATTTCGATCCATGTATGGTCAGCTTAAGGGAAGGTTATAACCCCTTTAATTTTTTTTCATCGTCTCTGTCCCCTTGATGAGGTTTCAGTTCCTGTCCCATAGCCAAAACAGGAAGTAAGAGGAAATCCTTGCAAATTAATGGAATCTCTTGGGGCCCCCTAGGTCATCAGAACTAGTGTCCCCATTGGAAGATTTTCTGTCTATTACTGTTCTGCGGACAACTCAGAATCTTAGATTTTTTTTTTTACTTTCAATGTCAATTGTAATCAGGACAAATAGAGAGGGTGTAATAAAACCTGGCAGGGGTTCCAATTCATCTCCACTCTGTCCGAAACTAAAAAGAAAAGGTTTTGAAATTAGTTATACTTTAGTCCTCCTTCTACAAGGACTGGAAGCACACTGTAGGATCCTGGGTTTACATTTCAGAGGGACTTTTACTACTCTCCAGTAATACACATTAACAGCAATACAAATGGGTTGAAGGTATTCTCATCTTCCACAATTTCACTAAAGGAATATTAAATTATCTTCATAGATCCCAGTTTGAATTAACTCATGTGTGCTAATGACTTTTTAATATGTCATATTGTATCAGAGTGGGTAAAATCCCTCTATTGCTGCGGTAGAACATAATTTTATAAAGTGCTTGATGCAAATGTCAGGAGCCTTGCACTTTAGTTGCAATAGCTTGTTAAAAGCATCTAAACTTGTCTCACATAGGACTATTGTATGTTCACATGCATAGGGCACTCTGGCTTTGTGCCTGGGATGTTGATGACACAGCTAAGGAGCATCTGACTCTGTTACCCTTTGAGGGACGTTGTTTCTTCAGGCCTGCTCTTGACATTGTCAGTAGCAACACCACAGGTGGCCAAGGCACACTGCGTCAACCAGGATTGGTAGAACCGATTACATCCTCCATCTACTTCAACTATAGTAGCACATACTGTAGGTATTCAGAGCCTACATCTCATTCAGGTGGTAGGGCTCCAAGGCAGAGTTAATCTAACCCTTCTTGTCTGCATAAAGGTGCACTCTAAGTCAGCTGGGTCTCTTGGTATTTTGCCTTCCCATCATTTTGGAGCCCAAGTAACCCCCTGGTTGGAAGGAGTCCTGCTCATCCTGGTGTTTTGTGCCCTAGTCTAGTGTTTGGTATACCTCATCCCTGCTTGTTCACCTTACTCTCTTCTTTAGGCAGATTTCAGTGTTGGTAACCTTCGTTTTTTCCACCGGATATTGTATTCTATCCTTTGAGTTAGTATTCTGTGAGATCTCTAACAACCATTGTTGTCTTGTTGCAACAATGGTTGTCTGTTTTAGACAAACTCTTCTTTCCTCCTCCTAGATCCTCCATTCCCTGAATTTCAGGGTTAGGAATGCTAGGCTTGAGTCTTCTGCTGATGACTTTCTGGTTTTCTCTTTTGGACTTGTGTTTGTCCAAACTTCCCTCTAGGGATCTGGGGCTGGGCCAAGTGATGTTTTTCTTTCTGACCACATCTCATTCTTATGTCACTTCTTCCTGTTCAGATACTGTTTTCCCACTTGTTTTTACCATTTATTTTTGGTGGGCTCTTGGGACCACCCAGTCCCTCACTGGTTAAAGCCCACTGTTCCTTCATATAGAAACTCCCAATTGGTGGTGACTGTCCTGATCTGGAACACCAGGCTGATCCTCTGTGCCCTCCTGGGTCATTGCATTTCCCCTGTATTGCAAGGGCTTTACCTGATCTAGCCTAGATTTGGGAGTTGGTCCTTCAGATATCCCTGAATTGCAGATGATTCCCAAACTGTTTGGCTCAGTTAGACTTCTTTTGAATTGTTTCTCAATTCCTGTGCCCCTCAATGGGCGATGGAGATTGTCCCAACCTCCTGTAGATGGCAGTATAACCTGACTGTTTCTGGACTCCTGTATTCCCAATGGATGAGATTTTACATTAAGAGAAAAAAATAAAATGATTGTATTTTTCAACGATTTCTACATACAGGCTGGGCACTGTGAGTTATAACTGTTGGGAGTTACTAATGTTGGCTTCATACTATAAATCGTTACTGTTGCCTTTTCTTCTGACAGCTAAGCAGGGATTCCTTATTGTTTCTATTGGGTAGATACGAGAGCATTTATGTTTCAGTTGGTGCTCATTGTAGATTTTCCTGTTTTCAGGGACTTAAAGCACCTGCCACCACCTTCCCCAGTGGGCTCAGACAGAGATCTCTGATGGGCAGCACAGTGGGTTGTCAATCTGAATCCCAACTATGGCACTACATGCCTGGAGTCTGCTTGATCTCCCTGTGCCTGCATAGGTTTCCTCCGAGTACTCCTTTCCTTCCACACTCCAAAAACATGCTGGTAGGTTAATTGACTCCTGTCTAAATTGTCCCTATGAATGTGAGTTAGGGACCTTAGACTGTAAGTTCCTTGAGGGCAGGGACTAATGTGAATGTGCAATATAGATGTAAAGTGATACATAAATTGACGGCGCTATACAAGTACCTTTAATAAATAAATAATCGTTTATGATTCTTTTAGGGACCCCCCTGATCACTAATTGTCAGACAAGTACATTCAGCTAGTTCCAGTCGACAGATGCTTTTTTCCTAACTAGAGGAAAACTATATCCTTTCTAATTGTGGTTGGCATTCTACTTAAAGTTACAGGAAGCTTCCATTCCTCCACCTAGCACAATGGTGGACCTTGGTTTCCATAGACCTAAATGCTCCCTCATCTTTTTTGATGATTTTATCTTTAAAGATTTATAACACCCAGACAAAAATCCCTTGCCTCAATATGCTTCCAAGTACTTTATCCCCATAGAAGATACTTCTTCTCAAAGGTTCATACCTGCAAGAATCTGGATGCAATTTCTGACTCAATTTACTCCTTGGTGGGCACTCCATTAATCCAGTCCAAATTTAATCATAAAGCGCAACATCTGGCTTACACCAATCATCCGGGGGCACAAGAAAGCAGCTGTAACAGAGGTAGAATCTATCCTGTCCTGAGTGGAGTGTTGAGTTCTAGTAATCTCTGCACTGCACATTCCTGGGGTGGTATTTTGGTAGAAAGACTTTCTTAGCAGAAAATGTCTGAACCCAGGAGAATGGTCCCTTCATCAGGAGATGTTCTGGGATATATGTCAGTATTAGGGAAATACCAGATGTGAGCTTTCTAGATTCTTGGTAGATTCTTGGTTCAACAAGAACCTGGACAGATTTGTCTCCAGGATGCAGGACTCGAAAGTGGGTGCAGCAGATGCACTGGTGGCACCATTGGATCAGTAAACCCTAATCTATGCCTTTCCTATATTGAATCTACTACTTTGTCTACATCAAAGGATCAAGGCTGAGGGAATTCCAATAACTCTCACAGCTCCAGATTTGCCTCAGAGTGTGATAGGTCGACCTTGTTCTGCTGTTAATTGATGCTCATTGGCCTCCGTCTACTCAAGGGCTGATCCTCCACCCTGCTTCTCATTTTTCTGGCTTTAATGGCCTGGCTATTAAAACCAATTCTCTAAGAGACAACGGCATTTCAGATTTAGTAATGCCGACACAGGTTAAAGCTCCTAAATTTACTTCCCACAAGTTTTATCATCAAACGGGAAATGTTTTTTTCCCATTGGTAGTCTCCGGGACTTTCCCTAGGTGCATTTTTAGTGGGCTGTGCCCATTTGTTTCTCGAGTTAGGTGAAGAAAACATTTGGCCCCCTAGCACCATCAAAGTTCAGGTGTCTGCACGGTCTGATTTTTTACAATTTCTTCTTGCTAATCATTTGCTGATTCATACCTTTTGACAAGACATTACACGTGTTGCTACACCTGTTACCAGCCGTAGGATTTAAGCTTCGTAATGTCGCTGCTACAAATACCTCCTTTCAAACCTATTCCAGACATCTGCTTCATGTTACTATCCTGTTAGGTAGCTTTTTTGTGGACATCACTTCGGCCAGAAGGGTTTCAGCATTGTCATGCAGAAAACCTCATATGATTTTACATAGGTACAAGGTTGTTTTAAAAGCACATACATGTTTTTTTTTTTTTGCCCGAAGTGATATCTGCCTTTCATTGTGTTTCCATCACTGTGTCTGGCATCGGTTCACTTCAAGATTTATTTCCATTGCCTGGATTTGATGAGGGCCATCAGGGTTTAACATTCAACCACTTCTTCAGTTAGGCAGATGTATTCCTGGTTTGTCATTCCAATGGTCCTAAAGGGGTTTCTAAGTGGATTGGACAAGTTGTTGTGTAGGCATTGACGATAGGACAGTGGGTGCTTCAAGGGCATTTGTCAGCAGGTTTTTGTTTCTGAGATCTGTAAGGCTGTGACCTGGGTTTCAGTACATTCTTTAAGTTCTATAAGGTCAATGTGTCTGCCTCAGCAGATGCTAGCTTCGGTCGTAAGGTTCTGAAAGTGGCTATTAGATACTCATGGTTCCCTTTTGTGTTTGTTTCATTCCTGTTGAGCTGGCTTGTTTTTGGTGTGCCTGCCCCTCTGCTTGGACTGCTTTTGGGCGGCCCTAGGTTGCTAGTTGTGTTCTTCAATGGATGATAGAGAAATTAGGATTTTTTATTCCCTGTAAAGTTTTTTTCTCACTCCATTCAGGGACACAGCTCCCTCTCCTCATATGCTATTGTTCTCTTTTGGACTGTTTGCTACAACTGAACAGGTGTGAGGTCGAAGGGCCTATGGTCTTAGGGGGGCTAGCTTTTAGTTTTTAGTGTTTAATGTCCTTTACTACTGTAGGTAACAGTATACCCTAGGTTAGGTTTTTTCTTTTTTTTGATAGTGGGGAAAGATTAGAATTGGTCAGGTTTTCAAATATTGTCTGTATCCCTAATGAGATTCCCCCTTCACATCCTGTCACCTGCCAATGAAGACGACGAGTTCATTAACACATTGGTCTCGATACCCGATCGATCTGTAGTGGTATGTTGGACCTTGACACGAAATGATGTCTGGTCATACTTCAAGGGATTAATTCTTACGTATTTTTTTTTGGAAATATAAGTGAAATTACAACACTTAAAGTCAAAATGAAACAAGAGATTTTTTCCTGTTTCAATTAAATAGGTCTTGTCAAATCCCACCTACGTCTATCAAACTTAAGAAGTAACCGTCCACTGTCCTACACTTCCCCCTTAGAGTAATCCCTATGTCTGTTATAAACTTTTGGACTGGTTAAGATTAGAAAGGGGTGATAGTTTTTTTTCTTTTT
>BLSH010122832.1:1032224-1049008 GCA_018402905.1 Glandirana rugosa | reverse complement strand
CCCCCTCTCTCCTGATTGGCTGACTGACTTTGATTGACAGCCATTGGAGCCAATGGCGCCAATGCTGTGTCTCAGTCAATCAAGAGGGAGAGTCTAGGACAGCCGAGGGGGCTTGTGGACATTGCTGGATAGAGATGGGGCTCAGGTAAGTATTAGGGGTGCTGGGGAGGCTGATACACACAGAAGGCTATTTATCTTAATACATAGAATGCATTAAAGCGGTAGTAAACCCATCCATTTAACAGTTTAAAAACCAGTTCCATTTCTGACACATGCCGGAAATGTAACACTCCCATTGCTCTAAAGCAAACTGTCAAACCATCCAATGGCTGGTGTCATAGCTGATCACATGTGCAGCATCATGGCAGTTGTAGATTAAACAGAGGCCAAGATGGCAGCTTCCTTGGCTGAAAATGATAGGAGGGTTTACTACCTCTTTAAGATAAAAAAAAACCTCCTTTAACCATGAATAATGGGCCTACAATTATTGCTCTCACTCTGGCATGCATAGCGATATGCAACATGTAATGCACTCAACGCTTTCGCATAGCACCCCACGACGCATGTATTTACGTTCGTGGGTATGGGGGGGGGGGGGGGGGGGTTAGGTGCCTGGTTGTAACTTTTTTTTTATCGCATCACATAGGGGACAGTTAGGTTGCTGTCCTCCTATATCATTTGAGTTTTTGTATAGCTTTATTTTTGTAGCCAGCCTAAGGATGAATACCTTTATATTTGTTTAGAGACAGTGGTAGACTAGGACACCTGTAATATATGTGTTGTGACAAAGGTCCTTATCTCAGTAGTTTTGTTACCACTCACTCTTTTAGACTGTTCTTGAACTCTTCGAAAGTCACTTCTTTAGAAGCGTTCTGTAATGCTTTCTGCACATCTGAAATTCGTTCTTTCTTTAGCTTAAGCTTCATCAGTGTCTTCTTGTAACCCTAAATATAGGAAGTAAGATGCACATATCTTTTATAGTGCTTATGCTAATGATAACACAGTTATCAAACTCATCAAAATATTGAAAAACATAAAAATACCAATTACTAGTGAAAGGATGCGGTTTAGAAATGTTGGAAACAGTCAGAAATTACACATGCCTGAGGGCTTATGTAGAAGAAAAATAATGCTTTTGAGTGTATTCAGAGCGCAATGGGAAATGCCCCAGAGTTTCCTCTGAGCTGACTCTGGCCTTCTTCATTCTCCCTTACTATTGACATGTATATGAAAAAAAACACAATTCTGACGCTAACAAATGGACAAGCACACAATGGGCATTCATGAATGTCCATTGTGAAAATTTGCTGTTGATTTAAGGTTTAGTAATTACAGTCACCTGTTTTAAAATATCAGAAAACTGTAGCTCATTCTTCTGCTTTGAAAGTTCCTCTTTGACCTCTGAGTAGGTGTCATTGATGATGGCCAAAAACATGTTCTACAGAAAAAAACACAACACAGTCATTTAGCAAAATGAATGTCAAACACTTGTTTCCAGTGTTGCCAACCTCCCCCAGCGTTTTTTACTGGCAAAACATGGAAGATTTACTGGCAGAGCACATTTTTTACTGGCAACGTGAAAAATAACTGAACTCCTATTGAAAACTAAGACAATTGATATTTAAACACAACGTGGGAACACTGACAATACCCATATCAAGTAGTTTGCCCGGTTTACACTTAAAAAGTCAGAACAGCATGGCAAATTATCAGACCCTGATATTTATAGACAGTTGTAAAAATCACTGATTTTTACAGACTGTCAGTAAATTTACTGGCGGTTGGCAACACTGCTTGTTTCTGCTTTACTTTTAATGCATACTGAATCCCAGGGTTGTAAGAAATATCCCATCCCTTATTATTATTACTATTATTATACAGGGTTTATATAGCGCCAACAGTTTACAAGGCACTTTACAACATTAGGGCAGACAGTACAATTACAATATAATGTAACACAGGAGGAATCAGAGGGCCTCGCTCGTTAGAGCTTAAAATTGAGTACTTTATTGGAGTAAATTGGTAAAGAATCAGTCATTTCCAGTGCAGTAACCTTTTCTAATGAACTCGGCACCTAAAGTAGCCATGACAAAGTTAGCAAAGTTTTAAATAATAGAAGCTTCTTTTATTAGAAAACATAAGTGTACTAGGCCCTTCATATCTATTTACAGTTTATTCAAGAAGATACCAGTCACGAGAAATTTAAAATAACTGGCTGAATGTAATTTAACCCATAGTTTAATGTAACTGGTGTGAGGAACATCAGGTCATACATAACCCAGAAATAAGTTTAATGGACAGTACTAAATCAACCAACACAGCATGCAGCATCAGGCATTTCTTTTGGCGACACAAACCTTGTTCTGTGATTTTCTACCCTACCATGATCACCATCCACTTTCCCCACCCCTGCCCACATGCTGTTCTTACTCTCAGTGGACAATGATAAGGTGCTGCTCCTCTTCCCATCTACCCCTTAGTATGAATTGCCCCCTGCATTTCCTCTACTCTCCTCTGTCCACAATCAGATCCTAATCTGTCTCCCTCTCCCTCAAACCACAATTTCCTTGCTGTGCTGCTTAGCTGGAGCAATAGAATACTTATTCAATTACAAGTTAGCACAATCTTACCAACAGCACAAAGAAGACAAAGAATACGTAGGTTACAAAATAAATTGGTCCCAAAATTCTGTTAGCATTGTCAATAGCGTCATAGTCAAAATCTCCTAAAATGATTCGGAACTGGGTAAATCTGCAAAATAGAAAGTTTTCAAACTCTTTATGCCTGAGTAAACTATATCCTATGATGACATTTGAAACATAAATAAAGCTTAAACTTACATGCATTTAACAAACGTGCTAAAAGTTTCCACTTGTGTGCCAAATAGAAGATATCCAAGCTGGGCATAGGCAAAAAACACTATGAAGAACATGATTGCAAAGCCAAGAATATCCTTAGCACAACGGGCAAGAGTGGATGAAAGTTGTGTCATTGTCTTATTGAAGCTAATGTATTTAAAAATCTGAAAGAAAAAAATGTAAATTCTCATAAGAATGTATGTGGCTCACTCATAAAAGCAGACTAAAAGTGCTTAAAGCCTTATAGCATTCATTAACTCTTTGGAACCCAGGGCCGGGACAAGGGGTGGGCGGAAGGGCGGCTGCCTTGGGCACAGTGTGCATTGTAGGGGCAGGGGGGCTGCAAGTTCCTTCTTCTATAAGGCTGACAGGAGTAGTGAGAGTGGCATCACTACTTTTGTCAGCCCAGTGCTGGAAGTGGCAGGGAGAGGAGGAGAGAGTCGGGAGGAGGTGTGGACTGTGCTCTCTCTCTTTCCCCTCCTCCTCATAAACTCGCACATAATGAAGGGGGGAGCAATTTGGCATCTTTGCCCTGGGCACTGGATGATCTTGTCCCAGCACTGTTGAAACCACAAGGTTGATTGAATGGGGATTTATAAATTATAGTTTTTTTTTTCCCTCAAGAAATACATGTCAATTAAATCAGCTTAATACTAATTATCATGCTGATGTTTGGGAGTAGGCAGGCGGAGAGCACCACATCCCCACCCCCCTTTCCACCTCCTCTTTACCCCTCCCCCTTTTTTCTCTACCATCTTTCTTTCTTTTTCCCTTTCATTCCTCCACTTCCGAGTATCTTAGTTGTCCACATTTCTCCAACTCATTCTACCAAGTACCCCCACGTAAATGTCCTCCTTACTACCAGCCTTATGATCAGAGCCCTCCCTCACAGGCTAGTTTACCAAGAGGCTCCGATTAGACTAGGTGTCCAAAATGTGTGGCTCCTTGCATACGTGCTATCTACTAGCACATTTTGGTATGAGTTTTGATAGACTTACTTAAAGTACCCACTGCATTTGAATGTGCCCATTCTACATACCTGATGTGAATATGCACTCTTATTTCTCATGTCTATATTATGCATATTGTCCCTTTGGACATTACTGAAGCTGTAAACAAGTTCAACTTTCTTGTATCTTGTTAAAACTTAATAAAGACTTTATGGGAAAAAAATTTCTTATTATATGTAAAGGCCCAACTTCCAAAATATTAATTCCCCAAGTCATTTACTAAAAAAAAAAAAATAGTCCATCTTCTAGGTTTGACGGCCAGCATAATTCAACCTACTTCCTGTGAGCCCAAGGCATCACAGACATCCCCCTGGGAGTGTATTATCTCATTCAGCCTCAGCTACCAGGAGAATGCTGAAGAGAATTGCAATTGACGTGATAGCTTGAGAAGTATTATCTATAGCATTCAATATTATTCACCTCTGAAGAAATGAGGAGGAATAGGACTTGTATTTTAACATAACTGTGTCAAGGGCCAGAGAGCAATCTTGGAGTTGGGATTTAATATTTACAATCTCATGTATAGTTTTTAATTATATATGTACATGGGGGTCAAGACATATTAGGCCACCATGTATCATCTACTGCATTTCATTATTTATTAAACGATGAGGCGTAGTGAATTCAGTGACATCCATATTTAGGTCTAGTAGCTAATCTACAAATCTCCATGATGAATACAATGGCATGTAAAAGTCATGTAAATAATTGAATAGCTTATTACTTATAAGCCATACCACCACTTCTGTCTGCATTATTTAGAAATCTTCTGCTATGTATTGAGTTTCTGCCATTTTTACTCATATCAATGCAGAATGGAACTTTCATAACACAACTAAATTCAAAGTGTAGTCAATCACCTGTCTGCCACCATAAATATTGGATACTCACTTTAATCCAAGCAAAGAACAGATTAACTGCATTCATGTTGTTATACTGTGTCTGCCAAAAGGCCAGGAATTCAAAGTCTGCATACATGGTGGGTTGTTCCAAAAGGGACCCCATAAGCCGATTGACCTCCAGAGTTCGGAAGATGTGGAATGCAATGGCTACAAGAGAAAGCTTGACAAAACTGTGACAATTACTTAGACTTCCACAGTTCATGTATTAAGTCATGATATCAACAATAAAAAAGGACAACATAAATCATTCTGTAATGTTGAAGGTACCATAAACACAGGCTGCATAAGCTAACAGATTGTTCTGTTGAATCCTTAATTCCATTTTAAATCAATTTCCTTACACGTCTATCAGAGTTCAGTATCTCTATGTCCTGATAAATTAGTCTTCTAGGCTTGGTAAATACTGGAATTTCCGGATAATGATTGTAGCCTGCAGCAACCAGCAGATTTTCCATAATCAACTCACTAAAATACTGTGCCTCTTTGGATGATACCTTTGTATAGTGAGATTAACAAAACACAGTAGGTCCTTTTCATGGGTTGAATGTACCAGTCAGATTTTTGGAAAGCCATGAGACCACCTGGGCCAACAATTTTAAGGTAATTCTACACTGAGATATGTTTGTTATTGGTGACCTCTTTTTCTCAAAATGTTTATTGCCTGGTTGTCATGCTGATCCATTGACTTCAATAGTTTCAAAGTCACTGGCTTGACACAAATATGCAGACCAGGAGTTCTGCTTTTCCTGGCTTTACTTGCAACAAGCTCCTTTTAGGTCACATACCCAGATAGTACTGAGGCCAAAGACTGGTAGGCAGCTAGCATCTTCAGATAAAGATCAGCAATGGCAGTCTTCTCAGTAAAGGCGTTATTTAGAGTAAAGCCATCACAAGCCTAAAATGGAGCCCTGTAAAAATGCTGACCCACCAGTTTCCCTTTTCAATCCCTGACATACACAGTTCAGGGATAAGGAAAGATGGGGAAAAAAGCTGACGCTAATCTCTACCTTTGTTTCAGGTCAGTAAGTCAGACTATTAAAAGCAAGAGGGTCAGCATGGCAGCCAGGCAATTAGCATTTGCAGAAAGAGAGGCCATTGTTCATTGTTAGGTCTCATGCACGCTGGATGTTTTTGTACATTTTTACAGCTGCTGTTTTTGGCTTTAGACTTTTTTTATTTACAGTCAATAAACTCCCCCATCATGTTATCCTACGTGTTCATGCACACATAGGCTCCTATCAACTGTTTTGGGCAGGAGCGTTTTTGGGCTGTAAAAAAAAATCCAAAACTAGAGGGTTGTTAGAGGAGTTTTTACAGCTGTAAAAATGCTCAAACGCCGATAAACGAGGCTCACCGCATTTTTTTAACGTTTTTGGTCAATTGGAAAAAAAAAGCAGCTAAAAAATGCTAATGCAATTATGCTGAAAACTCACTACTGACGTTTTTATAACTTTTTTTAACATCCTGTGTGCACGAGGCCTTAGGACTTACATACACTTTAAACCTATCATTTCAGCTAGGCAACTAGCATTTTCAGAAGAGGTGAGCAATGGCAGCCTCTAAGGCTGTGGTTTGAATCTCGGCTGGTTCAGCAGAAACCGGCCAAGATTCAAACCATGTATGGGTAGGCTGAATGTACCAAGGTGATAGATTGATCTTGGGTTCAACAAGCCTGATGCATTTTACATACAATTATTGCTAGCGGCTGGTATAGCCGCTACCAATAATCACTGTCTTCCTCTGTCCCCCCACCAGAAGAATCCAATGGCTCCGCAGGAATCAAGCAAATTTATTTCCTGCAACCCGTTGTTCCAGGAAAGAAGTTTGCTCCGTGTATGGTTTCTTTTAATCATTGTACCAATCAGGGTTTCTAGCAGTAACAGAAATAATTGACCTATTGTTTGTGCTTGCATTATATTAAACCCTAAGAACAAAAATGTAATACATTGCAGCTTACGGGTACTCAGATGTGGTAACTGCATTTGTTTTCTATTTTCCAGGTAAAAACGTTTTGAGCAAGTACAGAAATTACTTGCCGATCTTGTTGTTGTCACCTGTGAGCTTAAAAAAAAACAATTGTCTTCTATGTGTCCTGTTCACACCACAATGCTGGTGTCATACGCAGTGCTGTACGTTGCACTAAAATGTTACATGTATGCATTTTAACTTAACGCACATAGCTGCACATCAACGCAATGCAATTATATTAAGTAAGAAAAATAGTTTTTTGTTATTTTGTCCCTTAAAGAGAAGCTCCAGACGTTTTTGTTTTTGATAAAAGTCAGCAGCTACAAAAACTGCTGACTTTTAATAAACAGACACTCACCTTCTCTCCTTGGCATCTCAACTGTGGGCATCCGGCTGTGACAGCTTGCGACTTCACAGCTGGGTTCCCACTGTGCATGTGTGAGTCCTGCTGTGCCTCCTGAATGGTCCTGCAGTCTTCTGGGACCTGTGACATGTCCCAGAAGACTGCAGGGAGGGAGGGGGAGGAGAACTTTCACTCAGATTGCCTAGGCGATCTGAGTGGAAGCGGTGGGTGGGTACCTGGGTGGGTACTTGTCAATACTAGGTACCCACTCCCCCAAAAAATGACATGCCAAAAATGGCAGTCAGGGCTGGTGCAAGGATTTTTGACACCCTAGGCGAAACCTCATTTTGCCGCCACCCCCCTTTGGCTCTGCCCCTGACTCCACCCCCTTTGCCCTGTCCATGTATACGATGGAGGTGGTGATTTTTGCAGTACCTCTCTACCCATTTCTTTAGCCGTGGTCCACAGGCCTGCACCTTTGCCCATGGACCCGCCTCATTTTACCGTCCTGGTGTGCTGCCAGCCGCGGCTCTCCTTTGACATAAATGATCGATGCAGACCAGTGACAGATCAACAGCGGCTGGGTGCCCTGTTCGGCAGTGGCACCCTAGGCGGCCGCCTACTCCGCCTAGTGGTAGAGCCGGCCCTGATGGCAGTGAAGGAGCACTTAAAGCAGAGGTCTGCCGCCTGCCACCGCTCCTTTAATAATTAAAAGTCAGCAGCTACACATACAGTAGCTGTTGACTTTTAAAATGAGGACACTTACCTGTCCTGGAGTCCAGCGATGTCGGCACTGCCCACGATCTTCGGATCAGCTGGATAAGTGCTGCTGCCGCCATTGAGTGTAAGGGAACCCGGGTGTGTAGCCGTTCGGCTTCATGGACGGGCCCCTACTGCGCATGCACGAGCCACCGCTGCGTTTTTTCATTGGAGGAGGGAGCCGGGCTGCTGACGGCCGTGGCCCTGGGCTCCTGAATGTAGGGAAAAGGACACCTGTCAAAGGGGGGAGGGGGGGAATCCAACCAGCGGAAGTTCCACTTTTGGGTGGAACTCTGCTTTAAAGCAGAACTTTCCCTTTTGGGTGAACCAAACTCAGCTTTATTTGAAGTGTACAAAGTGACACTTTATTTGTGTCACTCCTCTGTGCTGCTATACAGTGACATGCGATCCCATCCTGTGCATTTTATCGCAGCTCACTTCACTGCACCTCCAGGGTGCGTTGCAGTGTGACCAAGAGATATATAAAACATTTGTTTTGTCCTAGCTGTGACTGGTGTTCTTCCAGTGTGGAAGAATACAGATCACCACACTATATGCCTTACAGGGACCCATATGGCAGCCATCTTAGAGGGATGAAGTAGAGAGTGTGCAGTGGAAAGCTGGCAAGCGAGGTGTCTCAGTGGCAGGATTTATAGAAATAGTAGATGAGTGACATTGTAAATCCTAGTATTAGGTCCACAACTGCTCTGTACTTTCATGTTGTGTGAGCAATGGATGCACTCAATTTCGCTGTTTGGCTTGCCCCAAACTCATTTGTCTCTTCCTCCTCAATATAACTAGCGCAATCACAATGATTAGGCCTGTTACCAGTGGCGGCTGGTGCTTTTTTTTGCGGTGGGGGGGCAGCAAACACCCTCACCCCCAAATGGCACCTCGCCCCCCAAGCGATACCTTTCCCCACATTCTACCGCTGCACTTACCCCTTCTAGGCGGGTAGTGTGCAGCGGTTCCGTGTCCTCCACGGTGGCTTCCATCATGGCTCATAGGCGTCCAATAGGATCACCTGTGCTTTCAGCCAATCAGGTGAATGGGTGCGAAATCCATTACCTGATTGGCCGGGAGGAGATCCTGAGTGAGCTTTGAGTGTTCTGTCGGTGCCTCTGGCTCTAATAGTGTGCTTCACTAAAACACTGCCGCCCACCGCCGCAATAGTAATTCATGCATCCCGGCGACCTGAAAAGGGGTCTGACTCTTTGGTTGCTTCCTTGGAATATGACCGAACCCGGCTATAGACTGTTCGGATCTTTGGAGATTCGAACCATGTTTGGCTAGGCGGAATGTACCCAAATTGATCGATCGATCAACTTGGGTACAACCAGCCTGTTGGATTTTTTATGCGATTATTGCTAGCGGCTCAATCTATGGCCAGCTTAAGAAGTATGGAAAGAGGGTACAGCGTGGTAACTAGTATTTATTTACATCAGCCCATTTTGGTAACAAACGTTACATGTACTTGCGCGCAGCTGTTTCATTCATTATGAACATGTTACCAGGATCTTTTTTTTTTATTATTAGGATGTGTTGCTACCTTTTCATTTTAAATAGGCTTTCTAACACAGCACACCGCAACACCCATTAATCCTCAGAAATATGTGCTGTGTGCGTGGCCCTAAGAGATGGGTTCCCAATAGCAGCTCATGTATATCATGATAGATGTGGTTATGTGTTTGCTTCAACATATCCTTTGTTTTTGTTGGGCAAATTGCAATAGGTTTACCTTAAAGTGGTGGTAAATCTCTAACATGAAATATGAACAAAGCATATCCCACTATAGTGTGTGCTTGTCTCAATCCAAAACACTAAGTATTATTTCTGTCTGCTGCCTCATTCCTCTGCTATCTGCATAAGACACATTTTCCTGACACCAAGAGCCAAAGAGGTGACAGGGGAGGTAGCTTCAGCATACAGCCTGTGATTGACAGGCTCAGTTCTGTTCCAGTGCGGTGTGCGCAGGAAGGGGGGGGGGTATCCCTTCCCTTCTCTTCTCTCCCCTCCAACCACCTCTAACTGTGCTCTGCAGAGTGTAACTGCAGCACCCAGCCTCTTGTTTACTGAAAGCTCAGACAAGCTGTATAAATTTTGGACTTCGAATAGAAGTAGATAAACAGGTACAGCTTATGTAGTAGGATTCGTTTCATGTTTGTGTATCACTAACATGAGTCACGTCACTGGGTATAGGTAAGGGTTTACAACCACTTTTAGTCATCTTCCTTTATAGGAAATAAAAAAATCTTACAACAGCAGCCACAAATTTCTTCGGAAAGTGAACTCACCAGTATAACGACAACATCTAAAATGTTCCAGATGCTAGTGAAGTATTTGAACCTGTGTATTTTCAGCTCCAGACACTCTTCCACCACATAATAAAATATGAACACACAAAATATGATTTCACAGGCAATAATAAAATAGTCCCATTTGTTGACATAGCGAATGAGCTTGACGGTACGGATCTGCCATGACGATATTGCACCACCAGTTGCTGGAAATTCCACAACAAGCCTACAAAATACATGTTTGTTCTGTCAGTATATATATCCAGTGAGCAGTTTTATAGCAGTGTAGCTACAATCATTGTAAAAGTGACCATATATTATACAATCTGATTCTACGATATCCTTTAGATCTACCAACAACTGTTTAATGTAAGGGTTTGTGCGAATGAATCCAGATTGAATGAACTGTTTAGATGTGCGCTTTTATAATTTATCATTGATGTAAGTGTAAATCAGATGCACTCACCTTAATACACAGAATAGATTGATGTTGGCATTGTATACTGAAAAATCAATAAAGACGACCCGAGTTCCTCTATCCAGCCACAGATTATTTTTCAGTATTTGCAGACTCCTTAATGTGTCCTGTTTGGTGGTGTTAAAATCTTGATAATAACCTCCACCACTATAGGTTGCTAATATACCCCAGTGGGATGAGCCTTTCAAATGATCTTCTGTGAAATATGTCCACCTGGAAATTTCATAGTTAAACAAAATGTAAGTACTGACGCATATGGAAAAATTAAGAGTTGTCCGCTATACATTTATTTTATTTTACACAATATTTTAAAAGGAAAATCAATGGGGTAAGCTTGTGGCTGAAGTCCTCAAAAATTATTAAAGCCCAGGATTTTTTAACCACTTCAGCTCCAGAAGGTTTACCCCTCTTTATGACCAGGCCATTTTTGCGATACGGCACTGCGTTACTTTAACAGACAATTGTGCGGTCGTGCAACGCTGTACCTAAATAAAATTTGTGTCTTTTTTTGTCACAAATAGAGCTTTCTTTTGGTTGTATTTGATCACCTCTGACCTTTGCGCTATAAACAAAAAAATTTAAATTAAAAAAAAAAAAATACAATATATTTTTTCTTTCTGGTATAACACATATCTAATAAAAAATGTAAAAAAAATATTTTTTTTAAATAAATTTAGGCTAATATATATTCTGCTACATATTTTTGGAAAAAAAAAACCAATAAGCGAATGAGGGAGAGTCCCCGGAGAGCTGAGGTTCTTGTGCACATTGCTGGATCGCCATGGGGCTCAGGTAAGTATTAGGGGGGGGGGGCTGCTGCACAGAGAAGGTTTTTTACCTTCATGCATAGAATTCATGAAGATAAAAAAACCTCAAGCCTTTAGAACCACTTTAATTGTACAGTTAGAGGAGTAGGGAGGATAACAGTATTTTTGCACTTACTTTAAGATTTGCTTGAATTTCATAAAAGGACACTGGATTCATTTATCCCTACATGAATGAGTTAAATACCGCTGCCCACAGGAGGATTTGGACAATGGCAAACAAAAAAGCCACTGGCCAGCCAGATTTATTCCTTCCATCATCCCAGCAGTACTTAGGTGTAGACTACAAGCCCAGAGGAAAATGTGGCCCTTAACTTCTTACTCAGAAGCTGGCATCAGCTGAGGCCTGAACATTTGCTTTGTAAAACTTGGAAAAAGGTGCGAAGAGGACCAGGTGGAAGTTTTAAAAATTTGGGAAACAGTTGTCTGATGCCGAAAAGCCCAAAACACTTACAGATCTAATATAGTGTACTTTGACAGGAAAAGGAGGAACTTTTTCCTTAAAGTGGAAGTAAACTTCCTTTGATTGTGTGTACCTATAGATAAGCCTATAATAAGGCTTACTTATTTTTGTATATTTAAAATGTATTTGAACCATTGACACGTACAGACATTCGGCAGGACTTCTTTTACTTAATTCCAACACAGCATACAGGAACCATAGATGCTAAAGATACATAGCTCTACCAGAACAATAAACAAGTGAACATATTTACAATGTTTCCCCTACTGGATGGAGAGCAGTATAATGCACTAATACATAACACTCCTTCCCCCTAGACCTCAAAGCCTTTGAGATAACTGGGAGGGTTAGGACCACTGTTTGAGACAGTTCCTTGGGACCCTCAGTTGGGTGAATTTCTTCTTCTTGTGCTGTGTCAGAGGGACTGAGAGAAACTGGCTCTGCAGCAACATTTCTTGGAGGAATAGCACCTGTATCCCCCAATGGTTCACCATGATCTGGCATCACTGGAATCCCAGTACCACTAGAACCAGCAGCAGGTACAATTTCACCACTTCCTTCTCGGATCTGATCAACATGCCTTCATAATATTCTACCATCAGTAATTTGTACTTTGTATGAAAAAGGTCCTGTAGCCACAAGCACCTTTGCCGGTATCCAACGAGGCCCAACAGCACAGTTTCTGACATAGACAGCACTGTCAGGCTCAAACACTTTCACAGAAACATTAGCATCCTTCTTAAAATGCAGTTCTTGCTTTTCTTGTAACTCCAATGTCAAATCAGGGTGTAAAGGATCCAAACATGTTTTTAGTCGATGGTTCAGTTTGACCATTTGATGACGGGTGAAATGGTACAATCGTAGCATGTCGAATAAGATTGCTTGCCATAAAGGTTTTAAATTCAGAGGAGGTAAATTGTATTCCATTACCAGACACGATTATATCTGGCAACCCATATGTAGCAAACAGCCTCCTTAAAACTCTTATGACAGTGGCTGAGATGGGGGATGTAACTGAAACAACTTCCAGCCATTTTGAGAAGGAAGTGACAACTAAAAAAGACATCTGTCCTTGAAAAGGCCCTGCAAAATCTATATGCAACCGTGACCATGGTGACCTAGTCACTTCCCAGGGATGTACTGAGGCTTTAGGTGGAGCATGACGGGTGGATTGACATTGTACACAGTTCTTTACCCACTTCTCAATAACTTCATCCATTTTAGGCCACCAAACATAACTTCTGGCTAACGATTTCATGCGGACTATTCCAGGATGTCCTTTGTGAAGAGCATGCAGTACTTGAGCTTGCCCTGCCCTTGGAATTACCACTCAGTTTCCCCATAATAGCCAACATTTATAGGCAGACAGCTCATGCTGGCGCACTAAAAATGGTTTGAACTTCTCTTCAACTTTTCAGTTGAGCACACGGGCCAGCAAGGGGTCTTTAGCGGTCATACCAGCAATCTTTCTAGCAGGTAACGGAGGGTTTGGAATGGATTCCAACATGAGAACCTCAGTCACAGGAGGGGCCAGGAAATCAGGAGAAAACAAAAGCAACCAGCTCAAACCATCAGCATGAGTGATATTCTTGCCGGGACGATATTCAAAAATCACAGTCATAGGCATTTAGCATGATTCACCATCTGAGCATTCGTGGGGATATAATTTGAGGAGTGGGAGAAATTCTGGTGAACAAACCCAGCAAAGGCTTATGGTCTGTTACAATGGTAAACCTCCGCCCATACAAACAGTAATGAAACTTATTTACCCCGGACATAATAGCTAAAGCCTCCTTGTCAATTTGAGCATAATTCCTCTCTGTCGTAGACACGGCCCTTGAATGGCATACAAAAGGAGCCTCAACACCAGTTTCCAAAACATGACTCAATACAGCTCCAATGCCATATGGAAAAGCATCGCAGGTAAGAGTGAGTGTTTTTTTTTAAATCAAAGTGTACAAGTACACTGTCAGAAGATAACAGCTTTTTTGCAGCAATGAAAGCTGTAGAATGAATGTCAGTCCACTTCCATGGAACATCTTTATCTAGTAAATGATGCAGGGGTTCAGCAACAGTGGCTTTGTCAGGCCGAAAAAGAATGGTAAAATTAAGTAACCCTAGGAAAGATTGCAGCTCTTGTTTGTTGGGACTGGAGCTTTATGGAATGCTTCAACCTTAGAATCAGTTGGATGGATTCCGTGTTCATCAATTCCGTATCCAAGGAAATCCAAACTGTTTACCCCAAAAACACACTTTTCTTTTTTTAAGTTTGAGATCAGCATCAAGAAAACATTTCAAAACAAGTTGTAGTTGTGAAGCCAAAGACTGAATACAATCCGCTCCAATAAGAACATCATCAATATAAGGTACTACACCTGGAAGTCCAGATAAGAGGTCCTCTATTAATTTCTGGAATATGTCAGGAGCAGTGGAAACTCCAAACTGCAAATGTGTTGCTCGGAAAGCTCCTTTGTGTGTTATTATTGTTTGTGCATCCGCAGGTAATTGTTGGTAAGCTTGTGCCATATCCAGTTTAGTAAATACCTTTCCTTTTGCTAACGTAGTCAGAATTTCATGTACAGTTGGAATATGATAGCGATGTTCCTGCAGTGCTTTGTTGATTGTACATTTATAGTCAGCACAAATTCTAACGTCACCATTTGCCTTCAATAGAAGAACTATTGGGGTACACCACTTAGGGTGTGTTACAGGTTCAAGTATACTTTGCTCCACAAAGCGTGGTTTCATACGAATTGGAGTTACTGTAGGATCTAATTTGAAGGAAACAGGAGGGCCTTTATACATGCCAAGGCCTTCTTCAAAAACAGTCCCCAAGTCCTCTATCACATTCTGTAGAGTAACTGGAGATACATTATGAACTCCTGATAATGAAATTCCAAATAGTTCAAACCACTCCCTACCCAGCAAACTTGCTCTTTGTCCCTTAGTTATTATTAAGCATAAACATCTTCTGAAGTTTCCATATTTCACTGGTAGAAAGCAAGCACCCTTAACTTCCACAACTTGTTTGTTGTAGTCTACCAACTGGATATCACAGGGTGTTATTGAAGGAGCATTGTGAGGCCATTATGAGGTAAACATTTCTTCTGAAATCAAGGAATATGCACACCCTGAATCTACTTCCATTTTGCATGGAACATCTTGTAACACAATCTCGGTGTAACTCTTCAGTACTTATGAAGAGTTTTCCACTTTACACACATAGTCATTTGTATAAACACCTGTAGGGGTTTCATCATTCGGAACAACAATTGTCGCATTAATGGAGTGTGCTGCCATTGGTATTGTATTCACATTTGTAGACTGATCTTTTATCTGACAGACTGTCTGTATGTGACCTCTATGTTTGCACGTGGGACAAACTGCATTTCTAAAATTAAATGTATTACGCCTGTGTTTCCCGCCGCAGCTGTAACACTTCCCTTTAAATGGAACTGCAACATCAGTGTGTGGCGAAAAGTCCTTTGCCACTTGATTTATATCCGGTGAATTATCTTTGCTGGAGGAAGATTGAATTTCTTTTGAATGAAGGTATGCATCCTCATATGCAAGCGCTTTCTTGTGCATTAATAAAAATGAAGTTCTGTTTGGCTAGAAGTCTCCTCTGCAATGCTTCATCTTGTACTCCACACACTAGCCTGTCCCTTAGCAAGGATTCTAAACTGGCACCAACATTGCAATTTTCGGATAGCTTGCGCAGTTTTGCAATATATGCTGCAATGTTCTTGCCCGGTTGTTGGTTTCGTTCGTTGAAATGGAAACGCCTCAATGTTTAAGATGTTGTGGGTGACAAATGATTTTTTAACAGTGCCAGTATTTCCTCATATAGGCAGTCTTTTGGTTTAGCAGGAGATATCAGTGAGCAGACAATATCAAAAGTCTTAGATCCAATAACACTCAGTAACACAGCTCTTTTGTGCACAGCAACCTGTCAGCATAAGAGTCCCATGAGGATGGATTAGCCACATAAAATTCCTCCATGTGTCCCAGAGAAGCCATGCTGAAGATATTAATAGATGTGTCTCTAAAACACAAGTTCCAATTCTTCACTCAACTGATTTCATGTGTTTCTGCAGTGTCTATTCACTGGAATCCAATCCTCGTCGCCAGTTTTGTATATTTAAAATGTATTTGAACCATCAACATGGACAGACATTCAACAGGACTTCTTTTACTTAATTCCAAAACAGTATACAGGAACTGTAGATGCTAAAGGTGCATAGTTCTACCACAACAATAAACAAGTGAACATATTTACAGTGCTTCCCTCTACTGGATGAAGAGCAGTATAACACACTAATACATAATACCTGTAGGTACTGTAAATATCTCCTAAACAGTGCATGTATTTACTATATATGCAGCCGATGGCGTCATTGTGGCATGCGCTCTGAAGGAACTGCCACCTGTGCCATCTCTTCAGAGCTCTGTACTGTGACTGGGGGCTCCCACGCACGTGCGGGAGTGACGTCATGCAGCTCCAGCCAGCCACACAGCTGGAGTCCACAGACCAGGAAGGAAGACGGGCGAAGATGGATGCGGCCTCCAGCGGTGACAATGAGGGCTTTGTTTGCAGGTAAGGTTCACATAATGTGTTAGTATGCAATGCATACTAGCACATTATGCCTTTACTCTGCAGGTCAGAAAAAAGAAGAAAAAAAAAAAATCAAACCCATGTTACAGCGTGCTGGCGCGTTAACAGTCAATTTCGCTGCGTCGCGGCTTAGCGTTTTTCCCGAGACCAGGATTTCCCCCTTTAGGAAGGCCAGGAATTCACCAATTTCTCCTTAAAAAAAAAAGAAGAAAAAAGACTGGACGTCTCATTTCCGTATTACACGATCATACGTAACGTATGATTGTG
>BLSH010122832.1:1000153-1011649 GCA_018402905.1 Glandirana rugosa | reverse complement strand
GTTTATGCCCATTATTGAGCATTTATTGAAGTTGACTCCTAGGCCTGATATTTCATGGAATTTTTGAAGCTCCAACTCAAGGGCTGAGATTGATTCTATAGGGTTTGTTATGAAGAGAAGGACGTCATCCGCATACAGGGATAATTTGAATTCTGCGGTTCCTATTTTATAGCCTTGTATATTTTGGTTATTCCTTATTGCTATGGCTAACGGTTCGATGGCGAGGGCGAAGAGTAACGGGGATGCTGGGCAGCCCTGTCTTGTTCCACGTCCTATATGAAAAAAGTTGGAGTTGCATCCAGGTAATTTAATTCTGGTTTGTGGGTTATTGTAAAGGGCAGAAAAGCCATTTATGAATTTTTCTGGGATGCCATATCTGGGAAGTAATTTTAGTAAATATGTCCAGTTAACGCTATCAAAAGCTTTGTGTATATCAAGGCTGAGGAGGTATGTGGATTTTTGTTTTAGGTTGGAGTCTTGTATTCTATTGGATGCTAATCTGATGTTGTCTGTTATTTGTCTGTTAGGGATAAAGGTGAACTTAGCCTTTAAAGGAATTCAGTTTGAAGTTCTTATTTTTTTTTAAATTCTCTTTATTAAGTCAAGATATTCCAAACAAAGTATACATACAGTGGTAACAGGGATAAGCTGTATACAGGACAATATCAATTACATAGAACAGACCACAGTACGTCAGATGTAGGTATTTATCATAACACAGATGGCGTCTTGACGGCATCAGAATATCTTCAAGTGTTTTTTTATTGTATAATTATATTGAACCCATGAATCCTTAAAATCATGACGGTAATTTTGGAGTGTACATCCGGGTTCGTCTGCCCCTTTCAGGGGGCACAGACTGCATAGCGTCTATTGAGTACATCAGCTACACTGACTAGGAGAGAGAAAGAAGAAAGGAAGAGAGCAGCCCACAAAGCATTGGGCCTGAGGGGGGAGGAGAAGGTAACAAAGGAGAGAAGAGGGGAAGAGGTCCCAGACCCCCTCGCCAGGGGGAGCAGGTCGAATAGTTGGGCCTATGGCCACCCATTAAAACCATGGGAAGCTCAGTACCAAAGTTGGGTAGGTCATGTCACAGCTCGCAAGTAGGTCTCCGTGCCAGTAAAATGTCTCCAGGGTCTCCATTTTTCCGTGAACTGTTCCTCAGTATTGGATAAGGAGGCGGTCAATTCCTCCATTCGGTGTATGTGATTGACCTTGGAGTACCATAAGGTCTTAGTTGGGGGCTGAGATTGTTTCCACATGGCTGGCACACATGCTCTTGCGGCATTGAGAAGCTGCATCGTAAGAGATTTTTTGTATTTCGAGATGGGTCTCTTTGAAAGGTGGAGAAGGCAAGCAGCCGGGTCATCACTAACCTCAACTGCTGTCAGGTTCTTAATTGTAGAGGTTACCTCGTCCCAAAAGGGCCTGAGGATGGGGCAAGCCCAGAAAATATGAATGATCGTGCCTTCCCCCGAACCACACCTCCAGCAGAGGTCTGGCAGGGACCTATTCATCTGATGTAGTACATGGGGGACCCTATACCATCTGGTGAGTATCTTATACCCAACCTCCTGGTATTGACTTGCCATAGATGATTTGTGAGCCAGAAGGAGGATCTTGTCAATCTGGGAGGGGGTGAATTGTATGTGTAGATCTCTTTCCCACCTACGAATGAAAAGCGGGGGTGCGTCCGCTGGGGTATCTGACAGAAGCCCATATAAAAGGGCAAGTGTGTGTCTGGTAGGTTCTACGTTACTGCATATTATCTCGAAAGAAGTGAGGTCACGGGGCAGTACTGGTCTTTCTGTAGGGCCTGCAGGAAATGTTTAACTTGGAAGGCACTGAAAGGATCAAGTGGGGGGTCCACCAGTCCCGCAATGTCCCCCAAAGAGGGGAGAGCGCCCTCCCTCCAGATGTCGCCAACTCGTGATTTCCCCTGGTGTGCCAGTCTCCTAACCCCTTGGCTTGTGAGCCCCGGGGTGAAGACTGGGTTGCCCACGACTGGAGTCAGTGGCGATGGAAGTGGGGCTAGGGTCGAGGAGCGGAAGACTGATCCCGCCACCTCCAGTGTTGCCCCAATCAACGGGTGGTCTGCCGTTTCTCCCGTGTGTCGAAATCGACACCATGGCAATGTCGCGAGTGGTAGGGGGATATCCTCACTCTCCATTGCCACCCACTGTTTAGATTCGGCATTGCAGTGCCAGTCCACCACCCTGGAGAGGTGGACGGCTTTGAAATATCTGAGCAGATCAGGGAACCCCAGGCCCCCCTTCAATTTTGTGAGTGACAAGGTTTGTAGTCGGATCCGTGAAGGTCTACGTGACCATATGAAGTCCCGGAACAGCGCCTGAAGTTGTTTGAAGAACCCTGACGGGATACGGATTGGGATTGCTTGCATTACGAATAACACCCTCGGGAGGATGGTCATTTTGACCGCCGCACAGCGTCCGAACCACGACAGGGTCAGGGAGTGCCACCTCTGAAGCTCCACCCTCAACTGATGAAGTAAGGGGGTATAGTTGGCAGAATATAAGTCAGCCGGATCCGAAGTGATATTGACCCCCAGATATTTAATAGGGGTGTTCGTCCAATTGAACGCAAATGACGAGCGTAATCTAATAGCCTCTGAAGAGGAGGTCGTGACGTTGAGGGCCACGGACTTCGACATGTTGATCTTATAGTTCGAGTGTTCCCCATATGTCCGCAGCGCTGCCAGGATATTGGGCAAAGATATTCCCGGGGAAGTGACAAAGAAAATCAGGTCGTCTGCGTACGCCGCAACTTTGTGATGTCCCGAGGGTTTCAGCAATCCCGCAATGTCTGGGTTTCCTCTGACTGAACAGAGAAAAGGTTCAAGGGCCAAGATAAAAATAATCGGGGATAAGGGGCACCCCTGACGTGTCCCATTCCCCATTGTGAAAAAGTCTGAACACCAGTCGTTTACTCGGACGGCTGCTGACGGGCACGAGTATAGAGAAAAGATCCAACTGAGCATGTTAGGACCCAGTCCTATGTGTGACAGGGCGGCCCGCATAAAATGCCAGGCCACCCTGTCAAATGCTTTCTCCGCGTCAGTAGAGAGGAGAATGAACAGTTCCTGTGTTCTGCGCGCGGTGTGTATGAGATTGAGCACCCGGATAGTGTTATCCCGTGCTTCGCGTAATGGCACAAAGCCCGTTCGGTCGAAGTGTACGAGTGACGGAACGTATGGAAGAAGCCGGTTCGCCAGAATTGTAGCGAACAGCTTCAGGTCCACGTTAAGAAGGGCAATTGGGCGGTAGCTGCCGCAGTGAGCTGGGTCCTTGCCATCTTTGTGTATGAGTGTGATGTATGCTCTCAATGCATCCATTGGTAGCGTACCCTCTTCCTTTAGCGTATTGTACATAGTCAAGAAATGAGGGGTGAGGGTATGGGCAAATGTTTGGTAATAGAAGACCGTAAAACCGTCCGGACCGGGAGCTTTATGTGGTTTTGTCTGGGCCATGGCCAGTTTAAGTTCGTCCGCCGTGATGTCGTTCTCGAGCTTGTCTGCCATTTCCCTGGACAGGGATGGCATCCCAGAGTCTGCGATATATCTCCTAGCCGCGTCCGTTCGTGCCGTCACTTCTTCCTGAGAAAGATCGGGGTGTAGGTTATACAGTTGTCTATAGAATTTATAAAATTCTTGGGAGATCTCCTTAGAGGAGTGAATTTTGTCTCCCTGGTTATTGACTATATTGGGTATGTATGTTCGTTTCTTTGGGCCTCGTAACGCCTTGGCTAGCATCGACCCAGGTTTATTGGAGAATTCGAAGAACGATCTCCGCGCCCACTCCAGTCGGCCTATAGCTTGCCGGTAGAGTAGAGCATTCAAGGCCTCCCTGGCCCTGGTCAGCTCCAGAAGATGAGCTGCCACCAGGGATCTTTTGTGTTGCAATTCCAAAGAACGGACCTGAGCCAGGAGCTTATTGATCTGATCAGCCCTGTCTCTTTTCCTCTGCGCACCCCGTCTGATAAGGACCCCCCTGATCACGCACTTGTGGGCCTCCCAGACCGTCGCCGGAGAAACAGATGGGTCACAGTTAGTGGCGAAGTATTCGGAGAGTGCATGGGCGATTTCCTGGCGGATCTCAGGGACCTGGAGTAGAGACTCATTGAGTCTCCACGTAGGAGGGCTGGCTCGTGTCTCCCCTATACGTATCGTGAGGGAGGTCGGGGCATGATCTGATAAGGAGATCACTCCAATCTGCGAGGTCGTCACCAGGGGTAAGTCTCTATGTTGGATCAGAAAGAAATCGATCCTGGAGTATGTTTGATGGACCGCTGAGTAGTGGGTGTAATCCCTATCCCTGGGATGCATTATTCGCCAGGGGTCAACTAACTGCAGGTTGGTTAACTCTCCCCTCAGCCTCTTCAAGTATGAAAACGAAAGGTGCGAGGCACCTCTGGAGACATCCAGCAAGGGCTCTGGGGAGAAGTTAAAATCTCCTCCTAGTATCAGAGTACCCTCCTGGAAATCCAGCAAAACTGGGATTAAGGCCCGCAAGAAGCCAAGTTGGTCGGAGTTTGGAAGATATACGTTGGCCAGGGTCACTGTGGTGGTTCCAATTTTCCCCTTCACCAAAAGATATCGCCCCTGGGGGTCTACTTGTTCCTGCAGATACGTCCACTGGACTGATTTAGCTATAAGAATACTGACTCCTTTCGAGCGTGCTATGGGTGAGGGAGCATGGTATCCAGTAGGGAAGTCTCGGTTGGAGATCCTAGGGATCATCTGCTGTTTAAAATGAGCCTCTTGGAGATACACTACCTGCGAGCGTGACCTTTTAAGCTCTGCTAGTAATCTAGAGCGTTTCTCGGGTGTGGCAAGGCCCCTTACATTCCATGAGGTGAACCGGAGTCCCGTGGCACCGGATTGGTGTCGTGTGTTCCCCTCTGGCATGGTGTCCGGAGCCCCTGCTGAAGGGGGGGAGGGGGAAAGGGAAAAGAAAAAAAAAAAAAGGGGGGTGTAGATGGGCTAGAAAGAGGGTGGGGCGAAGAGAGAGAGGAGAAAGGGGGGATAGGAAAAGAATTGAGAGCGGATATCAAAAGTGGGGCAAAAGTGTAGTTCTAGCCCCTTAGCCGATGGCAGTAGGGTAGATGTAATACGTAATATGTGTGGGCAGTAGTAGAAATCAAAGGGTATCTAATGACGGCTTACTAAAGCCTTGCGCCAACGCGCAACCTACTGGTGAGTGGTGGAAGGTTGACTATGAGAAGCGATGGGAGAGCGTGCTGAACCGGGAGAGACTATAAAACAGCATTAATGTTCCAAACCTTCAAACGATTGTTCTCGCTCCGAGGTAGGTAAACCCCACCCTCAGTCGAGAAGATTAAAATGTAAAAGCAATAATACTTAATACCTGCATAACTATGTGACCTAGGGGCCATAACAGGTCGGAGACCCCTCGGGCACCGGAGGGTGGGTGTCATGCCCCACCCTCCATACCCCAGCGGCCCCACGTGTCCTATAACCGACGGCGGGAGGTCGGCGCGGGCCGCCGGAGGCACCAGCCCCAGTCTCCCTACCCCCGGCCCAGAACAGGTGGGTAATAGTTAAACCGGTATGATGGGGCGCCGGGTCTCCAGAACCGTCCCGTCCCCAGGACCCCCCCAAAGGAAGGAGCCCCGAGGGCGGGAGGGACATCAACACAGGGACCACCATCACACAACTATTCCATTTTTAGCTCATGCTAACCAGGCCCTAGTGGAACTTCAAACATTGTTAAGCTCTGCTATTGTTTTTCTCGGGGTAGAGGTGGCCCCAATTGTTAAGGGAGGGCCCCGGCCTCCCCCCTCGCCGCCCGCCAAGCCAAAAGGTAACGCCAATAATAAAAAGAAAAAAAAAAAGAAAAAAAGAATTATATATATATTTCACCCCTCTCTTAATCTCATCGAGGGGGAAATCTAATCTTCCCCGCTCCGGCTGCCAAAGCAACAGGTAGCTGGGAATGATATCGTAGGTAGAGTCTAGTCTGGCATTGGCGACAAGGGCAAGAGACCGACACCCCCCTCCAAAACAAATCAGATACACATGTAAAGACATAAACTGGAAAAGGTCTCCGTTAAGGAGAGGACAGCATTCAACCTGTAAGGAGTCCGTGTCTCGGTGTCTATACATACGTACGGAACCTCTCATATGCTTGAGGCGACCATGGTTATGGTAGCCATGAGGCTTAAAAAATAAAGGTCATATATATCCGGAGGTGTATAGAAAGTATCAACCGCCGGCAGGGTGTCCAAGGCACGCATGGGGCCCTCCAAATGTTCGGGCCTGCCGCTTGAAAACAAAAAAGAAAAAAGATGGTACCTGAGTTGAGGATCAGGAGACCCCGGAGTAAGGTCCGACCGTGGCCGTGACCCTACCGTCCTGGCCCGTAAGAGGGCAGGGGTCCGGCCCAGGAACTCACTGCTCTGAGGTAGACGGGGTCACCCGAGCCGCCCCCCTGGATCTGGAGCGCTGTCTGCGTCTTCTGGATCTCTGCGGCCTTGGGGATGCGGATCTTGAGACGGGGAAGTCCGTAGGGGTGGAAAAGTCTAGCCAGTCAGGGATCACTACCTCCGGCGTCCCCAGGAAAGCGAAGAGTCCTGGTAACTGGTCAGGCCATCTCAACACAAAGGTGCCATTCCCTTTTTGGATAATGATGTGGAAGGGGTGTCCCCATCTGTATGTGGCTCCCGAGGTTCGAATGATTTCCAGGAGGGGCCGAATAGTCCCCCTCATCCGCAGCGTCAATTTAGAGAGGTCTGGGAACAGCCGTACAGAGGCCCCGTCAAAATCCACTGGTCCACTGGCCCAGGCTTTGCGCATTATGTCCTCTTTGATGGCGTAAAAATGTATCCTGGCCAGGACGTCTCTGGGGGCAGATGGATCACCTCCCCTGGGGCCCTGTACTCTGTGCACCCGATCGATCTCCAAAGCCTCTGTAGGGGGTTTGCCGAGTAATCCATTAAAGATGGCGGTGACCGTTGCTTTCAGGTCGCTCCCCCCAGTAGCCTCGGGGAGCCCCCGCAGCCTGATGTTATTCCTCCTATTACGGTTTTCACCGTCATCTATGGCCAGTCTCATCATTATTAGCTGTCGCCGACTAGCGGCGTGTGCTTCCTCGAGTGCATCAACTCTGGAGGCTATAGCTGAAGTGGAGGCCTCAACCTCTGTAACCCGGGAATCCGCCCGCTCCACCTGTTGCTTAATGTCATGAATTTCCCTAGACAGGGTACTTACTATGGAAGCAGCCATCTCGGTCATGTCCTGTTTGGTGGGTAGTAATGACACCAGGTCTTGCCACGATGTAGCCGAGGGCCCTCGCTGGGCTGTAGCTGCATTCCCCCCGCCATCTGCGCTCACGGAGCACGGCGGGTCCTCCTCGGGAATAACCGGGGAAGCGATCGGGGAGTCCCGGTCGTCAGGCTGACTCTGTTGCTCCGGATTCGGTGCCGTGTGAAGCTTCCCCGACTTCTTTTGGGTGGTAGAGGCCGCGTTGTTGCTGCGGGTCGGCGCCATCTTGGAGACCCAGGCCGGAGACGGTGCAGCGGAATGGCGGAGGAAATAGGCCGATATGTCCGGCCCCCGATGAGCGCTCGGGGTCCCTGGAGCTCTGTCCACCGTGGACATGTAAGGGCAGGTAGGGATGTCAAGGTCTGGCGTGTCTGTAAGGCTTGCTCTCCCGGTCACTGCACGGAGCTCCCCAGCACACGTTTTCACAGCGCCATAGCTTAGCCACGCCCCCCGTTTGAAGTTCTTATAAATAGGACCCAAAAAGCCTAGTCACTCACAAATACTTCTTTCCTGAGCCATAGTAAATGAATGTCTACTGTATCACCTACTTGTATAGGCCCCTATATACAACTCACTGTCTTTTCAGTCACAGCGGTGATAAACACAATAATTATTTTTGTTAGTGCTGATCCACTATCCACTAAAGTGGCAGTCACATTGTTATCTTAGAAATGAACTAGCGAAAGTGTGCCCTTTCCAAATTGGGCAAGGCTGGGGATGGGGATGATTGGATTTTTTGGCAGACGGTGTTGAGATGGTGGCAGCTGTAGTGGAGAGAGCACATGATTTGGTTTCTGGCAGGTGCAGTGGTAAGAGTGAGAGGGGAATGAGGGCCAAGCGCAGTGAGGACACTGGTGGGGGTGATTGGGAAAGATGGTCTTGGGAGTCAGGCACAGTCATGAGTGGTGGGGAAGAGGGTACAGCATGCAGGTGTGGTTGTGAGAGCAAAGGGAGGGATGATGGTGGTCAGGTGCTGTGCAGCGGTTGTGATGATGGCAGGGGGGAGGGGCAGGCACAGCGTTTGAGGGGCCACAGGTGGGTTAAAGCTGGGGATGTTGGGATGGAGTGTGTACAGACATGGTGAGAGCATGTGTAGGGTAGGGTTGGTTAGAGCAGAAGGGGAAGAGGCCAGGTGCTAGAATTTAGTGAAAGAGGGCGCAGGCATGGTGCCTGAAACTGGTGATGTGGGGGTGTTGGAGGATAGGACGGAGTTGTGAGGCACTGCGGTGAGGGCGCCAGTATGCAGAAAAGATGTAGTGGTGAGAGCAAGTTTGGGGGTGTGTAGGAGCAGTGATGAGGGCAGTACTGGGGGCTTGCATGCATTGTGGTGAAGTGCTACAAGATATATCAATGCTTTTATTTACTGAGTCCCTTTGTTAAGCTTTAATATAGATTTATCCCTTCTGGTACCCCCCCCCCAAAAAAAAAAACAGGAAATCAATATTAAATTCATATCATAAAATCAGAATTATGCATGACTAGGGCATACCAGAGGTATTGCCCACTATGCTCCCATAGACCACAATCATATTACCCAGAAAAGTTTGGACGCTTCCAAGGACCCCAACCGCCAGACCACTATGACCATTCAATAAGATCTCCATCCACAGGGCAGGAGGGTGGGAGACTTCTTCTTCATCTGAACCTCAAGTGCCCCTTCAGACTGCAAGTTCCCACTCCCCACATACGTTGCCCCATCCACACCTTTTGATAGAAGTAGCTATTCTAAGATTTCCTGACTGCAAGTGCCAAATACTGAAGCTAATCAGACTAAAGGCCTGGGAATTAGGGAAGGCTGCTTTTATAAGAGGCTTCTGAACATTTGTTTTATAACTTAAACAACTGAGATATATACATTATCTCACAAAAGTGTGTACACCCCTCACATTTTTGTAAATATTTTATTATATCTTTTTAAGTGACAACACTGAAGAAATGACACTTTGCTACAATGTAAAGTATTGAGTTTGTATAACAGTGTAAATTTGCTGTCCCCTCAAAATAACTCAACACACAGCCATTAATGTCTGGCAACAAAAGTGAGTACACCCCTAAGTGAAAATGTCCAAATTGGGCCCAATTAGCCATTTTCCCTCCCCGGTGTCATTTGACTCGTTAGAGTTACAAGGTCTCAGGTGTGAATGGGGAGCAGGTGTGTTAAATTTGGTGTTATCATGCTCACTTTCTCATACTGATCACTGGAAGTTCAACATGGCACCTCATGGCAAAGAATTCTCTGAGGATCTGAAAAATAGAATTGTTGCTCTGCATAAAGATGGCCTAGGCTATAAAAAGATTGTCAAGACTCTAAACTGAGCTGCAGCATGGTGGCCAAGACCCTAAAGCGGTTTAACAGGACAGGTTCAATCAGAACAGGCCTTGCCATGGTCGACCAAAGAAGTTGAGTGCACATGCTCAGCATCATATCTTGCCTACAGTCAAGCATGGTAGTGGGAGTGTCATGGTCTAAGGCTGCATGAGTGCTGCCGGCACTGTGGAGCTACAGTTCATTGAGGGAACCATGAATGCCAACATGTACTGTGACATACTGAAGCAGAGCATGATCCCCTCCCTTCAGAGACTGGGCAGCAGGGCAGTATTCCAACATGATAACAACCCAAACAGACCTCCAAGATGACCACTGCCTTGCTAAAGAATCTGAGCATAAAGGTGATGGACTGGCCAAGCATGTCTCCAGACCTAAACCCTATTGAGCATCTGTGGGGTAGGGCAAGGTCTCAAACATCCACCAGCTCCATGATGTCGTCATGGAGGAGTGGAAGAGGACTCCAGTGGCAACCTGTGAAGCTCTGGTGCAGACTTGTGCATGGCTAAGAAAATTCGGAATTCGTAAATTAAAAAATTCGGAAATCAGAAATTCGGAAATTCGCGGTAATTCGGCAATTGCGGTAATTCGGAAATTTGCGGTAATTCGGCAATTGCGGTAATTTGGAAATTTGCGGTAATTCGGAAATTTGCGGTAATTCGGCAATTGCGGTAATTCGGAAATTCGGCAATCGGAGCAGACGAAAATCCGAAATTCGGAAATTCGGAAATCCGAAAATTGGAAAAAACTAAGAATATTTGAAATAATAACTAACTAATAACTATTAATTTATAGGTATTGGAATTTCCTTGAAAGTTTGGCTGTTAATGAACTTCAATATGAAATTTAGCACTAATAGTCATACTTTCAAGAAAATTTCAATACCTATATTTAATAGTTATTTATTATTATTTCAAATATTCTTTTTTATTTCCGAATTTCGGAAATTCGGAAATAAGGAAGAACATTTGAAATAATAAGTTATTAATTTATTATTTTTACTTATTATAAATTATAATAAGCTATTATTATTTCAAATGTTTTTCCTTATTTCCGACTTTTGCAGTGTGTGACTGTATATATGCATACTGTATGTATTTGTGTGTGTGTGCATACTGGGTGTGTATATACTGTGTGTATATTGGATGTATATTGTAGGTATACTGTGTGGTTACATACAATATAAGCACAGTATATACACACCCAGTATGCACACACACTTAAATACAGTATGCATATATACAGTCACACTGCAAAAGTCGGAAATAAGGAAGAACATTTGAAATAATAATAGCTTCTTATAATTTATAATTTAAAATTATTTATTTATAAACTATTATTATTTCAAATGTTCTTCCTAATTTCCGAAATTTGGAAATAAGAAAGAACGTTTGAAATAATAATAAATAACTATTAAATTATATCTATTGAAATTTCCTTGAAAGTTTGGCTGTTAGTCAACTGAAATATGAAATGTATCACTAATAGCCATATTTTCTAGAAAATTCCAATACCTATAATTTAATAATTATTTATTATTATTTCAAACGTTTTTCTTATTTCTGAATTTCTGAATTTCGGAAATAAGGAAAATCATTTGAAATAATAAGTTATTAATGTATTATTTTAACTTATTATAAATAATAATAAGCTATTATTATTATTTCAAATGTTCTTTCTTATTTCCAGAATTTCGGAAATTCTTTGCAAACTTTATTATTATTTATTAATAATTTAATATCCATAACCTTAAAAGATCTTTTATACCGATAATCACTATGTAAAGTATAAAGTCAACTGATTGTCGGTTTGAAAGTTCCTTTAAAGTTATCTATATTAAATTATCAATAAATAATAATAAAGTTTGCAA
>BLSH010122832.1:950018-991791 GCA_018402905.1 Glandirana rugosa | reverse complement strand
CCCCCCCCCCCCCCCCCACAGCAAACGTGGAAGAAGATGCTCTGGTCAGATGAGACCAAAATTGAAATTTTTGGCCTAAAAGCAAAACGTAATGTGTGCTGGACAACTAACATTGCACATCACCCTGAACACACCATCCCCACCGTGAAACATGGTGGTGGCAGCAGAACACAGGACAGGGAAGCTGGTTCGAGTTGATGGGAAGCTTGATAGAGCCAAATACAGGTCAATCTTAGAAGAAAACCTGTTAGAGTCTGCAAAAGACTTGAGACTGGGGCAGAGGTTCACTTTCCAGCAGGACAACGGCCCTAAACATACAGCCAGAGCTACTATGGAATGGTTTAGATCAAAGCATATTAATGTGTTACAATGGCCCAGTCAAAGTCCAGACCTAAATCCAATTGAGAATCTGTGGCAAGACTTAAAAATTGCTGTTCACAGACACTCTCCATTCAATCTGACAGAGCTTGATCTATTTTGCAAAGAAAAAATGGGCAAAAATTTCACTCTCTAAATGTGCAAATCGGGTAGAGACATTCCCAAAAAGACTTGCAGCTGTAATTACACAGAAAGGTGGTTCTACAAAGTATTGACGCAGGGGGGGCTGAATACAAATGCACCCCACACTTTTAGATATTTATTTGTAAAAAAAATTGAAAACCATTTATCATTTTCCTTCCACTTCACAATTATGTGCCACTTTGTTGGTCTATCACATAAAATAGAGCGCTGATCAGAGTGTTCTGAAGGACGACACTCCTCCTGTCAGAACACAATAGCTCAGCGGGGAGATCACTGTACTAAGATAGTTAGTTCAGAGACCACCTCGTTTTTTTTCCCAGTGTGCTGAACCGAAAAAGAAAACTCAGCGTGTACCAGGCAATAAGCACATAGCCATCTTTTTGTTTTCTCTGCAGACTTTTGAAGAGGACTAAGCAGATCTAGTAATTTTAATGGGGATCTCTCACAAATGAATTCCCCAAAAGATGTAAAAACCTGCGGGCAATGCAACTCTCCATTGTCTAGCAAAGAACCTAAATATTTTTTGATTGGCATAGCATTTTAAATAGTAAAGGGTATATACAGCATAAACTATTTTTTTTTTTAGTTTTAGATCCATATGAAAGGATTAGACCCTGTGTCACGTTTTATCACTGTCTGTATCCTCATTGGGGGGTTCTCCCGCTCTATTTGTCCTGTTGACCATTGTCACCAAGAAACACAGATATAGAAAATCCAAAGTTTTAAGCTGCATTCACACCTAAGCATATTTCATGAATGCATGTTACGCTTGGGGTGCCATTCATTGTTAATGGTACCCCATATGCGGCAAGCAGACCTGTGTTTTTGTACCCATCAAAATGCACGGTTACAAAAGATACATGGGCTACTCTGTTGCTTTTGTTGTGTGTAGCTCATTGAAATGAATAGTGTGCGAAAATGTGTGCAAAAAACACATTGTTCACAGAAGGCTAGATTTGAACCTAGCCTTGGAGTTGACATTAAGAACAAGAGGCGAGGGGAAAACTTACAATGGGAACACTTCTTCCAGTGACAACTGTCTAAGGCTGGCCATACATTATACAATTTTGTTGTACAATTTTCCTTTATATTTACCAAAACCATATAATATGAGGTCAAACCTAAACACTTCAAATTTATATGCAGTCAGGCAGGCCCTTGCACTACATAGCTAAAGGTAAATCTAAATCTAATTGAACAAGAAAATTGTGCTCAAATTGTATGGCCAGCCTAAGAGTGCTATTGTCCTCACTTTCTAGAGACTTCCTTTCACTTTCTGCGTCCTTGGGACAGGAAGTGATGGAAATCTTCCCAAACGAGACACGAATAGCAAAAAAAAAAAAAAAATACATTGACAGATAATTTAGATAATTTATTCCTTACTCTTTTAAAAATAAATGCAAGTATGGGCTCTGCATACACTTTAAAGTGGAGTTCCACCCAAAAGTGGAACTTCCGCTTTAAGGGAAGGTGACACCCTGACATGGCACAATTGGCATGTCATTTTTTTGGGGGGTCTCCGGTCCCACTTCCTCCTCTGGCACTGCGAAGTGCGCGCCCGGGTTTGAAGCCAAAGCAGGGTGCCCACACTTGTGATGCCGGCGCCGCCAAGGGGAAGGGGAGAAGAGCGAGCCTTCAGACGGCTGCATCGCTGGAGCTTGGGACAGGTGTAACACCGCTTTAAGACAGATGTAATCGCAAAATAGGGCTGAGTCATGTTAACAATCTGGTCGCTATTAACCACCTGCCAGCAACAGAAATGCTAAAGAGAGCGCTGAATTGATTCTATGGTGTTGCCCTGTCACTCGAAATGCTGCAGAATCTCACTTGCGAATGAAGGAGCGGCAAAGGAGCGACAAAGGAGCGACACAATGCATCTTCAGTCAGGCTACAGAACAAAGTCATAGCAGCATGTGGGTGGGCATTTCTTTAGAAATCACGTTGCTGGTGAGTCAGCGACAGGATCGCTAGAGTGACATGAGTGACTTGAGAGAAAAACATCCAAAACAATACAAATAATATAAATGTAAAGAGACTTACATAGACAAATGTCCACCAAGAAGATAATATAGACAAGCAGTTCCCTTAGTGTGGTTTTCACAAACAGCTCCCGGTTTTCTGCAGTATCTTCAGTCAAAGTTGTTCCCCAAAGTCCTATAAAAACAATAAAACAAATTAACTATTTCTTATTATTTATTGTCTCTAAGGGCCTGATTGGGAAAAAAAAAACAGCCAACTAAATAATCCTGAGAACAATCATTATTCTCTAAAAAATAATCCATACACCTCCACTACTTAATGATCATGTAACCTATTTTTCATGAATTATTATCTTTTGTGGCTCAGTAGTACAACAATACAATTAACCAATTGTCCGTTACAAAGAACAGATCCATGTGTATAATATTACAGAGGAACTATAATACTCAGAAGGTACACTTGTGAATGTGTTAAGCCTAGTGCAGGTGTCAAGCCCAGGTTACCATCTGACAATCTATATTACAAAGTAAAATATGAGCGGGTTATGAGTAAATAGTTTAAAATACTGAGCTGACCACCAGGGTGGCACCATGGCCTGCTCACAGCAAATGCTGTCTCTTGCACATGGATGACAAGTATAAAATAACAGTAGGAAGCCACTTATGAAAGGGAAAAGACCAGGAAGGGAGAGGGGTAAAAAAAAAAATGTTATATCTATATACAGAATAGAAGACCTTGTTACTGTTAGAGAAGGGGTAAGAGTTTAGCTGAGTCTGAAAAGTCGATCCAGTTTTACCACAGTTCCAGGAACTTTGGGTAGCTCACATGAATGCAGGCTATTAGCTCCTCCACCCTCATAGTATTTTTAAAGCGGAGTTCCACCCAAAAGTGGAACTTCCACTTTAAAGGAAGGTGACCCCCTGACATGCCACAATTGGCATGTCATTTTTTTTTGGGGGGGGGGGGGGACCGGGGACCCTGGTTTTCACAGGGTCCCAGGTTCACTTCCTCTCCTAGAGCCGCGGCTCCGGAAGGAAGTTTCCCTTCTCCCCCCTCCCTCTTGGCAATCTTCTGGGACACGTCACAGGTCCCAGAAGATACGCCAGCCATTCACAAGCCATTTTATACAGTTCAACTACCTTTTCCCGCAGGTCCTTTGAAGCCAAAGCCGGGTGCCCACACTTGTGATGCCGGCGCCGCCGAGGGGAGGGGGAGAAGAGCGAGCCCTCGGTTGACCGCGTCGCTGGAGCCAGGGACAGGTTAGTGTCCGATTGTTAAAAGTCAACAGCTACACTTTTTGTAGCTGCTGACTTTTAACTGGGTGGAACTCCGCTTTAAGTTCTGCCACCCATTCCGTAATCATAGGGATGGTGGTTGTTTGCCAATGTCTGGATATCAGGGTTTGACCTGCTAATATTAAAACACAAAATAAACCCTTCTTTATTTTCTTAATTAACGTGGGTATAACTGACAAAGAGCTACTTCAGGGGTTTCTTGCCAAGTTCTCCCAGAGATTAGATGACAGTAGCTGAAGTACAAATTACCAAAATGGTCTGATTTGGGAGCAGGTCCCCCAAAAGTGCAGGTGTGCCCCCTGGCTCCCTGCATCTCCAGCATCGGGCTGGAATCAACATGTCTGGGCTTCTATATCACCTAGTTAAGAATTTTAAAGTTTCTCTCTTGGGCTTGTGATGCTATGGTTAATTTGAAGGTAGAAGAAAGAAAGGCTTTGTCTCAATCCTCGTCAGAGAGAGGATGCCCCAGTTCCTTCTTCCGAAAGAAGGATGCCATATAGCTTAGAGATCGCATGTGGACAACCACTTCAAGCAAGCATAAGGCTTCCGATGAGGTCAGGTCCCTATGGAGCTGTCCACCTCCTGCAAGCTTGGCATAAAGATGTCAAAGCTGGAAATATAGAAACCACCATCCCTGCATGAAATTATTTCTTACTGTGTTTTTCTGCTTCCTTGTAATGTCTTCTGTTAGCGCCTGAACCTCACCTCCCCCCTCACTTCCATTTCTTTGGAACAAACAGTGCTCATTAGTTCTGTGTACTGCTCACTACAAATCCCATAATCTACAGCCCATCCTGAAGGTAAGCAAGAAAAGGTGGCTACCCTCCAACATATAGTGGACCATCGAAAACAAACCTAGCCACCCTCTAACAGGAAGCCGGATCACAGCAGCAAAAAACAAAAACAGAATTTGGAGATTTGAAGAACACTGAGAGCAATAGACGGTACTTTAATGATTTAAGAATACATACTTGAATAGAGTTTGCTGATTGGAATAGAGTGGGAGCTGGACCACAGACACTGAGATCTGAACATATTTGGCATACTGACTTATACCCTGTAAGCATACTCCTGAAATAAAACAGAAATGTTTTAAAATCAAGTTTGCTTTAAAACCTTAGTTTAGTCCCAAAGTGACCCTTGTGCTGGTGCCGGTAGTCATAGTTGAAATCCTCTGTCCTCTGCCCCTCTCCCACACCCCACAGCTGTAATCTTCCAGTGCGACAGGTGCTAATAGAGGACTAGGCTGTCTTGTCTATGCCAGAGATCTGAGTTCTCAACTGTAATACATGTAGAAATATGCTCATTGGACAGTATTTTTTACACCCTCAATCTGGCAAACACATTTTTATTAAACATACTTACAAGCACCTCAGAATTTGTGAGCTATATACTCTGTTACCTGTACAGCTTGTATTATGTGGTCAAAACCATCATTCCATTCAGAGATCACTTAAGTAATCAGCATGCATCTTCTTCCCGATACTCCACATAGCCAGTTGCAAACCATTTTCTTTGAATTAAATCACCCACTGTCCACCTTCAAATGCATGGTGATTGGCTGCTTTCGCCCACTGATCAGGGGGTGCAGATCATCACTACCTATTACTACATCTTCAACGTCACTGGATCTATGCTTTACAAATCACAGAACACAAAGCTTTCAATAAATAATTGAGCCTGAACAGATTCCTGTGACCTGACTCTTTCCATTACATCAAAATTCTGCCCCATATACGACTGACTGACTCTTTATTTTGTAGCTTTTCAGGGATACGTTTGGTGGCAGTGATCTTAATGAGTGTCATTCTCTCATCAGGAGTCTTTCTTGGTCCTCGTGTCCTACACACTTTGTGAACAGGTGGACCTTGACCCTGGCTTAGAAGGCTCCCCCAATTTACCAGTGGATCAACTTGTCCCTTGATGGCAGTTTTTAGCCCTCCTTATATCTCTACTCATAGATTTTGACAAACCTTACCATTATTCATGGTTTATAGATTTTGACAGACCTCACCATCACACTTGACAGTGACATCAGTTTCTTGTGCAGATGATTGGCAACAGCAATCATGCTGTGTATGGTCCTTCTTTCAGATGCTGATTGCTCCATTGCCCCATACACAGTACAATCTGCCTGACTTTGATCCTATGTATTTATTTTTACTGTGGAGCTTTTTCACCTGAGGCCTCGTTCAAGTGTACATCGATGCAAGGGCTATATTTGCCCTCTAGGGGATGCATAGGTGCCTGTGAGTCCCCAAATGCAGATAGTGTGCGTTCAGAGGCCCACACGTACAGTATGTCATATTGGAAGCAGCGGTTTTGTCCATGCAGCCACTGCATCCCAATTGACATGAATAAGACTGACTGCACAGGGATTCACTGAACACGGCCCTCACACGCTGTACGCTGTAAGCTTAAGCACGCCCACATGAAAGAGGCCTTATCATTTCCATATATCTTTCTGCTGCCTGTGGAACTACTCTGCTATGGCTGGCTGTTGGAAAAAGGGGAAATGGTCTGATTGCTGTCTCTACTCATGGAAAACCTCCATCCCTAAATTTGCAACAGAAACCATTTTTCCATGGGACTTTGAATGAGGTATGCATGAGGTAAACATAGATATAAAAACTTCGTAACAAGTTTGGGCCTGTACAGTATCTAATGATGATAAAAAGTATACAACAGCATTGCAATACTTGACGCATTTCGCAAGCTCGGCTCGCTTCCTCAGAAGTGGATGTAGAGTATCTATGAAATCAATTAGAATAAAATGTAACACAAAATGTAAATTGTTGGTAGTACAAAAAATAGAGGGCCTGCAAAGAAGGCATCCCATACTTACGGGTTGGTTGGTTGACTCTAAAACTGACACCCCAAAAGGGCAACAACGGACAGCATTCAACACGGGAGCTGAAGGAGCGGGACCAGCAGCCCCAACCAGGAACCAGGTGCAGGACAAGCATGGCAAGAAGCGAGTGAAAGGAGAGGAGAATGTGTCCCTGAATATCCTCCACATGTCGTCTCAGTGCGTCATGTAGTAAATGAAATGTTGCTTAGTTCTGTATCTATATGTATGGACATGTGGAAGGAACAGGCAAAAGAGAAGATGGTGAAACAGAGAAGGTACAAAGGACAAAGGGGTGAAAAGGAATCAGAGAGAAAAGTGATGAACAAGGGAAGGACAAACACAATGAAAATATTGAAGGATAAGGGAGGTGGTGAGGTACACCTGCGCGCTCCTATGCCTTGGAGCAGCGTAGTGCATGCCCGTACCAGTAGCCAGCTGATGTATGGCGTTAGGGGTGGACGACGCTCGCCCGGGAATTTAGGTTGGAGTGCCGGCATGGCGGTCCCTCCTCATTTGGCTTTCACACATTTAAGGCTCAGGACACATTAGACAGGTAAGCATTAGAATACCTCACACATTGTGCTCACAAAGCAGCTATTTTCACACCAGCATCTGTTACTTAGCTTCCGTCACCCCTTGCCATATTCCCATAACTTTACCTGCACTTGTCCATACACAAGCACACCTCACCACCTCCCTTATCCTTCAATATTTTCATTGTGTTTGTCATTCCCTTGTTCATCACCTTTCTCTCACTTCTATGATTCCTTTTCACCCCTTTGTCCTTTGTACTTTCTCTGTTTCACCACCTTCTCTTTCCCCTGTTCCTTCCATATGTCCATACATATAGATACAGAACTAAGCAACATTTTATTTACTTGCCTTGCCCTTGTATCAGTGATTCATTGATTATGACGCACTGAGACCACATATATACTCTTTCACAGCTATATGATACGATTGGATTGTGGTGGATATTCAGTGACACATTCTCCTCTCCTTTCACTCGCTTCTTGCCATGCCTGTCCTCCACCTGCTCCCTGGTTGGGGCTGCTGGTCCCGCCCCTTCAGCTCCCGGGTTGAATGCTGTCCGTTGTTGCCCTTTTGGGTAGTCAGTTTTTGAGTCAACCAACCAACCTTTAAGTATGGGATGCCTTCTTTACAGGCCCCCTATTTTATGTTCTACCAACAATTAAAATTTTGTATTACATCTTATTGTAATTGATTTCATAGATACTCTGCATCCACTTCTGAGGAAGCGAGCCGAGCTCGCGAAATGCGTCAAGTATTGAGATGCTATTGTATACTTTTTATCATCATTATATACTGTACCATGTCTATACACGTTTATGGTTGCCACGTGTTGTACTGCGTTGTTTTTCATGGGTACTTTAATATGCCCATGTCCAACCTTGTTACAATGTTTTTATATCTACAATAAAATGGATTACTCCTACTACTCGTTTTATTTGTGTTTACCTCAAGCATACCTCATTCAAAGTCCCATGGGCGAAAAATGGTTTCTGCTGCTATGGCTGTTGGCACTCTCTGTGCTCTCCCTGTTCTGAGTTTAAACAGATTTTACACTGGGTTCATTTTTTTGGGGGCTTGTCTCTTGATCTACATCTCTGGTGCTACTGGGTGCTCTTAAGTGTCTTTCTTGTATGTTTTCGTTGTTTACATTGAACTGTGCACCATTTTCTCCTATCCCAGTTCTGATTAGGTTATGGTGGCCATATTGCCTAGGCAGCATTATGCCTTTTTCTTGTCTCTGGTACTAGCCATTAATGCCTGAGTTTTGCTCCATCATTCATGTATGCCGATTTTGTAGGTATTACCATATTGTTCATTTGTACTTTCTATTTGCACATTTACCATACATTTTTTAAGCTGGAATTTTGCACTTCATGATGTCATCACATGTGGATGATAATGATGGACAAGATAAAAAGGTGTAGGGCACTCTGGATACAATACAGGCAAAGTGGTGTCTTCAAACACTTGGGCATCACTCAATGAGGGAAGCAATCTCTGGTAAGGATAAACAAACAAAAAAGGCACCTCTAAGTGCAGCAATAAAAGACTTTAATGGCCCAAGAGGATTAAAAACACTTACAAGACATTAGATGAAAGTAGGCTCATCATGGTAAGTTAGTTGGGATGGTGGTGTGGAGCCAGGGTGGTCCCAGTTATGGAGGTCCTGGAGGTGGTCCGATGTGCAGCAGGGGAACCCAGCTGACCAGCAGAGGAGAAGCCACAGCAGAAGGCAGTGCCAAAAGGATCAGCCGTGCTGCTGGGATCATCGTGGTACACAGGACCCAGAAGTGACATCAGCCGAAGGGGACCAAAACCAGCGTGGACCGAAGGTGATGCAAAGGGGTGGTACATGTTTCAGAACGTCTGATTGGTTCCTTTTTCATACCATGTTTTGGGGGATAATGATGGGAATGCTTTTTAAGGTATATATGTTGTTCTGTAAATAAACCATATATACGTATTGCGCTAAAGTAACAAAAATAAGCAGCAACATACCATGTGATAATGTGTCATGGGATAAACAATTTCTAACCAAATGTTGCGCTAATTTAAATATGTAACAAAACATATATGTGCACATAAATCAATAAATTGAATAAATTAATTAAAAAGTGAGATTTCAAAGTCCTGTGATAGTCCAATATGTATAGATAAAAAGGTGCTCTCCAAAAGAAAATTGCAAATGAAAAATCCAATCCCAATATCCAAAAATTGTGTGAAAAGGGCAGCAGAAAAGTATATATATATGTCCTTCTTAAGTGAATTCATAGATGGAGTCCACCACCAGAGGGCATATACAAGGAAAAAGGCGCATGGTGACACAAGCTCTCCAATACTTACAGAACACAATGACATAAAGGGGGAACACAGGGAGGCGGAGAATGGATCAAATAAAAGTCTTTTGTCAGTCCACAAATAGATGCAGCACTCTAATGGGGAAGCCGCTGGCCACTGAAAGAGACAAACAAGGACAGAGGCGCTTCTAAGAGCAGACTGTATGACGTCATACAGTCTGCTCTTAGAAGCGCCTCTGTCCTTGTTTGTCACCACCAGAGGGCATGCGCACCCTGTGAGTAACCAAAGATGGGTACTCTTACCATAAGTAAGGGACACACTATCGCTAGTGAGTCAAATACACAAGCAGAAATAACCTTCTGCGGGTATGATCAAGGTTCAGGTCCCTCTCCTCCTTCACCTCCGATATACCGACTCCATATCTTTCCCTTGGGTAGCCCTAGAAACCCATCCGTCACTTCCGTCTTGGCATCCCCCCAGGGGTAGAGAAAGGAAGGGGCCCATAGTGTGATATCGTTTATATATATTGTTTATTAAAAATAAGTAATATACTCACATCTGAGCAGTATAAAAAACAGCGTATCATCAATTGCCGGCAAACAAACATACATCGCCCATACTCCCGTCCTATAGCGGCGTGGTGACGTCAGCGTGTAGGCTCCGCCCTACATGTTTCGTTATAGATACAATTTATCTATACATATTGGACTATCACAGGACTTTGAAATCTCACTTTTTAATTAATTTATTCAATTTATTGATTTATGTGCACATATACAGTATGTTTTGTTACATATTTAAATTAGCGCAACACTTGGTTAGATATATGTTGTTCTGTTTCACTTTACAGTTTCCTGACAACAGTGATAAGTAAACGGTAGTGTCCACCTTTCAAGCCCCATAAGCGCCGCCTTATCTTTTTGTATTATTTGATCTCTGAATTTGTATGGCCACATTACCAATGTTGTGAGTGAGAAGAACAGAAGAAAAGTAGCTTAGAAACATGAAACATACAGCTGATGGATACTATGAAGGTGTGCTGAACTGGGCTGTCTTAATAAAAGGATGCAATGGAATTAATTAACTAAAGACAAATACACTGCTTACTTTGCAAGGGCAGAGCTTGGTGAATGTGGTAAAGCTTTGGTGACTTCCATCATCCAATCATGTAGGAGCAAATATGCTGTTTTTTTATTTTCCTTGCATGTAAATGGGTATTCTTTGCAAAATGAAAATTCACCACATTCGCTAAGCTCTGAGGAAAATTCTAACTGTCTTTAGTAAATCCACCCCAATGACTGCATATAGACAATATGTACCTGAAAAATGATATGGGAAGTACTATTTTCTAACTCTTTGCAGTGTTCAGAGCTTTATTTATGACATTGGATCACCACATGTTCCATCTAATTAGCTTTTGCTCAGAAGTGGGGCAACAGCGTTTTGTCAATGCCAAATCTTTTTTCAAGTATTTTATCTACTGTTTGATATTTCCAGTACTCATTAATCTGCTTGATAACTATCCAGCAGTATTGTTTCATGTACCTCATTCATAGTTTGGGCAACTTAGAGTCGACTGCAACACTCCACTCATTCTACCACATTGCTGCTCATTTCCTTACAGTACTTTTACGAAGTGGCCTAATGTTGGTTTGATATTTAGATAAAGGTCTTTTAGCTCTAACCCTCTTATTTTATGCCAGCTCTGAGCTATTGCTTTTTTTCCTTTTCTGTAGCTCACCCAGTCACCCTACAACTCAAAAATACCATGTGCGTAAAGCACAAACATAAAGGTGGCAATTAGTCTGTAGGCATATAGTATTGCATTATAAAAACAAAATCTCAAAGCTATGACTACTCTTTCATAGGTGGACTGAGAACCTATGAGACAATCCTCATAAGCTAGGGAAATTAGAGTCTCAGTAAAATAGGAAGCCACCAGGTAATTTTCTCCTCTATATTTTTTTTGTTATTCAGTACATTTAGAAGTCAGGTGTATTAGATGGTATTTGCATAAGACACACGGAAGTAAAAAAAGGCCATGTTGTTCACATATTTGAAACTAGATGCATTGTTGTCTATTTAAACGATGCATGCGCATTTTAAAAAACATAATACCAACAAATAAACATGAAGTTACCAAGTGCAAAAGCAATACAGTATATTGAAAAGAGTCCAGATATTCAATGTCCAACGGTAGTGATATCTAGAATCAAATCCATATGATTGTGCCAACATGACAGTGAACTTCAGTGACTGATCCACTACCAAATAGATAAATTGCACGCTTACTGCAGCTCAATGAACATCTATTACGGGGGGGGGGGTCAGTGAAGGCTCATTCACAAAGAGACCACCGGGGTATGGATAATCATGATAAAAACAGGGATTGTTTCCACTACTCTGACCAGACTGATGCCTCTCCAGGTCCAGGTAACAGATTATATGTATTTTGCACCCATGGGAAATTAAAGAACCACCATATCGTAAATCCGTGAATATTAGTATAATTAACCACTTCAGCCCCGGAAGGATTTCCAGCTTTAGGACCGGAGCCCTTTTTGCGATTCGGCGCTGCGTCGCTTTAACTGACAATTGCGTGGTTGTGCGACGTTGTACCCAAACGAAATTTGCGTCCTTTTTTTCCCACAAATAGAGCTTTCTTTTGGTGGTATTTGATCACCGCTGCGTCATTTCTGATCGCCGCTATAAACAAAAGAAGAGCAACAATTTTGCAAAAAAAACCCAAATTTCTTACTTTTTCCTAAAATACAAATCCAAAACAAATATATAAAAAAACATTTTTTTTCACCGTTTTTGGCCGATTTATATTCTTCCTCATATTTGCGATAAAAAAAATCGCAATCGGCGTTTATTGATTGGTTTGCGCAAAAGTGGTCGCGTTTACGGATGATGAGAATTAATTTATGGGGTTTTTAACTTTTTTTTATTTTTTACTAATAATGGCGGCGATCTGCGATTTTTTGCGGTACTGCAATATTTCAGCGGACATGTCGGACCATTTTGACACTTTTTTGGGACCATTGGCTATAAAAATGCACTGATTACTGTGTAAATGCCATTGGCAGTGAAGGGGTTAACCTGCAGGGGTCGCTCTAAGGGTTAACTATGTTCCCTGGGCGTGTTCTAACTGTATGGGGGCTTGCCTAGCTGGGGAAGGGAAGTGGTCACAGCCTTCACGTAAAGGAAGGCTGTGATCACAGCCCTTCCCCCTCACACAGAGCGGAGGTCCGTGTTTACATACACGGACCTCCGCTCACTCGCTCCGGGGGGGCCATCGCGGGTAGCCGGCGGCAATCGAAGCCGCCGCACCCGCTCCCTGGCCCCCCCTGGACACAGTGAGCGCGCGGGCTCACTAAAATCATTCCCGCAGCCGCCGTCGTATGACGGCGATTTGCGGGAACGAGCCACTTTGCCGCCGTCAGATGCCGATCGGCGGTCGGCAAGTGGTTAAAGAACATATTGCACTTACATCTTCGTAAAGGTGTACAGGCAAAAAACCAACGCTCCGACAGAGTGTGTATGTAGAACAGGATCGCGGTAACGTGTAGTGACGCTATAGCCTGACCGGTTTCGTCTTACATCAGACTTCTTCCGGGACATGAGCGTCCACTTCCGTCACCACATTAAATAGTGTTAATCAGAGACCAAGCCTTGTTACTGCTAGGATGACTACTGAGGAAACCCGAGCCTCATTATGAGTGAGTTTGGTGGACACGGCGCTTGCTATTCAAGCCTCATTCTGAGCAAGAACGTGTTGAGATCTCTGAGGTGCTCCTCTCCTTCTCTGTTGGTTTCCCCTTGGGGGACGTGTGCTTGTATAGTTGGTGTTCCTTGAGGGATGGTTATCCCTTCCAAGGGGACCATGACTATTGTAGACTGGGGCATTATAGGATGGAGGTTGATTATATTCACCTCAGAGCACTTTAGAGATCTCAACAGAGGAACCAGAGACCTCACTCCCAACATGGTAACCAGACTAACTAATCCATATCAGGGAGGTTCTGGCTCATAGGACTATGGTTATTCATTCCAACCTTACCCTCAGGACAGATCTAACAACTCTCATTCACAGTCCTAAGGCCCGAACCCTAGACCTTGGCATGCCCCTGGTTCCTGGGGCACCAAGGCTGCAGGACACCAACCAGGGGGTTTTCCCCAACAGGGACAAGCCTATGGAGAAATAAGGGAACAAGGAGAGGGACCAGAGGGGGGAGGCGATTACAAAAGGAAAAGAAAGAGGGGGTGATAGGTGGAGGAATTTACAATCTAAGTTCACAAACTCTTACTGAAGAAGAGAAATCCCTGTTGGATAAGGATTTAAAATTTGCCCCGCCCAGACGTCTTGATAAATTTCAAATGTTTATGGATATCCAGAAATTCATTAGGAAGGTTAATATTAAGAAGTACTTCTTGTCCAATCCGGTTAAAGAGAGGAGGTTAGTCTCCACCGAGGTACAGCCCTCAAATCTCTCCAATGCCTCCCTGTTTAACCCACCTGGGGGTATGGCCTCTTCAGTACGGGTTTTCAGGGATGTTGTCCTTAGGGACCTAGACAGGGTTCAAGTGAAGGGAGTTAGACTGCAGAGGCATTTGGAAATGGGTTTGCAAATGTTCTGTGACTGCAGAGATCTGGTCATTAGACCTGCGGACAAGGGGAGGGGGGGAGACTGTAGTGCTCGATAAATAAGATTATGTCAAGGAGCTGAACAACATTTTGGCTGTCCATGATACCTATGTTCCTTTGAGAAGAAACCCTGTTCAAGCGTATAAGGGGGAGTTGGTAAGATTGGTGGATAGAGGTTTCTTACAGGGAGTCATCAATAAGAAAGAGAAACTCTTTCTGGTGCCATCTGCACCAAGAACACCAATCTCATATTATCTTCAAAAGGTCCACAAGAACCCTGCTTGCCCCCCCCCCCCGGGGTGACCTATAGTCAGTGGCATTGATTCTGTCATGTCCCGGGTGGGCAAGTATGTGAACACTTTTTTTCAACCGCTAGTGAGAAAAATGCCCTCCTTTATTAAGTACACCAAGTCAATTATTAATTTGATCAATCAGACTGAGTTTGGTGAGGGGTGGTGGTTGTTAACGGCCAATGTGGCCTCGCTTTATACCATCATTCCACACAAACTGGGTATCACGATTATTTGGATAATGATTCTGACCTGAGTTGCACACAAAAATAGTTCATTATGGACTTACTTAAATATGCTGCCAATCACAGTTACTTTTGGTCTGGAGGGGAATTTTTCCTCCAGAACCAAGGCGTGGCCATGGGGGCTAAACACACCCCAAGTGTGGCCAATTTATTCATAGCCAAATGGGAGGAGGATGTCATTTATGCCCAACAGGACAGTGTGTACAAATTTATACTAGAGATCCAGCCCGTTAGTCCCTAGGATATGGATGCTGACATATTCTCCATTTCCGGCATATCTTTTAAGATGTTGGGGACATTGGGAACATTTTACTCAGGATCTTTCTGTCAACAAGATCCTGAGTATAAACATCAGTAAATGATTACACCTGTGTGCAACTGGCCTAAAAGACTTGTGTGGTTGGGAAAATTTGTTACATACTCCATTCTAGTCACAGCCAAAAAGGTAAACTAAATGAAAAATATGCACATTCTGGACTTAACATTGGGGCCAAACTGTAAACAATTTCTACTTAGAGCCTAAAGATATGTGGGATGTGTAGTACATGGCATAGGTACATTTTAGACTATACATGTACAGTGCCTTGAAAAAGTATTCATACCCCTTGAAATTTTCTACATTCTGTCATGTTACAACCAAGAACATAAATGTATTTTATTGGGATTTTATGTGATAGACCAACACAAATTAGCTCATAATTGTGAAGTAGAAGGAAAATGATAAATGGTTTTACATTTTTTTTACAAATAAATATTTGAAAAGTGTGGGCAGCATTTGTACCTTAATGAACAAACAGCATCATGAAGGCCAAGGAACATACCCGACAGGTCAGGGATAAAATTGTGGAGAAGCTTAAAGCAGGGTTAGGTTCTACAAAAAAAATCCCAAGCTTTGAACATCTCACGGAGCACTGTTCAATCCATTACCAAAAGTGCAAAGAGTATGGCACAACTGCAAACTTACCAAGAACATGGCCATCCACCTAAACTGACAGGCCAGGGAAAGGAGAGCATTGCCGGTTGGCGAATTTGTGCGAGCTAGAAGGAACTGCTCCAAACACAAGGGTTTTGTAAGAGAATGTACTGCAGTCTCGGACAGATTAACACAACAAGGTTATAGAAAGCATCTGATTATTAGGGGCATAACTAAAGGAGACTAGAGACAGAAACAGTATGCTTAGGAGGGCAGCTTCTCCCAATACTAGTAAACAGTCTCATCACAATGGGAATGGCATACATTTTGTAACCACTTCCTCCAGACAGTACAATCAGGTTGTAGCCATCAGTACTATTTGCAGACAAGACATTATATGACATCTTACAGCAGGGATGTGGCTTCTCCAGTAGAAGGGCTCCCACTTTTCTGTCCCCTAGTCTCTTGCAGTCCCATTCCACTCCACGTATATGGCTTAGTGTCATGGGATCATTTCCCTGTGGCACTAATACATGTAGACAATGTAGACAAAAAAAAACAACAAAATCTGTCACTTCTTTCTCCACAGGCAAAACACACACTCTAAGAAACTTTATTAATTGTAATTCCAAATCAGTAATTTATGTAGTAGAATGTGATGCCTGTAGGTTTGTATATGTTGGTTGCACGATTCGCCACTTACGGGTTAGAATCTCAGAATTTAAATGCCAAAAATATTTCAAATGTATCAAAACATTTCATGACAGTGCGCAATGGCAATCTTGATGCATTTTCTTTTTTTGGCTTAGAACAGATCAAGAAATCTACAAGAGGGGACGACAGCCATCACACGTTACTCCAACGAGAGGTGTGGTGGATCCATACATTAAATACTTGGATGCCTCTAGGAATGAATAGCAGGATGGATGTCAACTTATTTTTGAAAGGAGCAATACTAGTTTGATTTACATCTTTTGTTATTATGTATGGACTGAGTGTTTTTTCATTGCTGCATCTATTGGCCAGTAAGGGCTAAAGTTTTTTTCTTTTCCTCTATTTCAATCCTTGCCATAGGCGCTTGACTAATTCAGGTTTGGTGTGATCTCCATGTGTAATCAATTATCATATGATTTTTTAAATTGAATATGCACCGCCCTCCTGGTTTCAGGAGAGCTGCATGTTTGTGTATATATGTGTTTTAATGTTAAACATTTATACTTTGATGAAGGCTTAGGCTGAAACGCGTCAGTATTTATGGATGTTTTCACTGCTGTGATGCGATAATAAAGTTCATATGAAGAAGCTATTGCGTTTCTGGCATTTATCTATTTTGTATCCACTGCAAACCTACCAAGAACTGGCCTTCCACCTAAACTGAGAGGCCGGGCAAGGACATCATTAATCAGAGAAGCAGCCAAGAGGCCGATGGTAAGTCTAGAGGAGTTGCAGAGATCCAGAGCTCAGGTAGGAGAATCTGTCCACAGGACAACTGTTAGTCGTGCACTCCACAAATCTGGCCTTTATGGAAAAGTGGGAAGAAGAAAGCCATTGTTGAAAGAAAGCCATATGAAGTCCCATTTGCAGTTTGCGAGAAGCTATGTGGGGGAATGTGGGGGGCACAGCAAACATGTGGAAGAAGGTGCTCTGTTTAGATGAGACCAAAATTGAAATTTTTGGCCTGAAAGCAAAACGCTATGTGGGGCGGAAAACTAACACTGCACATCACCCTGAACACAACATCCCCACCGTGAAACATGGTGGTGGCAGCATCATGTTGTGGGGATGCTTTTCTTCAGCAGGGACAGGGAAGCTGGTCAGAGTTGATGGGAAGATGGATGGAGCCAAATACAGGGCAATCTTAGAAGAAAACCTGCTAGAGTCTGCAAAATACTTGAGATTGGGGAGGAGGTTCACCTTCCAGCAGGATAATGGCCCTAAACATACAGCCAGTGCTACAATGGAATCTAAACCATCAAAGCATATTCATATGTTAGAATGGCCCAGTCAGCGTCCAGACCTAACTCCAATTGAGAATCTGTGGCAAGACGTGAACATTTCTGTTCACAGATGCTCTCTATCCAATCTGACAGAGCTTGAGCTATTTTGCAAAGAAGAGTGGGCTAAAAGTTCACTCTCTAGATGTGCAAAGCTGGTAGAGACATCCCCAAAAAGACTTGCAGCTGCAATTGCAGTGAAAGGGGGTTCTACAAAGTGTTGACTCAGGGGGGCTGAATACAAATGCACACCACACTTTTCAGATATGTATTTATAAAAGAAATTGAAAACCATTTATCATTTTCCTTCCACTTCACAATTATGTGCCACTTTGTGTTGGTCTATCACATAAAATCACAATAAAATACATTTACATTTTTGGTGGAACATTTCAAGGGGTATGAATACTTTTTCAAGGCACTGTATAGGCAAATCTCTCATACCTGACAACAGAAGCTGAATGATTTACTCATAATTAGCTGATTCTACAGCTTCTTTCCTGACTCTGAATATCAAAAAGCAGCAATGTACAGGCAGGGCTATGAAATTCCTTCTTTTTAAGGTAAAAGGAGAACAATCCTGATCTGGTCACATAGATCATCCAGTATTATGGAAATTCTTTGCAACTGATAATGTAAAGTACACCCAACATCATATCTTTATTGTCACCTCATCATTAACCACTACAATGTCCAATTATCCCAAATAAACTTTAGATTGACTGCATCAGTCAAGCATATTGTTCTCCATTGGCTGAAGATTTTATATATGCTGAACTGTAGCCCCTAAGTGGTTTGATCATTTTGGTCTGTGTAAGAGTAAATTACAAGTTTACAAGTGTAGCTAGAAGTTAAGTGCAGGTAAACTCATGGTAAGTGTGAGTCTAGAATCTGGGTCAGGGTTTATTGCAGGTCATATAAGAAAACATGGAAGGCGCGTGGCCTAGCGTATTATCCTTGGTAAAAGATTTTATTATAACAACAGAAGAAGGTATTGTACTCACATAACTTGACTGGTTAAAAGTGCAGTCAGGATGTGATAGACGCGGAACTAGCACATCCTGACTGTTGTACACAGCGCAGAGCCACTGTCAGATTTCTCTGACCACCACACATCCATACCATACAAGGAGCATTCTACCGCTGAACCCACTTTGTGGTCCCCGTTGCCTGTACTGTATGCCTGCTCAGGCTTGCACCTGCACATCCATCCTTATGCAGGAGGAGAGGTTTAACACCACAATACTTTGGAGTGCTGTGATAAATAAGAACTAATCCACCAGGGGAGGAGGACAATTCCTCCAAGGCCATATCACAAACTAGTTCACCACATGCTTTGTTTAAAGAGGCTCTGATGAAGAGAATAACCCTTGAAATGTATTAGCCGCTTATGCCACCTGCTAGGCCTACGGGGCATTGGCGATGCCATATGGACTCTATAAGAGGATTGTTATGGTGCACTTTTAACCAGTCAAGTTATGTGAGTACGATACCTACTTCTGTTGTTATAATAAAATCTTTTACCAAGGATAATGCACTAGGCCATGCATCTTCCATGTTTTCTACTTTGGACTCCCTCAAGTCGACAAAGGCAGCGGAGCGTGCGTTATCCACATAACTACATCCCAACAGAAGCTGCATTCACACTTAGGCCCATCGCACAGCCCAGGAGATATTTGTTGGTTTTGGAACTTTATTGCAGGTCAGGCTGGATGACACACAGAGGCAGGTCTCTGGTACCTTCCTCTGGTTCTGGAAGTTCGGCAAAACTTTTAGAAGTTAGAGGGCGGAGGCCAGGAGGGTTGATCTGCATACTTAGGGGAGCTTGGCCAATCCCCAGGCAGTGGACCTGGCCGGGTGGCTGAGCCAACCTTTAAATATGGATGAGTCATGCCAGCAGGGGAGTTGGGTGGAAGATGGAGTGCTGAGGAGACTGCCAGTGGCCAAGGAGGGGTCTCTTAGGTCTAGGGGAGAGCCCAGCTCCAGGCTGGGCTTGGGCTGGCTCAGGAGGATCCATTCGGCAGAGTGGTTTGACATGGAATCTTGCCTAAGAGACAGCAGGAGCAAGGAGGACAGTGTGAGTACATCAGCACACCCAGGGACATTTAAGGGGAGAAACTGCCACATGTAGCCAGCTTTCTAAAAGGACAGCGCTGTGCTTAACCCTTTTATTACCTTGTCCTGGTTGATCTTCAGAGTAGCCAGGGGGGCTAGTCGTGTATAATATAATATATATGTAAAGCGTTGTGTAAATTGACGGCGCTATATAAGTGCCTGTAATAATAATAATAGTAGTGCCTGCAAGCAGTGTAGCTGGGAGCAGATCTACACTAGGGTATACACTAGAGGATACACTCCTGCATGCAGTTTGTCTTAAGCTTTGTGCTATTTCCAGAGGGGCTGAGAGCTCCTAGTCTGTAATGAACTTTTGCTTCTAAATCCAGTAAGTACTGTGTGAGGAAAGGAGAGAAAACAGTCTGGGATCTTTTGGTACAGAGGAAGGAGGTTGTCCCCTGTTGTTGTTCTTAATTCAAGGTGGGCATCCCATAAATCCTTTCTCCCATCCAAATTGTTACCCCTAATAAAACATAAAAACAAAGCGAAGACTTCTTGTGTCTGGATGCAAGTGGAGAATGCGTGTTGCCTGGCTGTGCAGGAATAGGGGAACCAGTTACCAGCAGCTCTTGCAGGGGTAGTGCTACATAAGGAATACTGTTCATCTCCTTAAACAAGCATTCTCACCCTGCCCATACAGAGCAAAGGAACAGGGTCTCTGCAAAGCGCACACTACCAGCGTTAACATGTATCCATGGTCAAAGTTTAAAATCGTATATTAATTTTCACATTATGTTTCAATTATTTCTAGCCCACCCCTCTTATTCTAAACAATCTTGAAACTTTAAACTTACTTTGTGAAGATCCTCACACATTTACTTCCTTGCTTTCTGAGTGACATATTAACAATGTTCTGTGAGTAGGCACTGCTGTGTCACAGAATTCACAGAGCCTGCCTTCTGAACTGCAGAGGTGCTGAAATGAGGAGTTTCAGGAGGCGGAGTCAGTACAGGAATCACTGCTTGCAGGCAGTAAGGTACCATGGAATATGTATTTATTCGAAATTGAAAGTAAACTGCACAGGAGAAGCTGCAAAGCATGCAGGGAATCCAGGAAGTTATGGGAAGAGATGGCCAGCAGACAGGCAGCACTTGCAACATAAAATTTGATTTTTCAAGTAAGCTTATGTAGCACCCTCTAGCTAGGTGCTAGTGTACATAGTTGTTTGTGTAGGTAAATTTGGCTTGGCTGGCAGCCAAGCTTGGGTTGAATCTGGGTCAGGGTTGAGTGACTCAGGGAGGCTAGATGACTCAGCAAGCAATACCTCTGGTAACTCCCCCTGCTCTCTGGAACCTTGGAGAAGCTTCCAAAAGTAAAGTGTGGCATTTAGGAGGAGCCACTTGGAGTACTGATGAGGGTCCCAGCCAATCCCCAGCAAAGTGGGCTGGTACCTCATAAATACTCATGGGTCATTCCAGCAGGGGCAGTTGAGTAGAAGATGGATGCTGAGGAGGCTGTTGGTGGCCCCCGAGGGTGCCCCCTAGTCCGGGGGGGGGTGATCTTGGGCCTGGAGCTTGGGTGCTGGAGGGACCCTCTACAACACACAAAGGAATCCTTTCCTGGATGCATGGGAGCAAGTATGGGGACAGCAGGAGATAGTCAGCACATCCAGGAGATCTCCTGAGGAGTCAGCTGGGTGGGGTTAGTAGTCTGGTAGGACTGTGGACAAGTAGCCAGGAGGGCTAGTAAAAGGGGCAGCTGTAGCCAGGTGGTCTGGCAGTGCCTGAAGAGGTGGTGCTGGGATCAGTAGTCACAGGGATGGAAGCTGGACTCTGACTTTTGTTACACATTTAAAGGGGCCTCAGGTTCTTGCCTATAATAGGCTGTTGCTCTAAGATCTAACTGAGTACTGTGTCAGGATCATCTTTTTGTCAAGTGTGCCAGTGGAGCTCTGCAAGCAAGTGTGCTGGAGGAGCAGAGGACTGTATATAGGAAAGTTGTCCCTGAAGTTGTCTGAAGTCAAATGGTCATCCCATAATACCCATACTCCCCATCCAAGTTTTATTCCCTCAATAAAAAACAAAGTGCTGGACTGTTTTCAGACTCTGGAAGACTGTGAAAATTTGTTGTGTCTGGCTGTGTAGGATGGGCAATCCAATTTCACCTGTGGCTCCTACGTGGGGTGCGCTACACTTATATTGGATTGCCAAATATAATTAATGTTTGTATTGCTGTTGCAATGCTGATGTTATAAAATTAAAATATATTCTGTGGCTAAAGATTTCCTTTAATTTGAGGTTATTTACTGTACAAGTCAATAGGGTGAATGATGTAGTCTCCTCCTTTTCAAGGGATCAAAAGTAGTTGGCCAACTGAGTGTCAAGCTGCCCTTGGGCTGGTATGGGTAGTTCTGTCATGATTTCATTAACAATTCAGCAGGTACATCCTTTTAGTTCATGTCAAGTGTGGAATTTGTATTTGGCAGAGAGAGAAGAATAAGACAGAGAGATAGCAGAAACAATAGAAGTGGTTAAGTCAACAATTTGTTACATTTTTAAAAAGAAGGAATGCGTTGTTGACCGTAGCACTTCCAAAAGGCATGAGTGACCACGAAAGACAACTGTGTGCGATAATTTTCTTTCCATGGTCAAGAAAAATTATTTTTCAGCATCTAGCCCAGTCAAGAATATTATCCATAAAGTAGCAGTATCATTGTCAAAGTCTATGATCAAGAAAAAACGTAATTAAATTAACTTCAGAGGGTTAATTACAAGGTACAAAGCATTGGAAAACTTCATGAAAAGAAGCACAAGAAGAATTGGCAAGATACACCTAAAAAAAGCCTGCCCAGTTTTTGGAAAATAATTTTTGGACAGATAAAATGAAGAGCACCATGCACTAGAATGATGGAAAGAGAAGATTGTGGTGAAAGGAAGAAACAGCTCATGATTCAACCGGACCACATCTATGAAACACCAGGGAAGTCAGTATGGCATATATGGCTGCTTATGGAGCTGGGTTACCAGTGTTTATTGATGATATGACTGCTGACAGAAACAGCAGGATAAATTCTGAAGTGCATAGGGATATACTATCTGCTCAGATTCAGTCAAATGTTCCAAAACATACTACAAAAGCAAATGAAGAGCTTTTAAAGGCAAAGAAGTGGAATGTTCTTCAAACTACGATAACCCAACTGAACATGCATCTTAAAACCAAAGGTAGAAAGACCAACAAACAGGCAGCAACTGAAAACATCTGTACTGAAGACTTGGCAAAGCATCGATATAGAGGAAGCTCGGCATTAGGTGGTGTCAATGGCTTTTAGTCTTCAGGCAGTCAGTGACTGCAAAGGATATCCAAAAACATAAAGAAAATTATCATTATATTTATGATTACAATAGTTTGTCCTAGTACTTTTTGAACCCTTGAAAATGGGGGGGGGGGGGGGATATTTATAAAAAAATAGCTTTAATTCTTAAATGACTGAAACATTATTTTTTATTAATCCCCTTAAACTAAACTGAAAGTCTACACATCACATATTAATTGCTTTATTTCAAATCCACTGTGGATCCACTTAAAAACTGTCCACATATTTTGGACCTAATTGTATTCATCTGCAAAGCCTTACCTAAGTTTCTTCCCTTATAATAGTCACATCCAGAGTCAATAATGTTCATCGTGACATTATTACAGTAATATTCATCTGCAGTACAATATATTATAATTAAATAGTCTCTGTTGTACTGTCAGGCCCTTATTCTGCTTTACAAAAGCTTGTATCTTCTAAGCACAGAAACCTGTATCATCTCCAAGACAGACCTTTACTGCTGCTCTGTGCAAACAGTAAACCAGCTTCTCATCAACATTCTGTATGTATTGTTCAGCAACAGCAATTTAGAGGAGATATAGGCTTAGTTATACAAAGCAATTTATCTGTTATAAAAATGTCTCCTGCTCTAGTTTTGTGCCATTTCCAAATATTTGCAGCCATGAGTCTATGCTTTAAAACACAGAGGACCAAAAAGAGGGGTTTCCTATAGCAAACAATTAAATTCTAGCCATTATTTTCTAGCATAGATTAGCAAAAAAACCCCTTGATGTCAAATCAGCTAGAAGATAAGCAACCCTGATGGTGACCTAGGCAGCAGCTATAAAACCCGGGGAAGGCGGGGTCGTTAAGCAAAAGATCTCTCATTTTCCATGAAAACTGTGGTCTATTAATTATACATGGCGTATTCCTTTGGCCCTACCTGCCCTTGGTCTATGCATATTTCAAGCGTGGGTAGAGTTTGTGAAGGCTTCAGTTATAAATAGTTCAGTGGAATGCATCCAAGCACAGTACTATACAGAATAACCTACCTCTGCAATGACTGCAGCTAGCTAGATGTGGTAGTTTTAACATTTCAAAACTGCTGACCTTTTGCTATTTTCCAATACAACAGTTTCTACAATTTCCAGAGGATGTGGAAAAAAGCGTCCAGTTAGTGCCAGTTCTGTTGTGAAATACATCTTGTTGAAGAATTCAAAAAACCTCTCTTTACAACAATGCTGTGCACAGGATATACTGCACATTCCACATCTCAGACCTTGCTTGCTGCAGCAGCAGAAGACCATGATGCCATCTTCTTTTCCTGACAGATAAGAACAGGAAAACAAGACTACCGTGGAGACAGGATCAACAACGTGGGAAAGGTTTTCTTGCCACACATTGGGCCTTTTTGGAAGCACCTTGGGAACAAGGATGTGTATGACAAGAGAAAAAGGGATGAAAGAAAAAGGTTCTGGACAATTTCCAACCAACCTAATTCTGCCACCAGCCACACCCAGCAACGAGCATGCATTTCAAATCTAAGATATTTAATCCACAGTGTTCAAACTTTCTTCAACAATTTTTGTTAATCTATGAGTACACTAGACAATATCTCATTTACAATAATCAATGAAAGTTTATTCTTAACTAGTTACAAAAGTATTGTTGAGGAGTTGATCACAATCTTAGATGCAAGAAAACTAAATGAGATTCTGGACATTAGGAAGGAAGAAAGAAAGAAAGAAAGAAAGAAAGAAAGAAAGAAAGAAAGAAAGAAAGAAAGAAAGAAAGAAAGAAAGGTACAACTTAAACCCACCACTAAGTGTGTGGCTTAAAATCTTTAACGGTGTCATCACCCCTATCCTCCTTCAAGGCAGTGAAGCATAGGTCACTGTCAACTACCCAGACCTTCTCAAATGAGACTCCAATCCAACAGAATTATTCCATCTAATCTAGAATTCAGCAAGTCGATTGGAGCACCTCCAACAATACTTTCTGGTCTGAGCCTGTCAGAATACCTCTATTGTTTTCAATACAGAAGTAGGCACTATCATACTGGGACCACTTACCAAACAGCAGCCCAGCTCATACCACCATAAGACTTTACTGACCAGCAAGGACCAAGGCAAACCATGCACACTGCCACAACTCATCAGCTCAATGTCGATCACGGAGAAAATTATGTTGGAAAAAGGATAAATGAATTAACTAAATTAGGAAGGAAATTAAGTACCTATTGGTCACTACAGAGAGACTACAAACTGGCCCCATACCTGAAGACAGACAGACTCTGAGCCTGTTCAGATTGAGTGCCCGCAACCTGGAAATTAAATCAGGGTGACACTGACCTACAAGCTGATGGAGAGTAGACTATGCCAGTGGTGTAATCAGGAGGCCCTGGATGAGGCCAATTTCCTGCTCCGGTGCCCCAAGTACGCAGCAGTCAGAAGCACTCACTTTCATAGACTTTCAGTTGTCCTCCAAATCTTCACTTCTATAGAAGAGGAGTAGAAACTTCACATTCTACTGGGAGAAGAGGAGCCAGTGTTGCAAATAAGCTGCACAATATGTTGCAGCATGTCACAGACACAAACTATATTATTCTTTACCTCTAATAATGCCTTAAAACATATTCTTTCCACCACCATCCACCCATCAAATCTAACCCGTAACCATTCTTCAATTGCTTTGACAATGCTAGAATTTATTTGATCCTGCCAAAAAAGCTAATTTGAATTTGAGCGAAAGAGAATGAGAAAACAGAGAGAGAAAAGTAAGAGAGAAAGAGAAGGATTCAATCATGTTTACCCCTTGTCAATATATACAACTGTATTTTAGGAGTATATATCTCTACAGTGCCTGGGAGAAACATATATCTGTACAGAACATATAGACTGAAAATGCATAAAAACAACCAAAAACAAATATACTCATAGCAGTACTGTAACCGATGACTAATACAAATTACACATGGAAAGAACAAGCCTAAAAAGCCCAAATATGTCATTTTGTGGAACACTAAGGAGAGCTATGATTAATTATATAAATGTGTCTAGTTGGCCTGGTCTGGTCCACTGGGCATGAAGACGAAATTCTTGCTCTGTCCCAAGTGAGTCTCTAAGTACCTGAACACACTCATTATTAATAAAGTGTATCAAGTAAAAGTGTCTCATTTATGGCTGTATCAGGGAATAGACACCTAAAGCTGCAGGCATAATTATAGCAATTTCATTTTAAGCTTAATAGTCTGTTATACAGCTTAGATCTTAAGGAAATATAAGGGAGGGATAGATGGGATATACAGACATAGACCTAAGTAAACCTACCGTAAAAAAATCAGTATAGTTTTATCAACATTTATCATGTTGTTTGCCATTGTTGACCTTCTGATAATGCTAGCTACCTGGCTGTGTCTCGCATCAATACTCTCTGGGGCACTGACCTGGAAGAAGCATTCAGATCTGGAAAGCCAAAGGTCATGATCTCCATCTCTAAGTCAGTGGGATTAACTTACTAAAGACAAACAGACTTTGCAAGGGAAGTTGCACTTTGCATTGAAATTTTACCCAGAGTCTAGTGAGATGAAGCACTGCTGAATTTCAAAAATCCTGCTTTTTTTAATTTTCCTTGCACATGATTGCTATTCTTCGCAAAAGTGAAATCTCACCACAATTCTAAGTTCTTGGGGAAATTCACATGCAAAATGTAACTTCCCTTGCAAAGTGAACAGCCTATTTGCCTTTAATAAATCAACTCCAGTAATTCAAAGTACTAAAGCACTGCATTAGAACAAGAGCCAGAGAACAAGTATTTTCAGAAGAGAAAGCCTGCAGCGGCAGCTTCTGTTCTTTCCCGTACAGGTTTTATTTGACAAAAATGGACACATTTAAAATGCATTCATTTTGGTGGTAATTTAAATAGCGTAGCAGATTGACGCGATTTGCAAAGTAGTAATGCTTCTCTTTTTTCATTATATAAACATCCTCATAAAACATCTACCTGAAACAAAAATACCCTCTAAATGTTGATGCACTAAATGTCTCAGCATTATTAGCAGCTGGCAAAGCCTCCTGGAACTTTCAGTTTTCTATAATTGTGGTGCTCCAGCTTGCACAAGTTTAGTCCAGAGAAAATGGGTAGATAAACTGGGCTGAAGATTAGTGAATTTACCTCTAATTCCTCGGCCAATGTTGCAACAGAATCGTGAACATAGGTTGCCCCTTTTAGTTCTCCTTTCTTCTTGGTAAGGTGGAGGGTCCCCCAAGTGGTCCATACTGTCATATGGATTTTCCAGAATAGTTTTGGGATTGTATATGGCTTTGATCTTCAGAGAGGGGGAACCATCATAGGCTGGATTATCCCAAGCTTTTTTCCCCAAATTATCCATTTCTTGCTCTTCCCTGAACTGATTTTCTGTCCGACTTCTAAGCTTGGCAGGGTTCATACTGTCTGATGTATTGGCTCTTGTACACAGGTCAGCTCTGATATAGATTACACTCTGCTCCGCCACTAGACACTAATAGATCCGGCAGTGCACAGGTCTTTATATAGTGTCATTCAAGCTGTCTATTGTCTATGGGACATAACAATATATTACCACAGAAGGTTGTCCCAGGCTGTTGTAAGAAAAGTGATTTCAGTTCATCCTTTCTCACACTTACAGGACAGCAAGCAGATGAAGAATAATGATCTATTTTGCTTTTGTACATTATTTTACATAATTGACACCTAATTTATATATTGTACCAATTCTGGCATGCATCACTATACGAAAAAAAAGTGCATTTATTTTTATAATTTATGGATACCAATCTGAAACCACAGCTGGAGGTATTGAAGAAAAAAATAAAGTATGTATGTAGAAAATTAAAGGTTTTCTGCATACATACTTTAAAATGTTTCTGCTAAACCTTGAAAGGAAAAGTATATGTTTTATGCACATAGTAAAAGCATTCAGCATTTCTGTATTCATGTTCTAACCTGCTGTGGGCTATATTTACACATTTTCAGTCTGTTGCTATGCATTAACATGCGCCATGTTATGGCAGCCCATTGATATAGCTGCACAAAGTGAAGTGTGTTACAGTAACACATGGTACTATGCACCTTTTGCAGTTCATAAGTCTGAATGGACCCTACAGAAAATGAAGAAGTTTTCATCAAGTTCAACCTTTCACAATTTGTTGCAGTTTTAGGCTAGAGAAAGTATCACAAACCCCCCCTGGGCAACCACTGCCAATTCAGGGTATGGTGGAGGTCATAAAAATATTCTTAAACTGCAAAAAGGTTAAACCACATTAAACTAGTATACACAGCATTGACAAGAACAACATCAACCATGAAATGCATGAATGGCACAAAGAAAAGTTTCCCTATAACTCCTGTGATAACTATTCAAAACGTGTCTTCCTGTGCACACTGCCCAAGTGCACCACTAAGAGTGAGGAAGGCTGTAAAGTACCTGGTGACCTAATTAGCAAGTTTAAGCTCATGTTGGGGCCCGACTGTATAGTGGTGCACGTGCTCTTCTCCTCCTCCTGTAACCAAGAATCCTGGGTGATGAAGTTCACAGCCCCTATTTTCTCTATAGTTCAGCTCTCCTCCAGAACTACAAGTTCCATGATCCTTTGTGGCACATCATTCGGGGGGAGAAGACCTATGCTCTGTGTTCTCACACAGTGCTTTGAAAAAGTATTTATACCCCTTGAAATGTTCCACATTTTGATATGTTACAACCATCAATGTAAATGTATTTTATTGGGATTTTATGTGATAGACCAACACAAAGTGGCACATAATTATGAAGTGGAAGGAAAATGATTAATGGTTTTCCATCATTTTTACAAATAAATATGTGAAATATGTGGCGTGTATTTGTATTCAGCCCCAGAGTCAGTACTTTGTAGAACCTCCTTTCGCTGCAATTACAGCTGCAAGTCTTTTTGGATATGTCTCTACCAGCTTTAAACATCTAGAGAGTAACATTTTTGCCCATTCTTCTTTGCAAAATAGCTCAAGTTCTGTAAGATTGGATGGAGAGCATCTGGGAACAGTAATTTTCAAGTCTTCCAACAGATTCTCAATTGGATAGATCTCGGCCATTCTAACTCATAAATATGCTTTGATTTAAGCCATTCAATTGTAGCTCTGGCTGTATGTTTAGGGTCTTTGTCCTGGTGGAAGGTGAATCTCCATCCCAGTCTCAAGTCTTTTGCAGACTCTTTAACAGTTTTTTTTTCTAAAATTGCCCTGTATCTCTGTCTCCATCCATCTTCCCATCAGCTCTGACCAGCTTTCCTGTCCCTGCTGAAGAAAAGCATCCCCACAACATGATGCTGCCACCACCATGTTTCACGATGGTGTGTTCAGGATGATGTGCAGTGTTAGTTTTCTGCCACACATAGGGGTTGATTTACTAAAGCTGAAGAGTGCAAAATCTGGTGCAGTTCTATACAGAAACCAATCAGCTTCCAGGTTTCTTTGTCAAAGCTTAATTGAACAAGCTGAAGTGAGATGCTGATAGAATACCATGCACAGCTGCACCAGATTTTGCACTCTCCAGCTCTAGTAAATCAACCCCATAATGTTTTGCTTTCAGACCAAAAAGATCAATTTTGGTCTCATCTGACCAGAGCACCTTCTTCCACATGTTTGCTGTGCCCCCCACATGGCTTCTCGCAAACTGCAAACAGGACATCTTATAGTTTTCTTTCAACTGTGGACAGATTCTCCCACCTGAGCTGTGGATCTCTGCAGCTCCTCAGAGTTACCATGGGCCTCTTGGCTGCTTTTCTGATTAATGCTCTCCCTGCCCGGCCTGTCAGTTTAGGTGGACGGCCATGTCTTGGTAGGTTTGCAGTTGTGCCATACTCTTTCCATTTTCGGATGATGGATTGAACAGTGCTCCGTGAGATGTTCAAAGCTTGGGGTATTTTTTTATACCCAATCCCTGCTTTAAACTTCTCCACAACTTTATCCCTAAACCTGTCTGGTGTGTTCCTTGGCCTTCATGATTCTGTTTGTTCACTAAGGTTCTCTAACAAACCTCTGAGGGCTTCACAGAACAGCTGTATTCATACTGAGATTAAATTACACACAGGTGGACTCTATTTACTAATTAGGTGACTTCTGAAGGCAATTGGTTCCACTTTTAGTTAGGGGTATCAGAGTAAAGGGGGATGAATACAAATGCACGCCACAATTTTCAGATATTTATTTGTAAAAAATGTTGAAAACCATTTATCATTTTCCTTCCACTTTACAAATATGTGCCACTTTGTGTTGGTCTATCACATAAAATCCCAATAAAATACATTTACATTTTTGGTTGTAACATGACAAAATGTGGAAAATTTCAAGGGGTTTGAATACTTTTTCAAGGCACTTTGTATATCACTGCCACTGCTAGGAAGGAGCAGACACACACACAGCATGCTGTGTCTTCTGTGCAGCAACATGAGTGAGAGAGAGAGAGCAGGCACAGCAACACAGTCCCTGAGCCCAAGCGCTCTTCACACCGGTGGCACACGGCTACACATAGTACTTTGCTGCCCGCAAACAGTGGTTTCTGTACTGACTTCCCGAAACTCCAACTCTCAGTCCCGCCATTGTTTAGAAGGCAGGCTCTGTGAATTCTGAGACACAGCACTGCCTACTCACAGGACAAGGAGGTTGAGTGTCACAGAATTCAAAGTTCACAAATTTCAAGATCATTCCGATTAATAGGAGAAGGCTGGAAATAATTGAAATACAATGTGGAAATTAATATATGATTTTACATTTTGACCAGAGACATTAATCTTAATAAAAATATAAGACTCTCAAACATCAACTACCAGAATGGTGTAGTTAAGGCCTTGTTTAGAAAGATCTCTGTTGCATAAGTTTATATTACCAGAATTTTTTCAGACATCATTACTAAATTAACTCTCCTAATTAACATCTCAAAAAATAAATGGGTTGTCCCTTATTTAAGTGCCATATGGTCCGCCTGTGCTACTGCCGAACCCATCTGTAAGCCAGTGCTCTCATCCCTGGAGGCTTATTGCCCAGAATAGGGACAACACAGTCTATTGAGATAGTTTGAAAAAGAATGGTTGAAAGAAGTATGTTAAGAGTACAATGCTAAACCATTGCCATGCAATTGGCAACAGTGTTGTCATTCTGTCATGCAAAAGCCTCCAGTTGGTTGTTGGTCTGCCTATGTGATGGGATTCCTATTAGGTCTTTGAACCCATACAAAGAAATTGAGGGTGCTGCTTCCGTCTCTAGTAGGTCCTTATATGCTGACACCCGCTGGGAGTGCAGGCAGGGAATGGGCTCGTCTTGGCTCCATGGAAGTCAATGAAGAAGGAAAAGAAGTCCCGGAGCCACACAAAACTCATGACTAAGTCCGGTGGGTGGGGTGAAACATGTTGGGGTTGTGACCTGGGCAGAGTCTAGGCTGAGGCTGCCTCCACTCTTTACATGAGGGTTTAGTGTGATGTGCGACTCCCGGGACTTCTTTTCTGTTTTCATTGACTTCCTATTTGATCTATCAGACAGGCAACACAGCAGCCAACTAAGAGGTCTACTCTTAAAAAAAAAAATTGCTGTTGCGAAATGCCTCAAAGCCTTTACAAATTGTGTCTAATATGTTTATTTTCTATGATTGTCAGCTACATCTAGTGGCCATAATGCAACATTTGACTGAGGTGATTTGCATGCACGTATCAAGGTAATAGCTCAGAGTATTGAAGCCTTTGGATCAGCATTAAACCATTTTCTCATGGGGTAGATTCCGCTTGCTGATCCCTGCTGAGCAGGCAGATGGCTGGTCCGTGTTTGCTCCGCTTATGCAGAGCGGACACAGACACAGCTGGCTCTCCTCTATGGGCGGTCGGATGTAAATAGACTACCATCCGATTCGCTAGACCTGGGGTCTCCAAACTTCCTAAACAAAGGACCAGTTTATTATCATTCATACTTTAGAGGGGGCTGGACTGTAGCCAGGGGGAACAGAAATTTTCCTGGAATCAATGTGAGAAAACATCACATTTGGTATTATTATTATTATTATCATTATACAGGATTTATATAGCACCAACAGTTTGCGCAGCGCTTTACAAAATGAAGGCAGACAGTACAGTTACATCACAATTTGGTACAAGAGGAATCAGAGGGCCTTGCTCGTTAGAGCTTACATGGGGAGGAATAGTGCCTCACTGTTGATGTCAGCTGGCAGAATAGTGTCTCTTATAAGTGGGAGCAATAGTGCCCCAAGGTCTGGATAAAGGCAAGCAAAGGGATGCATCCGGCTCCCAGGCCGCAGTTTGGAGACCACTGCAGTAGGCAGAAGGGGAAGGGATCTCCATATGTCTGTTTTTAGCAGATTGGATCGGATTGGATGAAGGCAGGTGTAAACGGCCACAAGCAAAGTGAGAGGTGGACCCAATCAGATCGCTAGTGTGAAAGAGGCCTAACAGTCACTCAAACAACAATAATAAAAATGAAAGTTTATGTTGCCCATAGTCATTCATCAGGTTCTAGCTGCTATATTTCTAGAGCAGTGTAGACACACTAATGTGTATACAGTAAAACCTTGGTTTAAGAGTAACTTGGTTTGAGTGTGTTTTGCAGGACAAGCAAAATTTTTAAATAAATTTTGACTTCATATACAAGCAATGTCACACTGCACGCCTCACTTTCAGATCGCTCTACTGCAGGGTAGTGTTCCCGGGTCACGATTGCAGACTGACATTGGTGTGTGCCGGTGGTGCCGAGGACGGTCTATGTGGACAGCTTTACCCCAGATGCCTGCCTACTTAGATGTGCTTCTTTTAATCATCAACCATGTGAGTTGCTAAATGTTGTACCTTCATTAAATATAACCATATTGCTACACTTAGAGGAGCCTCTCTTCTCTTTTATACTCTGTACCTCCTGCTGGATTTTGCTTCTAATCCCCTTGTGGAGGCTGCCATTTGTGGATGGACATTTTATGGTTACACAACCTATCACATTGCTATAATCTTTTTTAAATATACTATAAACTGAAAGACTTATGAATAAATGGTTGTGGAATGAATCATCTGAGTTTACATTATTTCTTATGGGGAAATTTATTTTGATATACCAGTGCTTTGGATTACAAGCACATTTCCAGAACGAATTATGCTCGCAATCCAAGGTTTACTATATTTTGTTTCCTTTTAGACATCTGTCCTGTAGATTGTTAGAAGGTCAGCATTGTGAACAGAGGCAGAGGTTATAAGTAAACAAAATATAATAATCAGGATTCGCTGCATAAGCCAACCACAAATTGAATGCTCATTGGTTTAGAAATACAAGCCTACAATTTGTCAACATTAGTCTGCTGTGCTGTGTTTTCAATACTGCTAAATGTAATTTTAAAAAACAACGCTGGAATCATTGAGGCTTCTTCTGGGTGACCTTGAGTTTGTCTCTCCATTATTTCCGATACTTAGGCAAGTAAACGACCTCATCTCTTCCCTGAATTCAGTAGCTCTTGTGACAGCCTGGCTACATATATTTCATCTGAGGTTTTCCTGTTATTGCTTTGGTGCTCTAATGTTTGTACAAGTTCCCTTCGCCTCCTGCAATTAATTTTTATATCTTTGTCTATTGTGAGCTGTAGAGTAACGAAAGCTTTTTTTTAAATTCCATTCTTTACTCAGGCTGCCTGTAAAATATGTTTATTTCTTAGTAGTGTAAATTTAGTGTAATAAAAATATGGAATATTGGACTTCTAAGCTCAGTGAAATGCACAAAATAAAAATATGCATTCAGAAATGTGAGCTCCATATAAGCTTCAATTCCAAACTTCAGCCAAAACCGGGAAGAGAGGGGAAGGGTTTTAGAACCTCTGTGGAGTTCTTACTGACAGCAGTGAATCTAGCATACTTTACAACCCAGAAGATCCTTTTTAAATATCCCCTCCATTATACTGTATGTCAAAATTATTGTTAGTAAGTTTCATTAATTCAATTCTGATAACAGCCAACAAAGGAATGGAGACTTCAAACATTTTCTATAGCTGAATGTCATATAAAAACATATCAGTAAAGTGTTACTAACCCCACAACAGTAAAATCAGTCTGTATATGCCGTAAAGCATGCTTGTTATACTCACTGTGGAACCTAAGGGGTTAATCCTGTGCATTGCAGTGGGCGGGCGGCTGGTGTTTTTTTTTTTGAGGGGGGGGCGCAAACAACCACTCCCCGATTGGCTGGCTGCACCCCCCCCCGCCCGCTCTAGGTAGGTGGGTCGGTCGGCGGTTGGGTGTCACCTGCAGGTTGTTTTAAGATTAGCAGTATTATCAGTTAGATGAGTTTTATAAAAAAAAGTCTCATGTTAACATCCCCAAATAAAAACTCACTAATAAAGTAATTTTATAAGATACTAGTATGACATTCACCACTCTGGCACACAACCAGAACTAAGGGGTCAGGTTTGAGTCTTCCTTCAAAGAAAACTTTCCTGAAAGACACAGAAGTTGCCATCATCTCCTTCTAAAAATGTCGCCTAGTTCTTTTGATGATGCACTAGCTTCAACTTTGAGCCACTGACCTGGAACAAGCATGTGACCTGAAGCTTCTACTTTCAAGGAAGGGTCAGAGTTCTTCTTGCTTTGTCAAGGGATGCATACTTGTGAATACAGAAATCCTCATTTTGCAAAACAACCACATACCTTGTGTGACATGCAGCTCCTAGCATTGAAAAGAAAGTGTAGGTCAAGCTTCCTACATGGTACCAATTCGTAGGCAGATAACAGGTGGCACCCATGTGTGCCATCCAGCCCCTATCATAGGGCAAAAGTACACCCAAAGCTTCCATTTGGTACTATAGGCCTATCAGCAGTCAAATAACAGATGACATCCGTGTGTGCCTTCCAGCCCCTATTATAGGTCAGAAAGTACACCCAATTCTTCTGTCTGGTACTACAAGCCAAGCAACAGGCAGATGGTGAATAATATCCTTGTGTGACATCCAGTCTTTACTTTTGGACAGAAAGTGTATTAGAGGTCCTGTCTAGTACTACAGACCAGCCAAGCAGCAGAATGAAAAACTACCTAGTGGTAAGCAATAATCATGGTACTAGAGTAGATGAAGGACATTGGTAGTATTACGTACCAGGTAGTGAGTCTGACGGCAGGGGATGGCCTCCCCTATGACCCCAGTTCAAGGGACCGCTGGGAGTGAGACAGCGGCCACCAGAGCATGGGGAGGTAAGAGTGCCTGTTGTATTCCGGTAATGTCCACCAGCTGGAGGTCTGTAGGATTGCTGGAGATAGAGATGACCTGCGATGCAGTAGATGCAGCCGGGAAGCAGCAATCCGGAAGGACTGATGAAGACTTGCGGAGCTGGTAGTTATGGTGGTCTGGATGGCCACAGACACTAGAGAAGAGTCGGTGCAGGCAGGTTTGGCAACTGGCTGGCAGTGCAGTACAAGGGTGCAGGCAAGAGAATGGTCAAGTCCAAGCAGGTTCGTTAACAGATGGGTGGCAGAAGTATAGAGGGATCAGGCAATCGGGTGGTCGTAGGCAAGCCGGGGTCGGTGCAGGCAGAGATCAGACAGAGTCAGGGCAGGCCGGGTCACAGGAACAAACAACAGGTTACGGGTCTCTCAGGAAACAGGCCACATGATATAGATCAGACAGCACTTGCTGCAGGGTTTGTTGGGCTTAAATAGAGCCATTTGGCGCCGCTTCTGGCGCGGGCACGTGCACGTGCGTGAGCGCACGGGAACGCTCAAAACAGTCCTTTGAGGGATTTTCCCTAACAGGTAGAAGGAAAAAAATGAGAGAGCTCAAAGGGTGGTAATGTAGAAGAGATTGGGAGAACAGAAAAGGACATGAACTTTGTTCACTGTGGTGCTCAACAATGTTTCACCCTTAGTGGATAATCATTTTTCTCTGGCACAATTGCACTAATACGGCTAAGATCACCTCAACCCTTAGTGGAGTTGCTGAAAAAATGCCCTTTGTTTATCAGAATCCTAGCAACACTCCTGACAGTTTAACAGCCAGGCAACTAGCATTAACCATTATGAATGTTCATCAATCAAAAATGACAAGACCACCACATGCCAGCATTAGCCTGTAGGCAGGTAGCCTACTGTATATGTAGTTAGCATCCAGCTGCCCAGGTCAGGGGAGAGGTATTCATTTTTTGCCGCCTTTCCCCGGCATGTTTGTGGACTCTTGCTGGGTCCAGCTTTCCTCCTGTGTTCTATAAAAGGGAAGAGATCCGGATCCTAAGGGGGCTCAAGGGAACACGTGGGGAAATGCATGGGGAACACACGGTAAAGACTTGCTGGGACCTATGGCCCGCTATGGAATGCCGATTCTCCAGAAGAACCCTGGAACACAGACTTCTCTGTTAGGGCACCGGCAAGTTAGAAACTTTCCTCTGAGAGACTTTGTCTATGTGGGTAACCTGGGGCAGCATAGTTAAGTTCAGTTAGGAACGGAATGTTGTTACATGTTATATGTTTGCCAAGTTACAGTAAACATTGATTCAACTGATGAGAGCCTGGTCTGAAGTTATTCAAAGGGGTGCATGTGAGATCTAGGCATATTACTATAGAAGTTGTGTCCTCAACCACAATATGAGGTATGCGTAACATCACTACAGCAAAGGTTCATGAGTAACTACAAGGAGAAACAGCAACCAGTTGTTGGTGTGGTACCTGATAGGTGACAGGCTCTTCGGTAGTGAGGGAGTCGGTGCTTGGACTCTCCTGTCCATCTCCTGTCCATCTCCTTCAGTCACCGGGAGTGGACTAGTGTTATGAAGCTCTATGCCTGGTCACTTGGTACGGAGAGAGAAAAGTTAAGTGAGAGCATTTATGAGGTTGGTGCTCAGTGGAACCCCATTCTGTTACTGGGAGTGCGGTAAGAGAGGTATGCTGACTAGTGAAATGGGCAGCGGCTCAGCTTGTCCCTTCGAATGCAACACAGACATCAGAGTAAGTGTGTAGGACATGGAACAAAGAAGCTTAAAGAGGAACTCCATGCCATGGATACTGCGCACGCTAGCTCATCATGAAGTTAGGAGTTTAATGTTTAACTTTTCTCATGACTGCGGCTCCCACCTGGTCTCTGAGCATTGGTGAGCACTCTCTCAGGTTAAGTTTTACCCTGTGGAAGGGTTATTGACCCCCGTTCAATGCCTGGCGTAGTCCAAAGAACCCACCCTGAAGGGAACCTCTCATGTGACCCTTGCTTGGCTGCCCAATGAGAGAGGGAAGCAAGAAGGATGTGACGGACTACCAGTCTACCCGTCTTACAAGCCTGTTCAGCTATAATATATTTGTAATGCAGCAAATAAGCAAATCTATTCTAAAATGCAGCTGATGTAGCATGAATCTGCAAACTGTTCTCTTAATGGTGTAATGAAAGAAAAACTCTAAACTTAATGTAAATACAGCTGTTATACTTTTTAATTTGACCACCTAGTAAAATTTTGTGCTATAAACAGAGTATGTACTGACAGCATCTGCCACCATTCCTAACATCAAAATACATATCAATTCTTTGCATATTTTATCTTTGAGTCCTGAGTTTGGTTCTTATTGGGGATGCTACCTGCATGAAGTTTTATAGTTTAGCCTGCATTTGAAAGTGTTTCTTCTGGGTGTTTCTCACCCTTAAATTTCAAGAAAATTATAAAAATATGCCATTTGGGTGAGTGGATATATATCTTCAATATCACAGAAAAAGTTTAGTTGTTCTTGGTAAAGCATGTCAATGCTATGTAAATGAGTTAAATAAAACATTCATGAGCCAGTACTAACAATTCAATGTTGGAACAGCGATCTCCCCTGCTCTGCTATTGTGTTCTGACAGGGGGGACAGCCCTCCCACCAGAACACTCCGGTCAGCGCTCTCAGCCATTAGTCATGCCCCTTCGACGGAAGCTGCCTGAGCAGCCAGCTTCCGTTGGAACGGTTGCAGTACACACGGGCCGAATGTCAGCCGGTTTCTATTGAACCGGCAGATGCCACCCAACATTCGGCCGTGGGCTTTAGAGGGGCTTCATTTGAACTCAGAATTTACTCTTTGGGTTCATTGTTTGGATTCACTTGTTGGCAAACCAGCAACTTCTGGAGCAGCAGTAAGGAATCCTAAGTCTTCAGGTTGAGGAATACACAGCTATTCTCCCATCCTTCTGCAGGCTTCTACTTGATCATGTTCCATCCAGTGAAAGATATGAGCTTGATATGCTGTGTTTAATACTAAAATACCTATTTATTGCTTGTAATAAAAATATTTTAGCATCAGAAACCTACAAATAGTAAATACTTTTGTTGACCAAAATGCAGTCAAATTAAATTGCAAGCAATGATCCTCCAGATGCAATGGACTGTAAATCTGTAGAATCATGATGATATGATTGTAATGGAAACCACTAATCCTAACTCTGTGTAATATTGTCACTGGTCTACTTATCTAGAACCCTGCATACAAATATTATATGTTTTATACATGTAGCATCCTCTACTGTTAGGCAGGTGCTAGTGGTAGATTTTTGTTTAGGTAAGGTAAAATTAGTCAGGCTGATTGTTTTGATTCTGGGCTGGGAGTGGTTCAGGGAGTGGTTGGTGTGGTGACTCACAGGTGGTGACACCTCTCGGTTACCTCCCCTTTGCTTCTAGAGGGAGGAGCTGTTCCGGTGGAAGAGATGGAGATGGAGTACTGAGGCTGTCGGAGCCTTGAGGGAGCCCCCAATCTGGAGGAGTGACCTCGGCTTTGGGCTCAGGTACATCCAGGAGGATTGAAGAGATCCTGGAACAGAGGCACAGGAGTGAGAGAGCAAGGAGAGGATAGCAGGAGAGTGCACTGCCAGGGAAAGGAACAACAGGTCGTCATCAGGTGTCGGTGAGTGACACACACCCTGGGAAGCTGGGAGAGGCACACCGGATCAGATTGGGGTGAGAGACACTCTAAGAAGGGTGCAAGAGCCAGTTGGGACTGTGGTGTTGCTGGGCAGTGAAGTTGGGTCATTACAGCCAGGAGGGCTGGCAGGACCTGAAGAGTGTTAGAGTGGGAGCAGTAGTCCACCAAGGCTAGCTAGCACACTTTCCACTTCTGCTACACAAAAAGGGACCCGCGGTCCCTGCCTGTAATGGGCAGTTCACTGGGGTCGGGCTAAATAGAGAGCAGGCCTCACCATGTGCTAGCTAGGCCAGAGAAGCAATGTGCTGGAGGAAGAGGTGTTAACTGAGAGCAAGTGTTGTGCTGGAGGAAGAGAAAAAGTGTATATACAGGAGTGTATATAGATGGTTCAATTCAAGAATTTTTTGATCTACCGGGCATCCCATAATTACCCTATACCCACCCAAATTAAATCCCCTATTAAAAACAACAAAAACACAAGTACCGGCCTGTTCTGCCTCACTCTGGATGTAAGGACCTGTGTGATTGAGGGCAGTGTGACGGGTGAACCACTACTTCCAGCAACTCCTACAGGGGCATGGCTACATTTGGGGACCTCTACACGTAAATCTGCTAGTTGTTACCCCTAGCAACCGCAGTGGACTGAGCCAGGGAACTATATTTGTTCCAATATTAGTAAGGATTAAACTGGGGAAAGGATTTACGTGCTCTGCCTGTTACGCAATGTCATTCTTCAAGTGCCGTTGTCCATAGCAACTAGTAGGAGCTGTTGCCAATTGCTGCTTCTGCTTACCCATTTGCTCCAATCGGCATTGGGGCAGACACTTGAATCAAGATTCTGCAAATTCAGTGACTTTGTATGCTGTCACCCGTGGAACCACGGCAAACGATCGCGCCCATGGACTACAAATATGTCCAGCATTTTGTAAATACAGGTAATTTCTCACTGGATTACAAATATTCCCAGGGTTCTGCAAAGGCTGGGCATCACAACGTTTTGTTCAAAACCCCTGCTTACAGTAAAGTGTGCCTGGAACTGTTTCCTGTTGCCCCGGGGGGATCGGGGTAAGCCTGTGGTTGCCTGAGGGTGGGACTGTGCTATAAATGTTCCCTTGAGGAAGACAGGCTACTAAAGTTATTGTTGCTACCGGAAACCACCGGAAAGGTCAGCATGCCTGGACAAGTCCTGCTAGCATCAGCATGTCTGCGAGTTTCCGTACTTCACACAAGGGGTTACAGCAGTGTAACTGGGAACGAGTCTGCCTATCAGATCTATTGGCGCAGCTCGTCTGGAAACGAGGGGGTGGCACCACGCTTTGGAGGTGACGATAGCTTCCTGACTACCAGGAACAGACACCACGAGGCAGCGGAAGATGGCGGAGGGTGGTCGACTACTACCCACTCTAACGTGGTTGCCGGAGAAGCAGGAGCGGGCACTGGTCGACACCGCTGGCTGGGGACTCGCCCTGGGGGTGATCAAGGGGACTGAGCGGCTATGCCTGATCTGCATGGAATGCCAGATTTCAACTACGGAGGTCACTGCCTGGGCTGTGTGGCCATTGTGATGAACCGCTAACCCGACTGGTGTCCACACCGCAGGAACCACGCTATTATATGGTGGACCTGCAAACAGGACTGTGCCATCCACAGCTGCGGAAGTTCCGGAAGGCCGGTGTGGGCCTGGAATCACCACCCAAAGGCAGGGTAGAGTTGCGGCCTGGCTACTCCCTCATGCATGTAGTGGACATCAGAGGAGGAAAAGCTGCGGTCCCTGAAGAGCCGGCCAGTCCTAAGTTCCCTACTCTCCTAATCCCAGCTCAGCCAGTGAAAGAGGAAGGTGCATTTTCAGGTGAGCTGGATGGGGAGTGTGAGGGCTGGGTCCTTGATCTGGGTTCCCCCAGACTATAGGCGGAGATCGGGTCTTTAGAGAGGTTGACAGAGTGGTCATCTCTGGGCTCAAGTTCTGAGGATGAGTGGGAGACAGGAGGGTCTCACATCCAGGAGGCTCAGTCAAGGGAGGAAGTGGACCAGAACCAGCCTTAGATGTACAATATATATTGGTCCTAAGGTTCACATAACCAACTACTATCAAGCATTGTGTTATTTTTGTTTTTTTCTTTTCTCTTTTGTTTATCATAGAGGATTGTTTTCTATGCTTGGGATACTGAGGCCGCTGTGAGATACTAGGGTACAAGAGATTGGTATTTATTGTCCAAACCCAATGGCTTTATGGACCCACTATCATGCAGGAACTCAAGGGGTTAGATAAATAATCAAAAGCATTTTAATGGATATTTTTAATGATAAGTAATACATTTTGTATTTTTCACATATATTGTAGTTATGGTGTTTTTTCTTATGGTACCAAGAAAGTCCCAGGTGTACCCCAAAAAACAATTTTTCTCCATACAGCCTTAGAATCCGAAATGACTGCAGGAACTCTGATTAGCAGCCAGAAGCTTTTCATACGCAGGCCTTCCAACACCCAGACCAGGGTGCCCACTTATCGCTAATGAGTAGAGTTGAGCGAACACCTGGAAGTTCGGGTTCTGCTGGTCCGTCCGAACTTCGGGACAAAGTCCGGGTCCGGGTCCGGACGGAACCCGAACGATCGCACGGCTTTTCGAAGACCGACGATTAGTCTCAAGGACGTCAGTAAAGCCTAAGATTCCGACATACCTCTTTTTAACAAAAAACCCCATGTGGACCCTGAAAGAACCATGGTATTCTTTTTTGTGGTATTGATGTTATATACACTTTTTATGTTTTACATAATGAATAGTAATTTTTATAGGTAATTTTACGAAAACTAATAAATAGATTGGGGAACTCAAGGACGTACTATCACCCAGGTATTTCGGTAACCCAAACCTGTTATTTATGGTTAGAGAACATGGGATCATAGAGTGTCGCCGGAGTCATAGGGTTCGT
>BLSH010122832.1:926298-946005 GCA_018402905.1 Glandirana rugosa | reverse complement strand
TAATTTCTGCTATCTGTCCTCAGAGCAACAGCACAGACAGCAGTAGTAAAGTAATCTATCTCAGGATGCAGGATCAGGTCTTAAAATGGCTAAAATCTGTCCCTCACGCCGTCAGCTACCTTTCCCTATACTAACCCAAGGAGCATGTGACTGCAGCACTGTGACTCCAGCTTATAAAGAGGCTGGGTCACATGATGCACCGGCCAATCACAGCCATGCCATTAGTAGGCATGGCTGTGATGGCTTCTAAGGGCAAACCAGTGAAACGCTTGTTGATTGGCTGCCCTGCAGCTTCTCAACACGTGGAGTAAAATAGCAGAACCCCGGACCGAACCCGAACGATTTTTGAAATGTCCGGGTCCGGGTCCGTGCCACGGACACCCTAAAGTTCGGTACGGACCCGAACGTTACAGTCCGGGTTCGCTCAACACTACTAATGAGTGATACGATCTCCAAATGCCTGTGTCCTTCCCAGAAGAGGGAACCCGAGAGAGTTACTTAGGCTTTCAAGGATTCAGAGGGAAGTGCAGGGGAAGGTAGCCTTGGAGTGGGGCCTGGACTTCCCATATGTCCCATCTCAGACTATGGACATTGCAGAGAACTCTCGTGGAGAGTGGGAGGACGACCTAGTCTGGGACTTTCTACATATCCCAAAACCAGATAACGAGGTTTGGGCTCATTTTCAGGACATACGAGAGGAATGGTGGACTGGGACATCTATTCATTGGGACCGGGTGCTTATTGTTCGGGCGGATAGGCCCATGCAGAGCTATTCGGTCTCCAGGGAGACAGAAGAAGAAGACACTGTTGCCTGACCCTGAATTCTATGCATAAGAAGGATTGTTAGGAGCCAAATATGCATCAACCGGACCACAGAGACTGCTGGGAAGTGCAGCATGTTTTCCTTTTTGTCTCCCTGACTTGCAGGAACAAGCCAGCCTGCCACCCTGTTCCTAATGGAAGAAAACATTCCCGTTGAAAGGACGCTTGGGTGAGGCTTGAACTTACACTACTTAACCTTTAAAGAACCTGCTGTTCGGGGAGGGGCCCCTCCCATCGGGACCCCCCATTTGGAACTTTAACGGAAGACTGTTCATTTGCTATGTGTTTCCTTTCCTTTAACTGCTTCTGTCAGCAGGTTCTAACCTCCTACTGATAGAACAGGCAGGAAAGAGCGTTACAAGTGTGCTGTTTATATTTTACTCTGCTGGCAGGACTATAACCCCCTCCCAGTAGACTATGTGTGCCGTGTTTAGTTAGAATTTAGATTAGGTTGTTGTTCTATCTTTTCGTTGGGATGGGACAACTGTACATCCTCTCTGGCAAGAGTCAAAACCTTCTCTACATTTCTATGAGCAGAGTATCTCTCTCAAGGGGGAGATGCTCTGGCTCAAACTTGTTTATATTATCATCTATGCTGTTGGTTGCAGGAATGGTAGTTAGGAGTGCCTGGTCTATACTGTACAGGTGTAAATAATTTACAGAGACGATGTCTATTTTTGTACTTAAATTATTTGTACAGTCCAGGTCCAAGTTTGTTCCCTTTTCCCCTCCCTTTTTACTTTAAGGGATGCCCTTGCTCCTGGGCCCAGGAGCCATTTTTTTCAAAATTTCCCATCTGGGGTTTGGTGGGGGGTGAGTGTAGCACCCTCTACTGTTAGGCAGATGCTAGTGGTAGATTTTTGTTTAGGTAAGGTAAATTTAGTCAGGCCTGATTGTTTTGATTCTGGGCTGGGATTGGCTCAGGGAGTGGTTGGTGACTCACAGGTGGTGACACCACTCAGTTACCTCCCCTTTGCTTCTAGAGGGTTCTAGAAGACAGGGTGGGGAAGAGGGGTGGAACTACCTGGGGTGTTTGGCGAGCCATGACCAATCCCCAACCTGGGGGCAGGCCTCCTCAAATCCCTGGGGACAGCCCAGCCAGGGAGGAGTTGTTTGGGTGGAAGAGATGGAGATGGAGTACTGAGGCTGTCGGGGCTTTGAAGGAGCCCCCAGTCTGGGGGGGGTGACCTTGGCCTGTGGCTCGGGTGCATCCAGGAGGATTGAAGAGATCCTGGAACAGAGGCACAGGAGTGAGAGTGCAAGGAGAGGACAGTGGGAGAGTGTACTGCCGGGGAAGTCTCCAGGAAAGGAACAACAGGTTGTCATCAGGTGTCGGTGAGTGACACACACTCTGGGAAGCTGGGAGAGGCACACCAGAGCAGATAGGGGTGAGAGACAGTCTGAGAAGAGTGCAAGAGCCAGATGGGACTGTTCTGTTTCAACTACAAGGCCATAACATTTATCTTCAGCATCATGTAGGGCTTACACTGACCTGGTGATCTTTTTATCAATTCAGACAGCTTAAACTCAATGAATAAACTCACGTAGCTGGAGACAGATGATGAAGCCTTTCGAATGTTCCATTTAATGATAGATATTCATAGGTAGAAAGACGATGAAGTTGTAAGCCACATGGTGATGTGTACATGAAGGCAGCATGCTCAGAAAATGAAACCGGAAGATAGAAGGGGAGGGGATATACAGAACTACGGTGGGAGAGAAGATTCAGCTCAGACAGAGGCAGACAGCTTAAATACACAGAGCAATAATAAACCAAATTATGTGCACACATGAAATTATAATAATTTACATTGTGTAACACAACACTCCCCGCCCGAAATCTTTAGATTTCATAACCTTAAACCTTTATATATAGAGGTCCAATAATGTCCAATATTGATAGATGTCCTGAAACCTGTAATGAAAACATGCAACAAGCAAACAAACATAAGTTCAACAGGATTACAGAACATATAGTAGTCTGACATATGACGTCTTCATATCTCTGTAATTGGTCGAGAAAAGGTTTGTGTTGATCCTCCTTTGGTTACCTTGACCTTTACCTTCCGGACCTTGTCCTTTAGAAGGATGAGATCTCCAACCTATGTAAAGGGTCAATCTGTAATTAGTCGATCAGCTGGGAGACTCGCCATTTATTGCGGTTGATGTTTTCCTCTTAACTTGTGGGATTTGACGCACCTGAAGAGTCTTGATTCGCTTCAGGCAAGAACCCATAGCAGTAATGGCCGACATTCAACACATGTTTCACTGCTTCATTGTCAGAGAAGACAACCGAAACTACCTCAGGTTCCTATGGCACAAAGACCATGGCATCAACAAGGAAGTGATAGATTATCAAATGAAGGTACATGTCTTCGGTAACAGTCCTTCCCCTGCATTGGCAAATTATGGGCTAAGGAGAACAGCTTGGGTTGGAGAAGAAGAATATGTATCTGCCGCTTGTCGATTTGTTGAAAGAAACTTCTACGTTGATGATGCACTCATGTATTTTCCAACTGCTAAAGAAGCAATCAATCTCATCTCCAGAACAAAGGAGATGCTGTCTGTAGCAAACCCTAGACTGCACAAGATTATATCCAAGAGCCAGGAACTTATGAATGCCTTTCCCGCTGAGGACTATGCCACTAATCTGAAAAACCTTTATTTAGGTACAGATGTGCCTCCTGTATAGCGAAGTCTTGGTTTGTTGTGGAACATTAAACAAGACACATTCACCTTTTATACAATGTAGAAATACCGCGCTCATATAGCAGTTTTTCACGCATAGAGAGATATCTCTCATGTGTGACACGTGTGCTGTCAATTGGATCTCACCAGAGACAGTACCTACTGCCAGATTTTAATCATAGCGCCAAAGGATGATGTACAATAGACAGAGTACTATTATGTATATTCGTCATAAGTCCTTAGGCTAGTGAGTGGAATTCATACACATGATGGAAATAAATCCTGATCAAAGAAATAATGGTCCCAATAATTCAAGTGTGGGTGGAGACAAGCAATAAGATGTTCAATGTATGAAGCTCCTATGGGATGCCTACGGAATCTGCTGGTGTTCCCACTTACCAAAACCCCCTGACCCAAAGGCCAGTGTGCCTAGGGAGAATCCCTTAATGGTGGTCAGATGTATGCCTTCCCGGCCGGCCCAACAAAACCCCACTTACCAGATGGCGGTTCCAACAAATCTAAGGAGTGGGTACCCGCTTGGTGTAGTGTAGAGGTAGACGGCCGTCCGTGCCAGGATACCAATCGGAAAGACAAAAAAACTGGGGCGGACCAATGGTGAAGTACGTTCCACTAAAAAAGCATTTAATAAAAACAAACCAATCCAATAGCAAAGTGCGGCCGTCCCAACATAGGAGAACGGGCGCACTAAAAAAGAGATTAATAAAAAAATGTTAAAAGCAAAGACGCATGGAACTGGGGAACGCCTAAGTTCCTGAGAGCGGAAGTGACATGCAAAACCCTCGCCACCCGACGCGGCGTTTCGTTGACAACTTGTCAACTTCCTCAGGGGTCATGACCCCTGAGGAAGTTGACGGGTTGTCAACTAAACGCCGCGTCGGGTGGCGAGGGTTTTGCATGTCACTTCCGCTCTCAGGAACTTGGGTGGAGCGCGGTTGGCGTTCCCCAGTTCCATGCGTCCCTTCACTAAGAGAGGAGTCCTGTTGGTGGTAAACAGCATCTATGATCCACTGGGTTTCTTTGCTCCAGTTACCATTCAAGGTAAGATTCTGCTAAGACAGTTATGTATTGAGAACATATACTGGGATACGCCTTTACCCAGTGAGAAACAAAACAAGTGGGAAAGGTGGAAATGTTCTTTGAGGTCACTAGAAAAACTTCAAATCTCACATTGCTATGCTCCAGCTTCCATTTCAACTGCTGAGCGGAGAGAGATTCATATTTTCTCTGATGCATCAGTTGAAGCTATTGCTGCAGTAGCCTATTTATTGTATAGACCTCTGAAATTAATGCAGAATCACACTGTGGTTTTGTCCTAGGCAAGGCAAAACTCACTCCCAAACCTGCACATATCATACCAAGACTTGAACTCTGTGCAGCTGTGCTAGCAGTAGAAATTGCTGAACTCATAGAAAGTCAAATGGACACTAGAATTGATTCTTTCACCTTTCATACTGACAGTAAGGTAGTACTTGGTTACATATATAACAAAAAAAACTTTTATGTGTACGTCAGCAACAGGGTAGAATGTATTAAGAGGTTCTCTCTACTAAGTCAATGGCATCACGTTCCCACTGAACTCAGCCCAGCTGACTGTGGGACAAGAGCTGTGTCATCAGCAGTTCTTCAGGACAGTTTATGGCTGTCACCTCCAAGGTTTTTGTGTGAGGACTCCTACTCACCCCCCACTGACACCAATCAGCTGCTGAGAGTTGGTGGCCGTATCGGGAAATCTGACCTATACAACAAAGAACAGAATCCTATAATCATACCAGTTGTACATCATGTCACTACTCTTCTGGTTGATAACCACCATGAACAGGTGCAACTCCTATTAGACTGTTGTTCAAGTTGGGCCCCGTAAGGAGCAATACCTTCATGCTGAGCACTGGCATCAAAGACAACTCTGATTCGGTCTGGTTTGCGTGGGTGATAAACGCCAAGGGATGGAAGGTACCAGCATTCTTCTCCCTCCTTTAGTGGGGGTGCAGGTTCTGCATGGTCTCTGTCAAATATATTTTGCATAAAGTCCACAAAGTGCTTTTTCATCTCTGGTTTCCTGCTTAAGTTACGCTTTAAGGAGGAGAATCTACTGATGGCCTGCTGCAAGTTGTTGGGCAATCTCTCTCTTGGGAGACAAAAAGATAGGGGTGCTACTATTATTGGAGTCGTCTTGAAAGAACTCATCGTCCATTACTTTGATAAATTCTTTGTCTTCCATTGAAGGAGCCAGTTTATCATTCTCACTGGTGGCATTAAACACTGTACAGCCAAGTTCATCATCATGACAGGAGAAAGTGCTTGTGTTACCTGACATACCATGTTGCCATTCACAGCTGGCTATCTTTTCTTTCACCCAGTAGTGATGTGGGCATGGCTCAAAGTAGGTGTTTTGGCCATTTGGCAGAACGTTTGTCTTGAATGACGAAATGTTCATACGCAATGTTCATGACGAAATCTTCATATTGCCTATACAGTCGTTGCCTATGATGACCCAACCTAGATCCATGCGCTAAGCAAATGGGGCATCTGGGGGGTCCACTGGCTTGTCTGTGTATCTTGTGAACTCTTAGAATGTCTCTTCCTAACAGAAGAAGGATCTGAGCATCTTTGTCATCTCATTTGCTATAACCTTCAGGTGAGGGAGATGGGAGGCAGCAGCTGGAGTAGGGATTTCTTCCCTGTTAGCAGGTACCTGGTTACTCTCAACAAGTGTATGTAGGGGTAATTGCACGTTACCTTTGAGAGAAGATACCATGAGTCCATGAGCCCTTCTTCCAGAAACCTCTATAATTCCACTACAGGTACCCAAGGTGTAAGGATGAGCCTCGCCTTTTATTTCAAATAGATCAAACAGTTCTGATTTTGCAAGTGATCTATTGCTCTGATCATCTACGATAGCATACGCCTTTTGTGGTTGATCCTTGTGGTATATGTTCACCAAGCATATTTTAGCACAGGACTTATCACAGTGGTCTTCTCCGCAAACTTCAGTGCAGGATGAAGAAATTATAGTGGAATTAGGCGCTTGGTCTGTATTCTCCCCGCCATGCGTTAACCTGGGAGGAGAGTTTACAGGTTGTGCAGAGCTGGGCTCAAGTAGTTGGAAAGCTTGCACATGTTGTTGAGAGCCACAATCTATCCACTTGATGGGCATATTACAGTACTTAGCCAAATGTTCAGTAGAAGCACAACACCTGAAACATACCCCGAATGTCTTTAAAAGCTCCTTACGCTCTTCAAGAGGCTTTTTTCTAAAGCTGATACATTTTTTGAGGGGGTGTGGCTTCTTGTGAATGGAACACTTTCGGTTAGGGGTTTCAATCCTCCTACCTACTCTGTTTGTTTGCAGCCACAACTGTGGTAGGAGTGGGAAGGATGTCAGTCTTTTTCACAGATACTGGGCCTCTATGGTTCCTATAGTTGCCCTGAAGACTGGAACTCTTAGGAAAGGGTGAGAAGAGACTGTACTCACTGTAGGAAAAACTTGGATCGTTCCTGGTCTCCGCAATTTTCCTGATGAATTTGCAGAAGAAAGAGAATGGAGGGAAGGAGACCTTGTTCTTTCTTTTGTATGATGACCCTAGTGCAGACCATTTCTCTTGCAGACCATACGGGAGCTCGGAGACGATTGGGTTTACCCCTCTGGCAGTGTCCAGGTAGTTTTGGGTCTGCCTTGGCTAGCTGAAGTTCAAGGAGAAGGTCTCTCAGTCTCTGGAACTCCTTGTTATCGTTACCAAATATTCCAGACATATGAACAAAGCATTTTCAATAGCTTCTGGACTACCATAACTTTGCTCTAGTCGATCCCATGCAGCTGTGAGGCCTGCTGAAGGATTGTCCATGAAAACTGATCTTAATGGCTCAAAGCGGTAGTAAACCCCCCAAAGCTTTTTTTACCTACAGGTAAGCCTATAATAATGCTTACCTGTAGGTAAAATTAATATCTCCTAAGCCTACATGGTTTAGGAGATATTCTCCCTGCAAGCAGCCGCCGATGTCAGCGGCGCATGCGCTATGATGATCCAGCGGAGGTTGCCGGAAAATCAGAGCTCGCTTCCGGAATGAAGAGCTCAAATGCGCACACATGGGAGTGACGTCCCGTGGCTCCGGCCACTCACAGCGCCGGAGTGGCCGGAGCTGCGTACCCGGAAGAAAGAAGAGGACCATCATTTATCATTGCATACTAACACATTATGCTATTGGCTTACAGGCTATTCCCCCCCTTCTAGCGGGTTTACTACCGCTTTAATACATGCAGCAGATAGAGGACCAAGCCATCTGATCAGCAGATCCATTTCTTCGGCAGCGGTAATGCCAAGATCACTGATTGCAGTTCTGAAGACACAACTTCTGTAGTTCTCAGGTTGGTCATCAAAACTTGTGAGACCAGTCTTTGTGAGCTCCCTGGGAAGTATGCACCTCACAAATTCTGCTGTTTCAGTTGTCTCTGCCTTTATGCAAGACGTTGTTGGCTGAACGGTACCGATTGTGTTATCTTTGACATTGTTGTTAAAGGACATGCATTCAGATGAGTTGCTTGCCTGAAGTCAGTTGTTCCAATGGTACGTTGATTTGAGGCTGTATCGATGACAGGAGATTGATGACTCGTTAGCAGCTTGCTCTGAGACGTATGAAGGAAGATAAGGTAGGCATGCAGGAAAATCACTGGAGTTATTGTGCATGCAGGAAGTTGCTGGAACCTCTTTAAATTTGATGCTGTGAAGGAGTCTGTATGTTGTCAAGATCATTGGAGACGATAGAGAATACACTGCAATGTCTTAGGACATAGTCTTTAGTGCATTTGAGGGGATCTTCCATATCTGCAATGTTTAGGTTGATGTTGTCTTTCTCACTTGCACCGTCATCTGCACTGATGGCTTGCTCTAGGACCCTTAGCTTTGCCATAGCTGCATCATATTTACACTGTTCGTTTAAGATCTCTATTGCTACTCTTTGACTTGCAGTTTGAGCTTCCAACTCCGCTCTTTGACATGCTGACTGAGCTTCCAACTCTGCTCTTTGACGTGCTGTCTGAAGCACTGACTCAGTTTCCAACCCTGCTCTTTGACGTGCTGACTCAGTTTCCAACCCTGCTCTTTGACGCGCTGACTCAGTTTCCAACTCTGCTCTTTGACGTGCTGACTTTCCAAATGTGCTTTCTTTTCTGCGAATGCGACTTGCACCTTGCTGGCTTCCGCTTCAGGTCGGGCATTAATAAGTCACTCACTGAGTGTTGAGTATCTTGAACTATGGGATTTAGAGGACCTTTTGGAATGTCTGGTGAAAACAGATCTGTGAGATGCAGTGTCTTGTAGCAGCTCCATCTTTGCTTCCGCCTTTAATTTGGTTTGCTGGATAAAACTGTCTCTTTCTAGATTAAGAGCCTTGAAGTTGTTCAATTCATCCAGTGAACCTTCTGTGTTCATACTTTTTAGAACATTAATTAGCTTGTTGGTGGTAAGCTTATAAAGTCCATATGAGGCAGAAAGTTGTTTAATGGCGTCCTCTAGTGGCAGTAGTTCACGTTCAACACACAGTGCATTTGCTTCAGAAACAACTTTATTCTTTATTCCATAATATCTTTATACTAGTTGACAATTCACTTCTTAAAGCTTCAAAATTCTCCATTACTTTCCAAATTGGTTTGACTGAGCGTTTGGGTAATTCAGCGGGCTCAGAGTCTTGTGCTGGGGCTGCTATGTGCTCACATTCAGAGCCACTCATGCTGACACAGGCAAATAATGACTGAGTGATAAGCAGGCAGGATCTGTGTGCTGTAATATGACACCAGGCAGCCTTGACTTAGAAAATGAGGCTTACATGTGCTTCTCTTGTTCTTTCTTGCAAAGAGGGCAGTAATGTCTGTATCAGTACTTTCATGCAGAAATCTTGTAATTAGGCTGAGAAACTTCGTTTTTCTACTGTTCTGTTTCAACTACAAGGCCATAAAGTTTATGTTCAGCATCATGTAGGGCTTACACTGACCTGGGAATCTTTTTATCCCTTGCATCAACTCAGACAGCTTAAACTCAATGAATAAACTCACGTAGCTGGAGACAGACGATGAAGCCTTTCTAATGTTCCATTTAATGATGGATATTCATAGGCAGAAAAACTATGAAGTTGTAAACCACATAGAGATGTGTACATGAAGGCGGCATGCTCAGAAAATTAAACTGAAAGAGAAAAAGGGAGGGGATATACAGAACTACGGTGGGAGAGAAGGTTCAGCTCAGACAGAGGCAGACAGCTTAAAGTGGAATTTCAAATAATTTGAATGGTTGTGACCTTTCTAATCCCTTGTCAGTAGCACAGGGATCCACATACTTCTTTCTGAGGGCCCTAGACCACATACTCCCTAAGAAGGTTCTATTCATTGGCACTATATCTGGAACATCTGATTATAATTTCATGGCTTTGGATGAATGGTTTTACTTTTTCCATGTGACAAATCTGCAGTTTTGTTAATTTAGATTATGAGAATGAATGCATTAATGTTAATTTTATGTCTCATAGGTTTAAGATGGCCATACATGATTCATTTTGTTTAATTTAACCAGCAAATTGAACAAACCAATAAAAAAAAAATTAGCTGATTTCCCCATCCACACATTCAACGTGGATGGGGGAATTCTTCTAGCTGTGGTATTGCATTCTGACTGCGGGAAAACTTCCCCTCTGTCAGAATACAATGACCTGTGATCGGCTATAGCTGGCAGGCACTGATGGTTTGGCAAAAGCCTGACAGACTATTTGTACACAAGTCAATCGGTAGACTGACTTCTCTACAACCAGCCTGCCCAAACATGGATCAACATTTGACATGTCCCTGCATAACCCACCACATTTTGATCCATATATGGTGGGCTTTAGGTATATTGCCTTATCTGTAAGCACAAGTTAAATGAAGATCTAATGTTTACCCATTTCTTTGTGTTGAAAAGGTCAACAATTTCTATGGCACATACTTACTTTTTAACATGTATAAATTTATAGTCAGGGATATCAGAAATATAGTCATCATTTTTTTGATTTTCTCTTTTGAACCAGCAGATAGCGCTTTTGGTTACCTTTTAAGTTTCAAAGGTTCTCAGTTTGCTAAATGAAAGAAGTCTGTTTACACAGCTCAGTGACATTTAATCCATTAGTAGCTAGCACAGTTTATCGTTTCAATCAAATTGTGCCTCAAAGAAAGAAGTTCTGTTGTGCGGTCTCTAACTAACCCATAGTGCTCTGGGAATCTTTTGTCATGTATTAAATGTTTAAAAGAACGAAAATAAATTTGACCCAAAACCATTTTGTTTTCACTTTAAGAGATCAGCAATGTAGAAAAATAAGATATGTGTGCTTACTATAAAATCCTATCTTGAACTTCATCAAAGAGGAGTTCCAGCCGTTTCTGTGTTTATTAAACCTCAGCAGCTAGAAAAAGTGTAGCTACTGCCTTTTAATAAACACACACTCACTTGTCCCACGGTCCAGCAATGCGGCCGCCTGAAGCCTCGGTTCCCTCCCCCGCCTCTCCCCAGCACCGGCATCACTAGTGCGGGCACCTGGCTGTGATAGCTTGCGGATTCACAGCCGGGTGTGCAATGCTGCGCATCCTGAATGGCCTGGCAATCTTCTGGAAAATCTGGAAAATAGTTGCCTGATCCAGAAAAGCCAAAGATGGCCTCACACATCTAGTAGAGTGAGCTTTAAAAGGAAATAATGAAACCTGAGCCTTAACATTATAAGCTTGAACGATGATCTGTCCGAGCCATAGAAAATGGTGGAACAACAAGATGCTGGTTCCCCCATCATTAATAACAAAAAGAGAGACAATTTTTCTAATGGCTGCAAGGTAGACACACACAGCTGGGACTACATCCAGGCACTGAAGAGAAATTTCCTTCTGATGTACTGGAGTTAGACAGAGAGACAAAGGAACAATGCTCTTGTTGAGGTGAAAGGCTGAAACCACTTTAGGAAGTAAGGAGGCTCTGGGCCTTAATGCCACCTTTGCCCCACGCTAGGTTTGTTTTTCTATCTTCAGCTCTCCATCATCCCAAGGTTTCCTTCTGCAAATGGGGGGTTTTCCTACACCAGCGCACCGCTCTCCGGTCGCCCATCGCAGGGCAGGCATCCGGCTCTCACGCTTCCCAGCTCCATCAGCGAAGCTGTCACTTCTGGCTGGACAATCCCGCCAGCTGTGTCCATCCTTCTCAGTAACCTCCACCCGAGGACTCCACTCCATACCGCTGGCTCTCTGCTACGGGCGGAGTGTGAACCTCCGGCTTCCCCTATCCGTCCCCACTGCTTGCACACCGCTACCCACTCCAGGACACATGCTCTCCACCTCTCCCCTAGGTGGAGATGCTCCTGGTCTTTCCACCTGGCCTTGAGTCTCCTTTTGGGAGTTTGCACACACACCAGCTTTGTGCTCTCCCCTCTCACCCCAGTTCCCACTGCGGACTGTCCTCCCCCTCTCCATACCCATCCATCACCCCTTTTTCCCCCTCCCTCTCTTCGCTACACCTTGACACCTTTTGCACCTTGGCTGTCCCATTCCAGCCCCCCCTTCACATTCCTCACCATAGCTACTTTTCCATCAATACAAGGTATGTTTTCCTTTTTTAGATACAAAGGCCACAGGAGCGATGCATATTAGTGTAACTGCATAACTACAATCAGCTACCAACAGGTTAGTAACACTATCTATGACTAAGTCCAATAAATAAATAAATAAAGAGTCCTTTTTTAGAAAAGGTTACTATATATACACAACTATCACAAAGCAGTTTATTTATGTTCACAATGAACAATGCATTAGAGAAAAAACATTTTTTTGTTTTTTTTTTGTTTTTGAAACCCTACATTGTGGACCTAACTCCTGATGGAATTAATCAACCTTTGAGAGGATATTATATTGTTTGAGATTTTATATTGCTTGGAGTTTTATGTTTTGTAATTGATCTACCGTTTTTTAGAACAGAAATAAGAATTATGATATCATAGAGTAGAAATACTTTTAACTCTTTGCAATTTGTTGATTTATATATATATAGTGTACATTTTTATCTTTGTTTTTAATAGCCCTGAGGAAGGGGGAGTCACTGATCCCCCGAAACGTGTTGGCTTGATTCTACTGTATATACCACAAGCAAAATAAAGAAAACATTTTTAAGGTTTACCTGTGACTCTGGGCGCTCCTTCCACCCACCCCTGGATCTTTACAAGACAACGCTGCCAGCTCAAACACACATGTTTGCAGAGGTGCAAAAGGAAAAGAAATCTCGTGAGTAAGGCTGGAAAGGGCAATATCCCCGAGATGTTCAAAAAGAAGTCCTTGAAGTGCAGAGAGGACCAAATTCAAATCCCATTAAAGTGGAAGTAAACTCCCATGGGTGATTTTTAACTATAGGTAAGCCTATATTAAGGTTTACCTATAGATACAGTAAATATCTCCTAAACCTACACCGTTTAGGAGATATTTACTTGTGAAGCTGCCAATGACATCACCGATGCATGCGTCTGAAGGAGCCGTGTACAGCAGCTTGCCAATCAAAGGACCGGAGCCTGCCAACCCGGTAGGAAGACTGGGTGAAAATGGCAGCCCTGTCAGGGTGACAGCGTGCTGCTGGAGGGCTTCGTTTTAAGGTAAATTTCACATAATGTGCTAGTATGCTTTGCATTTTAACAATGGGAGGCTATTGGAATAAGATCACAAAGACTATGATTTGCTCCTTGATGGAACCCAGAGCTAAATGTTGATCCAGGCCTGATTGTTAAAAGGTCAGCATTTGTCACACAGTATTTCTTGAGGTAAGGACTTTGTTCCTCGCTCCATATGAAGTTTGTGTGTGATTGTTGAGGCTGGGCTTCAACAGCCATACTCTTAAAGGGGTATTGAAACCAAAAATGTAATATATTGCAGCTTACCAATCATTAGATGTGGTGGCTGCATTTGTTTTCTTTTTTGGGCTATTTTCCCTCGGTTTTCACATGGTGATCTGACCAGTAACACACTTTCTTTATTAGATTATCTATTTATTATTTGTACAAGAAAATGTAAATACACTAACAAATTGAAGCCAAACTGAAGCTAACGCCTTCTAAGCAGTTATATCAAATGTTTTTGTCGTTTTTGGGATAAAGGTTTTACATAAATAAAAGCTGATCATTTCAAGCACCCCTGTCTGTGTTGAATGATTTATCTCAACCCTGTAACCGATACATTCTGTGGTAGAGCTTGTTCTGTTGAAAAACCAGGCCAGATCACCAGATGGAAATAGAAGAAAGAAAGTCTAAAAAAGAAAATGAATGCAGCCATCACATCTAAGAAATTGTAAGCTGCAATATAATAAATGTTTGCTTTTGGTTTAATACCACTTTAAAGCCAGTGACTGTAAAGCAGGGTGGTAAACAGGTCCTTGAGATATTATCAGTTCGCACAGTGCTTTACAACATGAGGGCAGAAAGTAGTTACAATACAATTCAATACAGGAGGAATCAGAGATCCCTGCTTGTTAGAGCTTACAATCTAAAAGGGAGGGTCAGGTTATATAAAAGGTAATAACTGTGGGGGCTGATGGAGAAATTAAAAGTACAAAAAGAGATTAAAAATCCAGTCAACCTGGAAGAGCCCACGGTGTTTCTGTCAACAGATTTATTAGGTTGGAGTACCACATCTACCTGGGCCAGTTTGGAACTATAAATATTACCAGTATGCCTCCCATCTTGATCCTGAGTAGTAGTTTCATAGGAGGGAAGACATAAATCAGGTTGTACTGGTCCCAATGAGCCACCAGAGCATCCACTGCTTCTGCCAGAAGATCTCTGCACCGGGATATGTACCTACCCAGTTTGTTGTTGAACCTGAAGACCAGGCAGTCTACGTCCATCAATTGTCACACAGGTCCTGAAACACCTCTGGGTGTAGGGACACAAGGCTGGTGGATTTTTGACACCCTAGGCAAAACCTCATTTTGCTGCCCGCTTGGCTCTGCCCCTGACTCCACCCCCTTTGCCCTGCCCATGTAACCCATGTGACCTACCTCACCATTACACTGACCTACCTCACCCCTACACTGACCCCCTACCTGCCACCTACACTAACCTACCCGACCATTACACTGACCTATCTGACCCTTACACTGACCTACCTGATCCCTACACTGACCTACCTGACCATTACACTGACCTACGTGACCACTACAGTGACCTATCTGATCCCTACACTGACCCACCTGACCACTACACTGACCAACCTGACCTCTACACTGACCTACCTGACTCTTTCACTGACCTACCTGACCTCTACACTGACCTACCTGACACCTACACTGACCTACCTGATTCCTAATGCAGTGTTCTACACTCGCTTCCATTCCATCGGGCCACAGTCCTTCAGTGCTGTGCTGTACCTCTGACACTACTTACTTACGGACGGGACGGCTGCTGCCTGAATTAGTTACATGCTGCAGACAGAGGCATCCCCTGCATACAGTCAGCACCACACCGACTTACATAGCGTGGAGACCAGCGGGAGATGGAGCGCAGGGAAACCAGCGGCCGGGCACCCCTAGGCAGCAGTGGGCCCTAGGCAGCTGCCTAGTTTGCCTAATGGTATCACCGGCCCTGCCAGGACAGAACCATTTTTACCTATCTTGCCATGACAAGTATTCTGATTCCTCTTTAATGGTTGATGTATGCCTTTGCTGTGGTGTTGCCTGAATTTAAATCGCATGACTTTCCATTTGGGAGGTCCAGTGTGAGGTCTAGAGTTGTGGGGACAAACTGCTGACTGACAAAAAGTCAAAACATGTAAATGTAAGAGAGCTGTTTAGTCTGCACCATTCTAACCACTTCTATATAAAAGAGGGACAAGCATCCAGGAGTAATTTGGGGGTATTTGTACTGTCCTGGCATTTTAGGGCCTCAAGCAATGAGATAGGCACAGTCAGTACACCATGAATGACCAATTTTCAAGTATATATACCATAGTTTGTAGTACTAAACATTGATTGGGGTTATTTTTACCAAAGAGATTTAGCAGAATACATTTTGGCCTAAACTTATGAGGAAAGATTATTTATTTGCGAAATTTGCAGAAGGAAAACATTTTTCTTCTAAATTATCAGTCTTTTTATTATTTGTATGGCAAAAAATAAAAACCCCATTGGTGATTTAATACCACTAAAAGAAAGCTCTATCTGTCTCAAAAAATGATCTGACATTAATTTAGGTACAGTAACTGAGTAATTATCATTCCAAGTGTGACAGTACTGAAATCTGAAAAATGGCCTGGGCAGGAAGGGGGTCAAACAGTTCAGTCTTGAAGTGGTTAAGAAAAGAGTATGCTTGAAAAAGCTGATAAGGCAAATTATGAAGGCACTACTATGTTTACATATTTGGAGAATGTTATGGCCCTTTCACACAGGCTTTCTGTGTAAAGGGTCCATTTTTGCTCAGCAGGGATCGATCCGTTGATCCCCGCTGAGCCAAAGGATGACAGTTCTGTCCCTGCTCACTGAGCGGAGATGGAAATGTCAGAGCGCCGCTCTCCTCTATGGAGATCGGATGAAAATGGATCCGCCTGTCCGTTTTTATCTGATCCGATTCTCCAGACGAAAGATAGGGTTTCCATCAGTCTGGATTTCAAGGACAGGATCGGATCGGAGAGCGGCAGATGTCAGTGGACATGTCTCTGCTGATCTATCGCTCAATAGGGCTGCATGAGTGTCCGTTCAGGTCCGCATGAAAAACGGGTAGGAGGACCTGAATGGAAAGCCTGCATCAAAGGGCTCTAAAGGGTCACTTTAAGATAGGACTCAAGATACAACAATGAATTCATTTTCTCCATCACCTCCCATATACAACAGTACATATACAGTATTTATTATTATTATTATACAGGATTTATATAGTACCAACAGTTTGCACAACACTTTACAAAATGAAGGCAGACAGTACAGTTACATCACAATTTGATACAAGAGGAATCAGAGGGCCCTGCTCGTTAGAGCTTACAATCTAAAAGTATAACCTTCTTATGGCTGTGGAAAACAACAAAACTATATTTCCTCTTTAGTAACATTGCAACAAACATGTCACACTTACACCGTCTCACCCTAAACGTCACATTCTTTAGCAGTTTGTTTAAAAATTGAATTTCTTCTATGAAATAAACACCAGGATGCATTATATATAGTGGTGTTATCAGCAGCATAAGTCCTTCTCTCGTGTAATTTACTGCTGCCTTAAACCCCATTCATGCGTCCTTTATCAAATAGCATACGCACACAATGCGTGTGTACAAGGTGTATCTACAAACAACATATGAGGGGCATGACTAAGAGACAAAACCTGTATTCATAGCTCAGTTCTAAAGCCTTCCTTTGTGGAATTGTTATCATTCAGTTGCAGGAGTGCTTCTCTAATAAACATGATAGTACAAGCTGAATAATGGCCTTTATCTCAGTATAGCAGCACTGGATAAACCACGATAATGTAATGACTCCATCCACATTTATAGATTTAAAGTGAACATTTGATGCAACATACAAATGATACAACATTTACTGCTTTAAATGATTGTTTCAAGGTAATTTGTTTCCCCTTTTGGGGAAAACTAGTTAAGTCGTGCTTTGGGTTCCTTACCTATACACCAGAAAGCATAAAAGCACAGACACATGAGCTGAAGAAAAAATAATTTCAGCATGTCAGCATTTTTTATGTAATAATAAGTACCTCCAGGGGATTTTGTTGCTCTCCTACAGTGGGTACCCTTTAAAAGAAATAAAAAAAAGAAAATCAACTATCAAATTGGGTATGCAACATTGGCTTTTGAAAGAAGCAAACATAGTTGTAGGTGGGGCACCTTTCGTCATGCACATGATCATCAATGCCAGGTGGGGACTGCGGTCATGTGAAAGTCTAAGATTAAGGCAGTTCCCTGACTAGAGATGAGCTGTATTACTCTGTGCAGCAATAAAAGCACAGAGTTCCTCTGAAAATGACTGTTCTGTGTCACTGTACACCTTAGCTTGATGTATGTTGCAATTAGGAGGGACGCTGCTCAGGACAGCGGGAGAGAGTACTGCCAGGAAGGTCTCCAGGAAAGGAATGGTGTCGGTGAGTGATACGCACCCTGGGAAGCTGGAAGAGGCACACCGGAGCAGATTGGGATGAGAGACAGTCTGAGAAGGGAGCAAGAGCCAGTTGGGACTGTCGTGTCGCTGTTGGCAGTGGACAGTGGAGAGGGTCATTGCAGCCAGGAGGGCTGGCAGGGCCTGCAAGAGGATGGGCTGGGAGCAGTAGTCCATCAAGGCTGGCTAGCACTTCAACTAACTTTTTCTACACTATAGGGGCCCACGGTCCCTGCCTGCAAAGAGGGGTTCTGAGGCTGTGTTAATGGAGAGCAGGCCCCACCATGTGCTAGCTAGGCAGGAGAAGTGATGTGCAGGAGGAGTTAACAGAAAAGCAAGTGATGTGCAAGAGGAGTTAACTGAGAAGCATGTGAAGTGCTGGAGGAAGTGAAGAAGTGTATATACAAGAGTGTATATAGAAGGTCCTGTGAAAGAACTGTTGATCCTAGGGACATCCCATAATTACCCCTTTCCCCATCCAAGTTGAATCCCCTAATAAAACAATAAAACAAAGTACCAGCCTGTTCTGTGACTCTGGTTGTGAGGAAAAGAGTGATTGAGGGCAGTATGACGGGTGGAACCATTACTTCCAGCCAACCCTACAGGGGCATGGCTACACTTGAATAGCCTGGTCAACCCAATTGAAAATCTGTGCAATGACTTGAAGACTGCAGTCCACAAACGGTCACCATTAAACATTCTTTCATAAGTCAGAACCAACATGCACCCCTTTGAATAATTTCAGACCAGGCCAAGAACAGTTGATGCAACTTTACTTAAAAGTTTTTGGCGACACAGTTCAACATGAAAAATGTCCACAACCTGACCCCTAACTACATCCGATTGGCTGCCGAGGCATACCTCTACAGGTGGTAGTCCATGACTGGCATGTTCCATGTCCTCCGGATCTCTGATGCCTACAACGGACTGAAAGGCACAGCAGACCTACAGCATGAGTCCTAAACTCGCTAAGCAAGCCCCTGGGCCTCAGCCTTCTCCCTCTTTATACCACAGATGGGCAGGCTGTAACAAAAAAACCCAGGAACAGAAGCACACAAATTTAGGGCCCTTTCATAAGTGCTTTCTGTGTATGGGGTCCGTTTTTGTTCATCGGGGTTCGCTCCGGGGACAGATCCGTGTCCGCTCACTGAGCGGAGATGGAACTGTCAGAGCGCCGATCTCCTCTATGGAGATCGGATGAAAACGGACCTCCTGTCCGTTTTCATCCGATCCACTTCGATCCAATTCTACAGACGGATGGAAAATAGGGTTTCCATCCCTCTGTATTTCACGGAGAGCATCGGAGAGCCGCGGATGTCTCCGCTGACATCTGCTGCTGCATGCAGCGTCCATTAAGGTCCGCCTGAAAAACGGACAGGCGGACCAGAATGGAACGCCCATGTGAAAAGGCCCTAACTCTTTCCCCAGCCTTGGCCAGCCACTAGCTAAACTAACATACCAGTAGGTGACCTACCCATATAATCATTAAAAAAGTGCAAACATTATTTATGAGGAGGTAGAGATGTTTTTACATTTTTTGTTTGCACTGCAGTTTTTTTGGCATATGGTCCTTACTATTGAGTAGTCAGTAGCTCACATCCAAAGTAATTTAGAGTCTGAGGATTTCATCTTCTTTACTGCAAAGCCTTCAGGGGAAGCAAGTGGCTTACTGCACTAGCCACTCTGAACTCATATTTGTGGACCTTTTTGGTCACAAAAGCCTCCATGTTACGAAACGTCATTTCTTCTACTTTAGGAGTCTGAGATTTAATGAAACCTACACTCGATGACTGATGAGTTATCATTCCTGGTATACGGTTTTTTTGACGTCACGTTTGTTTTTTACATTTTTGTAGAGATGGAGGAGTATTTATTACAAACGTGAAAAAATTACTAATATACCCATCCAGTGGATGACCATACAATCAAATCGATCACCGACCGGTTCCGACCCCTTTCTCAATCCCGGAAAAGTGTACCCGCAAGGTAAGACCAGGCGGACAGGCAAAAAGTCCGCCTGGAATTACCTGCGACGTACGTCGTCGTC
>BLSH010122832.1:911889-922178 GCA_018402905.1 Glandirana rugosa | reverse complement strand
GTCCCTCTTCGCATCTTCTGGCTCCTCCCCTCCTGTTCAGTGCCCCCACAGCAAGCAGCAGCAACAGCCGAGTCACAGCTCTGTGTGTCCATTCAGACATGGTGCCCCATCCTGGCCCCTCCCCCTCTCTTCTGACTGGCTGACTGACTTTGATTGACAGCTGCGGGAGCCAATGGTGCCTCTGCTGTGTCTCAGCCAATCAGGTGGAGAGTCCTGAACGGCTAAGACACTCGTGGACACCGCTGGACAGAGATGGGGCTCAGGTAAGTTATTAGGGGGTGCTGGGGAGGCTGCTACACACAGAAGGTTTTTTTATCTTAATGCATAGAATGCATTAAGATAAAAAAAAACTTCTGCCTTTACAACTCCTTTAATACAGAAGGGTGAAGTAGTGTTGCCATCCTAGGACTATAAACATGTTGGTGGCAGTAGACACCAGAAGATTGCAAGCAATTAAGTCCATATAACTGGACAAGTCGGTTGGTTATAGACGGTGAGCGGAGTCACAGCCGTCATCCCTCCGCTCATAGAACGTGACTGACTGAGGAGAAGGAAACCTGTGAGAGATACAGGCCGCCATTGTTAACCCTTTAACTGGCCAAGCTGTTCTTCCACACACGATCCACCGGCAGAACATGCAGCTGTACGGACTATTAGAGTCATACGGTCACATTTCCATGGAAACAAACCTTGTACCCTAAAGGTTGTACACTCAGCATTGGCCAGGGCGTAGGGTGACGACAGCGGCTTAGGCTTAAAAGTTGGTGCCCTGGGTCATGTCCGTCCATCGGGATGAGGAGTGTAATAGATGACATCCCTTATTCAGTGATTAGTGATTGCACCTCTACTCTACGGGAGACATGCGATTGGCATAAGAATTTGGATGAATCCTTTTGCATCACCAACATAGGAGCGGTGGTCCTGATATCTAATCCTATGCACAGCTTCCAGCTGGGTCTGGTAAGCCTCTCTAATATCTGGTGGTGGATACACATGAATCTGAAGCACACTGGGTGATTTGTCAGAAGTTACCTTAACGCTATTTGTGGCATCCAGTTATATGGACTTAATTGCTTGCAATCTTCTGGTGTCTACTTCATCTGTATTGGTTTATTTTTAGCGCAGCTTTCTTATATTGTTTGAACTTTTATTATTTTAGCTGCTGCTTTTATAGCACCTTAGCACAGTTTATTTTTTGTATTCTATGTTGGTGGCAGTATCGCCAAGTGAAAATAGGGGAAAAAAGATTTTAAAAAGAGAATGAATTTAATTTCTCTGTTAAAGTTCACCTAACTTCCAGCTTCCCTATGTACCAATATACCATTAATGTACCTCTTTTGCAGAAAAGAAAAATCCTTCTCTGTATTCTAGGACAGGCCTTACAGTCTCCTAGAGGAAGCTCTTCCCTTACCTGACCTGGTATTTGGTATTTGGGTTTGGAAACTGTTAAACCTCGTACACACGGGACGACGATCGCACGTACGACCGTGTTGAATCGTATGTTGCATAATGTAAATAGCATACTGACATGCACCCGACGGTCGTACATACAACTTGCGGCCTGCCGAACGTGATGACGCGAACGAGCGTATAAAGAGGAAGTAGCGTCACCCTTTGGGCTCCTTCATCTAATTTCGTGTTAGTTGAAGTGGACTTGGCGCATGCGTGTTTAGCACAATACAACCTGTTGTACCCAACTGCTCTACACACGATACAACGATCGTATGCTAGCTTGTTGGTATGACCAAATTTTGTAGTCTGCACATACAACTCCCATGCACGACCGTCGTATGTTCGACTGTTGAAAGCGCGCCCACAAACGATCGATTCTGCATGCAACTGTCGTGAGTACGACATGTTGAATGCGATCGTCGTCCCATGTGTACGAGGCATTAGTGAACTGAAGAAGTAGTTCAGCAGCTTACTTCATTAACACACACCCTGCACCTTCCCTCCCCCTTCGGGAGATTGCTCTAGCCATCCTCTGTAGTGTCATGCTTCTCCAATGCAGGCAATGTCATTGAGCACCATTTTACCTCTATACACAGCCATCAATTGTTTTGTACCTTGCATAGATTGTTCATTTGCCAGAGTGTGCAGGAGCTGAGCGATCACATAACAACCTATGCCGAGAAGAGGTGTAGTACTGAAAACAGGAGAAGTGTGTCCCTGGAAGTCTGTAAACCCATCATACACTGTATAATCTGATTGTAAAATCTCCTTTAGATCTACCATCAACTATATAGTGCAAGGACCTGCCTGATTAAATACAGAGTGATTGGATAAATAGCTGTGTCCTCCTTTTATATAGTTTTGGTAAATCCAATGGAGATTGTACAATCAGATTGTATAGACCTTTATACATCTAAAATGAACTAGTTGTGCTGTCGGGGCTATTAATTGTTAATGACACCCCAAATGTGGAATCAGCTGCATTTTTTGTCAAGTGCAAAAATGCATGATAAAAAAATGTGCAAACCGCAATGTGCCAAAATGCCCCATGAGCCCCTTTGCTGTGTTTGTCATGTGTAGGGTAGCCAATTAAAATCAGTAGGCTGCCCTAAGCATGTTTTAGGAAAAAAAGCACCAAAAACCACCAGTGTTAATGTTTTCGGCATAGTTTCCATCAGGGGCATGTTTCCATTGAAGAAAACTAAACTAAAATTACGACTAATTTTTGTCAATTGACGAAAACAAAATAAAAATGTGAGGGGTGGGACATTTTAGCCATGTGAACTTCCAGTTTCCTTGGAGCTCTGCCTGTAAAGCCTTTAAGTGTTTTCCCTCCCAGCAAGCAAAGTAGCGACCATTCCTTAAAGAAAGAAGTAGGAAAGTGGGTGGAAATAAAAAAGATGTGGTGTAGTAATGAGGGAGGTGCGGTCCAGATGCCCTATTCTGTGATGCGGTAAGGCAGTGCATGATAGGATATGAAGTTCGTGGAAGGTCACATGATGATGATACAGGAAGTCAGACCTTAGAAAGCATTTTAACATTTTGAAATGGGAGGTGAAAATTCAAAAACTCCATGGACTGGGTAAGTGAGAGATAAACACATTGGTATGGCTTAGGCAGAAAACAGTTAGAAAGGGCTTCTATTTACTACAAAAAGAGAAATTCTGTCCGAAAAGGTGAACTTAAGCCTCGTGCACTCGGTGCGACGGTCGTATGTTGGCTGTTGTGTCTCGCGTACTGACATGCACTAAGCGATTGTATGAGCAAGCCTAGCTACAAGCGTATAAAGAGGAAGTTCAGGTGAATGTGATTTGTGAATTAGGAACATAGGTTTACACGAACGGACACTTCCGGGCGTTCCTGACTTCTGAGCATGTGTATTTTGCACGTACAGCTTTATTGGCCCAACTTCTCTGACACACGTATGACGCCTTGTTGTACAACAAAAATATTTTAATCTGCTCATCCAACGTCTGTTGTACGACCGTCGCACCTCGGCTGTTCTACTAATGGTTGGATGATTGTACAACAAGCTCTTGTACGACCGTTGTTGTACGACCGCCGCAGTGCGTGTACGGGCCTTTAGCCTTTAAGTATTTTTTTTCAGTGAATTCTGGTTGTGGCTTTACTGCAATCCAAGCAAATGGCTTAAATCAGTGTTCCAGCCGAAATGTTACTTTTTAGATAAAAAATACCCCTATAATACACATGCTTAGTGTAGTCTACTAAAGGTATGCTGTAAACTAAGGGCCGTTTTGTATTTGTGCAGCATTGTATTCTTACTTTAGGAAGTCTCAGCATGTCGCGGCCATCTCCTGTGTGGGCATCTGAAGCCGTAGTGTATTACTTCCTGGATTCCGTGCATTTTGGCTACCCAGCTTGCACCTGCCGATCTCGCACATGCACAGTGCGGTGCGAGAAGTATAATAGCCGGCAATGCATATTGCTTCCTGGGATTGATGACACACATCTCCCAGGAGACATTGCATAACCGCAAATGACGTGCGGGGCCGCGGCCACTAAGGAGGAAGTGAAAAAAAGATAAAAGCTGAAGTAAAGTAAGTGATCCCAAAGAAAAAAAATGCCAATTCGTTTTAAGGGTACACATTAGTGCTGGATGGTGAGGTGTGTAAAATATGGGTGGAACTCTGCTTTAATATGAAGATTAGATATTCATTTAAGCATTACAATCCATAACACCTCAAGCAGAGTATTCTCTTTCATGTTAGAAAATAGAAGCTGGCATCTAATTGTATGACATTTGAAAAACACCCCCTTTTCCTCCATTTTAAGAACTAAGCCCCAGTGGTTATAATGTGTGCTTTGTTGGTATACAGACAAAAAAAGTGTCATTAATAAATCGTTAAAACAAGTGGGCACTGGAAACCAAAGGGGAAAAATAGCTTCAAACGTGTTATGAAGGAGCTCTATTACCAGCGTTTGTACAGTGTATGCTAGATTCTATGCAGCACAGACAAATTAGAAGTGCTCAGGTGGGATGCAGAGGATTAGAAAAAAATATGTTCGCAATCAACAAATTAGTTAATTAAGGCATGATTTATTAATGACAAATTAATTATACCTTATTTTGCAGTTCTAATAAGCTTGATGAGTATTTTTATTAATCACCACTGTGCTAATTGCAGACACGTACAGAAGGAGCACTAATTATACATGCAAGCATATGCAAAAGAGCTGTAGCTGCTGAGATAGGCAGAATATTTGTGCTATTTTTCAAAGTTTTTCTTCGTTTCCAAACTTTACATTTTACTGATAATACAGAACGGAAAGCTGCACACACAGTAGCTGCCTTCCAACAGCCATCAAAAAATAGATTACAGGCATAGCACTTCTTAGCTTGTAATTTACCGCCTTATCTATTATTTCTCATTATTTAACCCTTTTTTGTTAATGCGCATGTTAACCTTAAGAATGGACATCTCAACTCTTGTTTGCTCCCGCTTGGTCTGTCATACACCATTGGAAGAGTTTTTTAACCACTTCAATACCAGGCACTTAGAACACTTCCCGCCCAGACCAATTTTCAGCTTTCAGTGCTGTTGCGATTTGAATGAGAAATGCGCGGTCGTGCAACGCTGTACCCAAACAAAGTTTTTATCATTTTGTTCCCACCAATAGAGCTTTCTTTTGGTGGTATTTGATCACCTCTGCAGTTTTTATTTTTTGCACTATAAAAAAAAAAAAGGCCGAAAATTTTGAAAAAAAAAAACATTTTTCTTTGTTTCTGTCACAAAACTTTGTATAAAGTACATTTTCTCCTTCACTGACGGGCACTGATGTGGCTACACTGATGGGCACTGATGAGGCTACACTGATGGGCACTGATGAGGCAGTACAGATTGGCACTGATGAGGTGGCACTGATAAGGTTGCACTGATGATGGGGCACATATGCAGCACTGATGGGCGGCACTGACAAGCAACACTGACGGGCACTGATACGTGGCACTGATATGCGGCACTGATGGACACTCATAGGCGGCACTGATAAGTGGCACTGGGCACTGATGGGCACTGATAGGTGGCACTTTTAGGTGGCACAGGTGGGCACTTTTAGGTGGCACAGGTGGGCACTGATAGGTAGCACAGGTTGGGCACTGATAGGTGGCACAGGTGGGCACTTATAGGTGGCAGTGGTGGGCACTGGTGCAACAAGCACTGTTATGGATGGCACTGGCAGGCATCATACATGGGCACAGTGCCATCCCTACAGTGCACAATATTGCCCTTACCTTGTGGTCTAGTGGGGGCTCCCTAGTGGTCCTGGGCGGCCTCTGTGATCCTTCCCTGGTGGTCCGGGGGAGCTCCCTAGTGGTCCTGGGCAGGCTCCCTGGTGGGCCAGTGGGGTGATCCTGAGGGTGGCTGTGCTGATAAATGTTCAGAGCAGCCCCCCCCTGTCAGGAGAGCAGCCGATCGGCTCTCCGCTGCTCAGGTTTGCAGACCTGAGCAGAGGAAAAGCCGATAAACGGCTCTTTCTATTTACACTGTGATCAGCCGTGATTGGTCACGGCTGATCACATGGTAAAAGGCTTCGGATCGAAGCCTTTTACCTCGGTCGGTAATGCAGTGGGTCAGACTGACCCACGGCACCACCGATCGCCGCGATGCACGCCCCCAGGGGTGCGCGATCACGGATTATCCTGAGGACGTCAATAGACATCCAGTCAGGATAATGAACCACCCGCCCGGACGTCATTTCTCTGTACACCGGGCGGGAAGTGGTTAATAGTTGTTTGAGAAATGCAAAAAAACTGTTGATCTTATCAGAAATGTGGAGCTGTCTTGTGTACTTTGCACACTTCCTGTGTTATACTCCCAGAAACCCACCCCCTGCATGCTCCCTGGGGCATGTATGGGGCATGCTCTGTGACCACTGTGTTCTTGGGACACAGCTGATCGCAGATCTGGGTAAAGGGCCAATCACCCAGTGATCAGCTTTGTCCAATTACAGCTGATCACATGTAAATAGACTTGCCAGTTATTGGCAGTCTTTTCTTCACGCGCTGTGTCTGTGTGAGGAAAGGAGAGCTGATAGCCGGCAAAGCTGTCAGAACATTGTTTACACTGATAATCAGGGTACTCATCATCAGTGCCCTGTTAATCAGTGCAGCCCCATTAGTGCCAATCAGTGCCCATCAGCGCAGATCAGTGCAACTTATCAGTGACCATCAGTGCTGCCTATCAATGCCCATCAGTGCAGCATCATTAGTGCCTCCTCATCAGTGCCGCCTCATCAGTGCAGCCTCATCAGTGCCCATCAGTGCAGCCCCATCTGAGTTGGGCAGGAATGAAGGGTGAAACCCATAGTTCGCCCAAAAAGGGGATTGTTTGGTGGTTGCATGTATAGAGTTGTTGTACACAAATTCAGCGCAAGGGAGCAAAGAGTACCAATCATTGCGTGAAAATTAGCAAAAACATTGCAAGTATTTTTTGAGAGTCTGGTTAGTCCTCTCCGTCTACCCATTACTTTGGGGATGGTATGCTGAAGACAAACAGACATCTATTGTCAGGCTTCTGCAAAGACTTTTCCAAAATCTAGAGGTAAACTGGACCCCTCTATCTGAAACAATGTTGTCAGGTAGGCCATGCAATCTGAGTATTTCTCTCAGCTGATGGAGTACCAATCATGGGCAAGAAGTGCGCCATTTTAGACAGGCGGTCGACTACCACACAAATTGTCGTGTGTTCTCCTGATCGGGGTAAGTCTACTATGAAATCCATTGAGATTTGTTTCCATGGTTGCGTTTCGAGATATTTGAAATATTTGAAAGATAGCAAGCTCTTCTTCAGGGATGTTCACAGAGTATAAAGGAGGAATTTGTATTCAACGGAGCAAGATGGCAGAGCTCCATAGACAATTACAGGAGAAAAAGAAGAAAGGTAATGATGGTGGATTGTTGGAATATAAAAAAGGGGACCACAGTTAAAAAATGATCAAAGGAAAAACTGTCTGGATTCTCAAAACATTGCAGGTATATATTGGTGCAGAATAGTATGGTGATGAAGAAAGGGATGAATATGACTTTGTGATGAGAGCCAGGCCGTTGCCCACTTAATCAAAAAGCCCCTTTTATTTCAAAAAGGAAGGGAAATGCCCACTGCAGGTACGGCATCGGACCTCCTATATGTAGACTCCAGGAAGGGACATTAGTGTGGGACATATAAATATATATCGCAGGCTACAACCACCAAGGGCATGTAGAGTAAGTCCAAAGGAGGGGAAGTGCATCCATCCAATGGGCGGCACAGTGGTGTAGTGGATAGCACGTTCGCTTAGCAGCAAAACCCAACCACGACACTACCTGCCTGGAGTTTGCATGTTCTCCCTGTGCCTGCGTGGGTTTCCTCCAGATACTCCGGTTTCCTCCCACACTCCAAAGACATGCTGGTAGGTTAATTGGATCCTGTCTAAATTGGCCCCTAGTATGTGTATGTATGCATGCATGTGAGTTAGGGACATTAGATTGTAAGCTCCTTGAGGGTAGGGACCAATGTCAATGTATATGTAAAGCGCTGTGTAAATTGACAGCGCTATATAAGTACCCGAAATAAATAAATAAAATAAATAAATGAAATGTCAGCAAGTGGGCAGATATATACACTAATGATGTAGTAAAAGGATAGAAAACTGCAGCATCAATGGCTACAGAGCGGCGCTCAGTCCATTCAGCATCCATCTGCCAGCCAGCGCTCAACCACCTGGACCAGTTCCTTGGCGATAGTCTTAGCGGAGGTATTCCGCAAGGGTATGGCCTCAGGATAGCGGGTCGCATAGTCCAAGCAGAACACAGGTGTGTGGCTGGTGAAGCTTCCAAAGTACTTGGCACAGCAGTGGGTGAAGGCAACAGGAAGAGGTGAAGTGGGAAAGCTTAGGATTGCCAAAAACCAAGGAAAGGCGGAGGTGTCTTTTACTTTGAATGAAGAGCTTGTCAGCATTCAGGATATAGGAGGCAAACCAGCACCATCCTTTGTCACTGCACCAAGGGAATTACAGAGCGTGGGAGGGCAGACACTAACAGTATTTACTGAGAGCTTAACAGGAGGCCTTTTTTCTTTTTGGTATACACCATATCCCTAATTGGAAAAAGTGGACCAAACTTTTCAGGACATAACCGTGGAAGTCCTTGGGCTCCATGCCGGCAGTACACTGCAACTCTGGGAGGATATACCTATAGGCTTCCTTTGATCTCCTATAATAAGAGATCAACAGCTAGGGGTAATCGCAATAATAGCACGGTGGTGGGATTCATCACAAAAGTGGTACCTAACGGCACATGTTTGCAGTTGGCACTTTAAGGAAGAAGATTGTCTTTTGAAGTTTACACTCTATGGTGGAATCACTCACTGTGGACTTGAACGAACTGTTGCCTTTATCTTTTTGCACTGTAGCTTTTGCAAATTTAAGATTTTTCAGCACGACACTTAACTTTATATATAGTCCAGGATCACCAGGATGTGCTGGTGTCCCCAAGCAGATTTTACTACTGGTCCCACGAGATCCATGCCAATTTGCTCAAATGGCACTTCAATTATGGAAAGTGGGACAAGGGGGCTACGGAAATGGGGTGATGGGCCATAATTTGACACTCCGGGCATGATTCACAGTATTCTTTGACGTCTGCATACAACCCAGGGCAGAAGAATCTCTGGGTTATTCTCTCTCTGGTTTTCTCCATACCCAGATGTCCCCCAATTACATGACCATGGGCCAGATCTAGCACTAGCTGTTCCAGTTCGTCCTTCCCATGTTTCACCACCTGATACAACAAATCATATTTAAGTGCCATGTAGGCAAAAGACACCCTCCCCCCCAATTAGGGTCCACAGGTTGCCCATCCATCACCTTCACGTTTTCTCTGGCTCTGAGGAGAGTGACATCCCATAGTTGTTCTGTACAGAAGTCCTCTCTCCGGACCTCTAAGTCAGGGACTACATTCGGTTCAGTCTCAGTGTCAGGGAGAGAGACATGGTCTGGGTCATTAGCCACATGCTAGGAAAATCCCCCCCACTAGGGCTTCGTGAAGCAGGGAAGATACCACTCCCACTGAATGGGTCACTCTGCCACAAGGGGTGTCAGTCTCGACCAGCGCCATCTGGTAGTCACAAGTGTCCCCATGGATGCAAATGACCCTGACAGTGCTATGATGTAACCTGGCCGGATTTACAGCTGCTTTTGACCAACGTTATCACACTACCAGAGTCAATCAGTGCAGTGACGGGTTTCCCGTCAATAGCAATCACACACATTTGCTTCTCTATGTGACTTTAACAAGATGCTGTACATGGAACCTGTGAAAAAAGAGAAATGCGTCTTTTCATATAAGCATTATCACATTGCATGGGTTCATCATTCAGGGGACAATTGGCGGCAATGTATGTGTCGGTAGCACTGTATGTGTTCTATACCCAGTCCTCTCAAGGGTCCTTAAGACCTTCCTGGCCTCTTTGGCCAGTCTCCAGGTCTAGAGTCCATAGTCTCTTTAGCCATAGCCTGACCCATATCTTGTGTATGTCACGATGGCTGTGTATGTAACGGCGGTTAACAGGGGACTTACTACTTGGGTACGTTACACTATTACGAATATACTTTTCTGCGTAAAGAGAAAAAAGTGTCCAAGGTACATGTCGTAGAACAATTTCAGTGTATCTCTTCGTTTACACACACTAACGATAACTGCCCTTTGGGCAGTGACGTGACTAACTGAGACCATCACACTATTGCAACCAGTTTTCGTCGACATTTAGGCCGGTCCAATGTAGTATCGTGACAGTCCCAGTAAACGTAGGTACCCCTGTGAACACTGATGGTCTACCGCG
>BLSH010122832.1:891678-902506 GCA_018402905.1 Glandirana rugosa | reverse complement strand
AGTCCGTGCACCAAGCTTTGTTAATGTAAATGCACAATCCCCCACCTCTTGTCTTACCGGAGCCATCCTGTGTCCTGTCCGCCCGGAGTGTGTGGCGTCCTGCTAGCTCGATGACATTGTCCGTTATGCCGCTGTGTAGCCAAGTTTCCGTGAAGATAAAAACATTGCAGTCCGAGAGTCTCTTACTGTATGTTAGGTTGAGTCGAATCTCTTCCATTTTGTTCACCAGTGATCGTACATTGGCGAGGAAAATGCTTGGTAAAGAGAGCCGGTGCGGTGTTAGCTTTAGCTTAGCTCTTATTCCTCCGCGCTTTCCTCGCTTTTGTTTGCGATCTCGACGGCGCCGGCAAGCACTTCCCACTGGCCGGGCAGGCTGACTCGTCTCAGATGTTCTGGCAATCTCAGGAAGGAGTTGAAGATTGGCAATAAGAACGTTCGGAACTCGCAAACCAATATCTAAAAGCTCCGTTCGGGTGTACGATGTCAAGGTACAGCTGTTCCGCACGAACAAACCCAAGATGAGCAAGAGAAGTACTAAAAAATTGCAGGTGGGCCTCGCGATCTGCTCGTGCCGCCATCTTGGGTGTCTCACGGGGGTCCTGGGGGCCTGGTCAGTAAGCTTTGGGGATCAGAGGGGGTATAGCGGACCTCAGGGATGTCTTGCTAGTAAAAATGAGGGCTGATGGTGTCAGGATGGCCTTTTTGTAAATTGCGGCCTAGTCGGGCGTCCCGAGTGACCAAGCAAAGTTTTGCTTTTTTTTGGCCCAGTCTTTGGGGTAGGTTGTCAGGAGCCTCAGGGTTCTTGTTCTGGGGTCCGAAACTGCGGATTGGTTGCAGGATGGATATTATAAGTTGCCGCGTCCTAGGCCGCAAATGGAGCCGCGGCCTAAATTTATGGTGTTGCGGAGGTCGGGCGCGGATCTCCGCGATTTTTGGTCCGGGGTGTGGGGAAGATTGTGGGGGAGCCTTCTGAGTGAGTTTGGATTGCTCACCTGTCCCTGGAAGGTCGGATGCCTATGGATTGTATCTGGGAGAGCTCTCCCAGAATGCGTCCATCTTCCACCAAGGACCCGCATCCTCCTGTATGCCTCCTGTGCCCATAATGAAAGGTGTTCCCACCATCATAGCTCCCAACTGTCTCTGACTTGGAACAAAGTCCCTCTGTCCCTCCTTCTTCCTTATTTGTCCCTCATTTCTGATCTATATAGTTGTATATAAAATGCACTATTTATTTTTCAAAAAAGTTTTTTCCAGTGCTAAACCTTTCATCCTATTTCTAAATTGCTGCATTTGTAAATTTCAAAAGCCATCTTTTTTTGTACAATTTTGTAAAAAAAGACCTCTACTGGCCGGCCATCCCACGCTTCTCTCCTCCTGCTGCTGAGCGTCCTAGCCGCCGGTGTACTGATTCGCCTCGGGTCGCCGTGTGGATCAGATTTTTTTACAAGTAAACCTGTGACTGTCACTATGTTTTTGATGTAAGCACATACTATTTTGGAAATAAATTACCTGTTTTAAGAGATACACTGAGGATTTTCTTTTGTCTCCCATGATTGCCATAATTGGAGATCTATTGTTCCTTGTGGTGCAGACCTTAAAAAGCGAGATTGGGTTGAGATCCCTTTGCTGATTAACAGGCTGTTGTATTCCTGAATTCTGGTGAGCCGCCAGTGTGATCACTTGCATGCGGTGAAGCAATGATGCTGTACACTTTAAAAAAGGACTTTTAATTTACATATTTTCTACACCAGTTGATATAATTTTGCACTAGCACTTTTTTGCATTATTTGCACTTTATTCCATTTGCACAAGATTATTGTCCATTTATTTTAGCGCTGCTTTTACTATTATGAATTGTAGTGAATTTGATTTAATAATTTGACTATATTTTGCCCCATCTCTTATTCCTTGTATCCTGACTCCAGTCCCTGTTGCAGAGAAACGCCCCCACAACAGGATATTACCAACTCCATGCTTTACTGTAGGAATGGTGTTATATGGACGGAGAGCTGTATTGACATATTGTTTGCTGTTGAGGCCAAATAATTCAGTTTTAGTCTCATCTCACCATAACACTGTTTTCCATATGGCTTCAGAATCTTCAAGGTGTGTTTTGGAAAAGCTCAGTCATGACTGTATGTGGTCTTTCTTGAGACGTGGCTTTTTTCTTGCAACCCTCCCATAAAGCAACATTTGTGGAGAATTTGTGATATTGTTGTAACATAATGACAACTCTTTGTCCTAAATTCCTGCAACTGCTTCAGAGTTGCTGTAGGCCTCTTGGTAGCCTCTCTGCCCAGTTTCCTCCTGGCTCTCTCATCCAGTTTGGAGGAAAGTCCTGATCCAGGGAGGGTCTCTGTTGTACCAAATACCTTCCACTTTTTAATAATAAACTTCACTGAACTTCTAGACATTGATAAAGCCCTTGACATTTTTTAAAATCCATCTCCAGACTTTGGCCTGTCCACACCTTTAACCTGGAGATCTTTTGACAGTGCCTTGCCTACCCATAGTTGATTACTTGCTTGATTTGCTCTACCTGGGACTGAAATGCTCCAGGAAAGCTATTTCATGCTGAGCTAATCAGAATGACTACAGCATATCACAGTTGAAAGTCAAATGGCTTTGTGTGCTATTGAGAAGGTGATTAGCTACACCTGATTGAGTTTACAAGTAATTTTTAGGAGGGGAGTGATCCTTTTTCCTACTCAGTCATTCTGTTTTTGAATTTTTTTTTATAATCTGACATGTTGGTGTTATATCTTTCACTTGGATGGTGTAAGTTGCACTGAGTAAATACAGCTGGATGAAACAAAAAATGTGTCTGTCTGCATTTCAGGCATCAAAGCAACAAAATTTGATTATTTTAACCACTTGCTGACCAGCCGCCACACTTATACTGCGGCAGGTCAGCTCTCCTGTGTGAACCGATGTACCCGTGTGGTCTGTGCATGTGAGATTGCAGGCGCACGCCCACTGCGATGTCTGCCGGTCGCCTGCGATTGTTGTACACAGAGGCAGAAGGGGAATCTGCCTATGTAAACAAGGCGGATCCCCATTGTGACAGGAGATATGTCAGAGATCTTCTGTTACCAGTGATCAGGAACAGCAATCTTGTCATCTCCCTGGCAGCCCATCCCCCGTACAGTTAGAACACACTCAGGGAAAACAGTTATCCCCTTGATTGCCCCCTAGTGTTAACCCCTTCCCTGCTAGTGTCATTTATACATTGATCAGTGCATTTTTATAGCACTGATCAATGTAATATTGTCACTGGTCCCCAAAAAGTGTAATTTGGGGTCGGATGTCGCAGTCCTACTAAAAATCGCAGATCGCCGCCATTACCAGTAAAAAATAAATAAAAGGTCCATAAATCTATCCCATAGTTTGTAGGCATAATAACTTTTGCACAAACCAATCAATATACGCCTATTGGGATTTTTTTACCCAAAACATATAGAAGAATACATATTGGCCTAAACTGATTGATAAATTCATTTTTTTTAATTTGTTTTTGGATATGTATTATAACAAAAAGTTAAAAAAAGTTAATTTTTTTCAAAATTGTCACTCTTTTTTTGTTTATAGCGCAAAAAATAAAAACTGCAGACGTGATCAAATACCACCAAAAGAAAGCTCTATTTGTGGGAAAAAAAGGATGTAAATTTTGTTTGGGTACAACGTCGCACGACCACGCAATTGTCAGTTAAAGCGACACAGTGCCGTATCGCAAAAAATGGCCTGGTCAAGAAGTGGGTAAATCCTTCCGGGGCTGAAGTTGTTAAAGGGAGGTAACTTTTCTATACCTACTGTATATGACAAGCCAGGAGATGATTCAGAACACCCACCTCCATCTATAACTAATATACCAGTTTTTAGTGGAATGGCCTTTGGATTTATCACTTATGGAAGTTACCCACAAATCAGATGTCCTGAAATGATTCAAGTAAAATTAAATTTGCATGTCTCATTAGCTTTGGATTGTTGCCCTTTGCACATATTTATTGCAATTTGCATTGCTTTATTGAAAAGTACAGCATTGTTTTAAACAGTTTCCTTCTCTTTCATTGCATTCCAATCATTCTCCTCCTCTGCAGTCATGTCCTCATTTTGGTGATCCGGGTTGATCTGGTCATCACAGTGGATGGTTGGCTCCCGATGAATATCCATTGGTAATGGTTCCCACCTGTCGTCTAAAGCAGTGGTTCTCAACCTCAGTCCTCAAGTACCCCCAACAGGCCATGTTTTCAGGTTTTCCTTTACCTTGCACAGGTGGTTTAAATCAGAGTCAATGGCTTGGTGGTTCAGAAAGCTATTTTATCTAAGATAAATTCCCAAAACATGGCCTGTTGGGGGTACTTGAGGACTGAGGTTGAGAAACACTGGTCAAAAGGACCTACGACAGCAAACAAAGACACATTAGGTCATTAGCACAATGTTAGTATGACTGCTACCACTGAAGGGGCAATCTTAGGTAAATTAGTATGGGCAGTTCCTGCGCTGTCTGTGCTCAGTAAAATATATAGAATCACGAAAAATAATCTACAACATCTCTCATATAATCAATGATATCTGCTATATAAAATAACAAAGCATAACAATAAGAGTTTATATAGCGCTGTGATTCTTCAATATCGCAAATATTCCTTTAACCGCTTCACCCCCGGAAGGATTTCTCACTCTAGGACCAGAGCACTTTTTGTGATTCGGCACTGCGTTGCTTTAACTGACAATTGCGCAGTCGTGCAACATTGTACCCAAACAAATAGAGCTTTCTTTTGGTGGTATTTGATCACCTCTGCGTCATTTCTGATCGCCGCTATAAACAAAAAAATAGCAACAATTTTGCAAAAAAAAACAAATTTTCTTACTTTTTGCTAAAATACAAATCCAAAAAAAAAATATAAAAAAACAAATGTATTCATCAGTTTTGGCCGATTTATATTCTTCCTCATATTTTTGGTAAAATAAATGCAATCGGCGTTTATTGATTGGTTTGTGCAAAAGTTGCCACATTTACAAACCATGAAAATTCAAGCAAAATCCTTTCTTGTATTAAGAGAGGTATGTACTCCAGAGATAGAGACATTATTTTACCCCTGTACAAATCATTAGTAAGACCTCATCTGGAATATGCAGTTCAGTTTTGGGCACCAGTTCTCAAAAAGGATATCGGGGAACTGGAGAAAGTGCAGAGAAGGGCAACCAAACTAATAAGAGGCATGGAGGAGCTCAGCTATGAGGAAAGATTAGAGGATCTGAATATATTCTCTCTTCAGAAGAGGAGTTTAAGGGGGATATGATCAACATGTACAAATATATAAGTGGTCCATATAGTGAACTTGGTGTTGAGTTATTTACTTTAAGGTCATCACAAAGGACAAGGGGGCGCTCTTTACGTCTAGAGGAAAAACGATTTCATCTCCAAATACGGAAAGGTTTCTTCACAGTAAGAGCTGTGAAAATGTGGAATAGACTCCCTCCAGAGGTGGTTTTGGCCAGCATGGTTGATTGCATTAAAAAAGGCCTGGATTCTTTCCTTAATGTAAATAATATAACTGGGTACTAACATTTTTAGGTAAAGTTGATCCAGGGTGAATCCGTTTGCCTCTCGGGGGAATCAGGAAGGAATTTTTTCCCCCGTATAGCAAATTGGATCATGCTTTGCTGTGGTTTTTTGCCTTTCTCTGGATCAACTGTGGGTGAAGGATTGTATATGGGATTATTCGGATATATATATATATATATATATATATATATATATATATATATATAAATGTGTTTTTTTTTTTTTTTTTGGTTGAACTAGATGGACTTGTGTCTTTTTTCAACCCGACTAACTATGTAACTATGTAATCCTGGCATTTTACAGTTTTTTTTTTTTACTGGTAATGGCGGCGATCTGCGGTTTTTATCGGGACTTTGATATTGGGGTGGACACGTCGGACATTTTTGACACTTTTTTGGGACCAATGACATTTATACAGTGACCAGAAATTTAAATATCCACTGATTACTGTATAAATGTCATTGACAGTGAAGGGGTTAACCTGCAGGGGGAGATCTAGGGGTTAACTGTGTTCCCTAGGCATGTTTTAACTGTGAGGGGGCTGGGCTACCATGGGCATAAGAGATCTAACTGATCACAGTGACAGGGATCAGTAGATCTCTTAGATGCCCACTGACAGAGCGGGGAACCGCTGTGTTTACATCGGCGGTTCCCCATTCATCTCTCTGGCAGGTCATCGTGGCTCGCCAGCGGACATCGAGCCTGCAGAGTGCGGTGGGCACGAGAGCGCGCCACCGGCAGAATGCTCCCGCCCACTAACTGCGCATGCGTGGATCGCCGCTAATATATGACAATTCACGGAATAGAGCCACGCTGCTGCTGTACATATACAGTATGCGGTCAGCAAGTGTTTAAAGTGCCATCCGTGCAGAAAAAGTACTTTAACCACTTCCCGACTGCCCACCGTTGTTTGACGGTGATACTTGGAAGTGGAATACCATCGCAAAAAGTGCTGAATCGCAAAAAGTGCACCAGATAGAGTACACACTGCACCAGATAGACTATACACTGCACCAGATAGGATATACACTGCACCAGATAGAGTATACATTGCACCAGATAGGATATACACTGCACCAGACAGAACTCACAAAAAAAGGAAAGAATAAGATAAATGGGACTTTAAAGGTGCTGATAACCCCCCTTGCAATAATCCATCAAAAAAGTTTCATAACATTACAAAAACTTTATTACATACATTATAAAAGCATAAGTGAAAAATTTCTATTCCATAAAAAAATATGGCGAGGTTGTAGGTAAATACTCATGTAACATGTAAACCATGCATAGCCCACCACCACATAACACCCCCCATCAGTGTCTATGCACAAGCCAGTAATTGCAGAGACGTTAAAAAATCCAATGGGGGTGTAGACATAGAGGGGGGTGTTGTTTCCAACCCAACGCGTTTCACCCTGTAAGGCTTCCTCAGGGCATTCCGGAAACGTTGAGATGCAAGGTAGCTACGAAATCACACATATTCAAATAGTATGCAATATATACAACACTAAAAAATACACATACTTAACATATTCATTTTTTGCTCTCTCCATGAAATATATCTGTTGACTAATTGATGTCATATCCTGTCCAAGAACAGCGGTATAGAAAGTCCCAAAGAGGGGCGGCAAGTATCCAGTTTACCTATTTCCACTATCGCTAAAAGTAACCATATACAATATCTCCCAAAAGTGAGTCTACCCCTCACATTTTTGTAAATATTTTATTATATCTTTTCATGTGATAACACTGAAGAAATGATACTTTGCTATAATGTAAAGTAGTGAGTGTACAGCTTGTATAACAGTGTAAATTTGCCGTCCCCTCAAAATAACTCAGCACACAGCCATTAATGTCTAAACCTCTGAGTTCTATGCATACTAGGGATGTGCTGCTGTTTTAGTTCAGCCGTTCTCTTTTCTATGGTTATTGCACCAGATAGAGTATACATTGCACCAGATAGGATATACACAGCACTAGATATGATATACACTGCATCAGATAGGATATACACTGCACTAGATAGAGTGTACATTGCACCAGATAGGATATACACTGCACCAGAGAGAGTAAACATTGCGTCAGATGGGATATACACAGCACTAGATAGGATATACACTGCACCAGATAGGATATACACTGCACCAGGTAGGATATACACTGCACCAGACAGAGTATACATTGCACCAGATAGAGTATACATTGCACCAGATAGAGTATACATTGCACCAGATAGGATATACAAAGCACTAGATAGGATAAACACTGCACCAGATAGGATATACACTGCACCAGATAGAGTATACATTGCACCAGATAGGGTATACACTGCACCAGATATAGTATACATTGCACCAGATAGGATATACACTGCACCAGATATAGTATACATTGCACCAGATAGGATATACACTGCACCAGATATGATATACACTGCACCAGATAGAGTATGCCTGGGTTTAGATCATATTTTTTTATGCCCACCACAGCGTTGTGATACTTTTTTTTGTTATATTCTGCAACGTTTCTACAGTAGAAGCATTGCAGAATATAACAAAGAAAGTATCACAATGCTGCAGTGGGCATAAACAAATATGATCTAAGACCAGGCAGTGATTATTACCGAGATCTTATGAAAAAGGCCCCACTCAGGCCGTGTTTCCTAACCTGGTAAACCCTTTATATTTTATCTTTGAAAATAACCTGCCTCAGGCCTGGGGTAGAAGCATTGCAGGGCAGCAGGTGGATATAAAGATTGAAGTATACGCTGTGGTGGGAATAAATACTATGTGTGAGCAAAGAGCAGTGCTCAATACCAACCGAGATGCGATGCGACCCTTCTGCAAATGGCACCGCCAGGGCCGTGCGTTCCACCCATGTTGGCACCACTTCTGGTTTCTCACTGGCACAGAGAAACCGGAAGTGACGCCGTGGCTCCGAGGCAAAACACTGTCCATTTACGACGGTGATACCAATCAAAGCAAAGAGATCAGTAATGCGAGCGTTGTGGCACACTGTTTTGCGCCACAAAGCAACACAAAACCCTGCCACTCAAGCGTCTCGCCTGCAATTATGTGATTGCACAGACGTCATTCTTCCCATATTGCACAGTGTCTGGCACCCGGCCCAAACACAGTACACTTAATGGAACTGTTTTTTGTGTCTAGAGGGGAGTAGAGCACGGGCGCCCCCTATGGACGGGCCGCTACTCTATACTATACTATTATGCAGGTCTCAGTGTATTTATCACAATGGCTTGGTGTTGTGCACTGATGTCTACAAAGTACTCAGGTTATGAGTTTAAATCCCAGCCAACTTACCACCCACATAAGGTAGCTGTGTTGATTTTTCAAGTGCACAAGCGAATTAAACACAAAAAGGAAACTAACACCCTGCACATTAACTAGTGTGTGATGTATGCTGCTGAGTACAATACGTATTCAGTAGGCGATACCATCGGTGGGATTCAAACTCATAGCTTGAACCTTTGAGGGTAGCAGGGCACACCACTACGCTACTGAGCTGACCACAATCATACATAGAAAATACAATGTTTGATTCTTTTAATTCTATACAATAATGTTTATCATTTGAAGCATTACTATTATGGCAACAACCATGCTCATGTGGCATTGTCTATTAGGCCTGCCTATTTTCAGCATATGCTGCTGATTAAGATGTAAGCTTTGTGCTTTTAATTTTCACAGTATATAGCTGGTTGCTAAGCAAGGGGCCGGGAAGCCAGCCGCCGCATCCTTAACAACCGATGAGTCATCAGATGTATGTGGTGTTCCCCAGTGACAGCTGAATGTAAAAATAAAAAATTGCTTCCCAAAAAAAAAATTGTGAAAAAAATGTCGGGTTCCCTCCAGGTCCATACCAGGCCCTTCGGGTCTAGTATGAATTAAGGGAGGACCCCCCACGCCAAAACGTATTTTAAACAATGGTGTGGGGTTCCCCCCAAAATCCATACAAGACCCTTACCTGAGCATGCAGCCTAGAGGTCAGGAAAGGGAGGAGACGAGTGAGCGCCCCCCCTCTTGAACCATAACAAGCCACATGCCCACAACATGGGGGAGTGGGTGCCCGCACCCTAAAGCACCTTGTCCTCATGTTGATGGGGACAAGGGCCTCTTCCCGACAACCCTGGCCGGTGGTTGTTGGGGTCTGAGGGGGACTTCGTACCCCTACCCATTCACCCCAAAAAGCAGTGAAAAGTAGAGAGAAAGCAGTTCTGAGCTGTCTTCTTCTTCCGCAGCTGTGTTCTTCTTCAGCGCCGGTTACCCGCTAAATAAAAAAATAAAGCCACTTTTCTTCTGTGGCTGGCTTCCTCCATTGTATTGTCACCCACTGACTGGCATCCCTTATATAGCCATGGGGCGTGGCCATCCGATGACATCACCTGGAGAGCCTGCCCCTTGTGGTTTCTTTTTTTAAGTGGGTAACTGGCGGCGAGGAAGAACACAGCAGAAGGCGACGGTGGTGGGAGAGACAGTGGCAGGAGAAGATGGCGGCAGTAGGAAATGGCAGTAAGAGAGACGGCGGCAGAAGACAGCTCAGAGCTATTTTGCAAAAAAGGTTTTGTCACAAAACCAGCTCTTGTTTTTTTTTCTTTACATTTCACAGTTTTTGGGGTAAATGGGAAGGGGTATGATGTACCCCATACCCATTCACATGGGGGGGGGCCAGGATCTGGGGGCCCCCTTGTTAAAGGTGGCTTCCAGATTCTGATAAGCCCCCTGCCTGCAAGCCCCGACAACCACCTGCCAGTGTTGTTGGGAAGAGGCCCTTGTCCCCATCAACATGTTGAGGGCATGTGGCCTGGTATGGTTCAGGAGGGGGGGGGCGCTCGCTTGTCCCCCCCATCCTGACCTCCAGGCTGCATGCTTGGATAAGGGTCTGGTATGGATTTTGGGGGGGACCCCACGACAATTTTTTTCATATTTGGCGTTGAGTTCCCTTTAAGATCCATACTAGACACAAAGGGATTTTGTTTAAAAATTTGTTTTTGGGGTATTTTTGCTTAATTTGGTGCTTAGAGAGAATTAACATTTAGTTGACATATTTCATGGCTTACCTAGTCTACAAAATAATTAATAGAGCCCTGAAAGTCCGCTTTCGAGCAGGGATTTTTAAAATTTTTTGGGGGGTTTTTCTTCCCCCTCCCCCATTACACTTTCTACGCAAGTCCTCAGATCTCATATTTACACTAAAATGAAAAAAAAAAAAAAAAAAAAAAAATTTGAACGCATCTTTCAC
>BLSH010122832.1:861336-891668 GCA_018402905.1 Glandirana rugosa | reverse complement strand
CACTTTCTACGCAAGTCCTCAGATCTCATATTTACACTAAAATGAAAAAAAAAAAAAAAAAAAAAAAATTGGAAAAAAATGTCAACTCAAAAAAAAAATGAGCCCTTTAAGACCGTTGGGCGGACGTGACTTCTGACGTCATTTCCGCCCTGCCATACTATGGAGCCGCTCACGGACACTGGGGGGGAAGGATGTGATCATCTCCGCCGCTGCCAGCGGGCCCGGTAAGTGGCGGAGATGACCAGAAAGTGGCGGGGGGGGGGCACCTCTCCCGCTGCTGATAAAAGTGATCTTGTGGTGAATCCACCACTAAGACCACTTTTATCCTCTTCAGAATCGCAGGCTGAAAAAAACGATATCTGAATGGTGCCTGCAGCTGCAGGCACCATTCAGATATCTCCACTTAAACCCAAGGACGTATATACACGCCCTTGGTCGTCAAGTGGTTAAACAAATCACATTAGAAAAGCAGGGATACAAATCAAGCTAATAACAAGACTAACCTTGTTCTGTGATCAAAAGTCCTCGCCCTAAACCCCTAAAAAGTTACATGGCAGGATTATCATAAACAAAAACAGACAAAATTAATTAAAAAGCCAAAAAGGAAGCGCAAAAACTACATTGACACACACAGCAGGAATGAATTAGCAGGAAGCTTCCATCCTAACATGTGAGATTTATAAGCAATCATCAAACCACAGCCTTTGTGGGGTGTGGATCAGGAATTATGCACATCCACCCCAAAAACCACAAAAACATATTTATTTGTAACCTACTATACACACTGCAACGAAAGATTCAGGCCTGTTCTTAGGCCAAACACCCGCCACAAATGCAGGCATTTAAATAACCTAGCTAAGATTGCTCACCTCCACACACCCAGTTAAGGACACACCCACCAGTGTAATTTATTCTGTCTCTTGAGGTAGGCCTCAAGTGCTCACACCTGTTCATTAGGAATACACACTCTTACAAATTAAAAAATGCCTCAGCATTGATATCTGTGCAGGGTAAAGCTCGCAAACAAATGGCCAAGGCGCTGTCATGATCAGTGATCCCAAAAATCTCCAAATTAAACTTTTACGTTGTTGGGCATGTGGAGGGTCCAAAACAGGAAATGACAACTTTCTGAGGACTGCGTCACACAAATTGGTGACAAAGCGCATTCATCATTCATCATCAGCATACAACATTAAAATATGTGGGCAGGATCATACCAGACTTATACATCCATATCTTGGCCAAAACACCCCAGTTAGGTTTGGGGCAAACCCACACTTGCTTGATTTATAATGTTATTTCTCGGGGTTCCATTATATGAAACCCATCAAAAATGTAATCACTGCTGAAAAAGAAACTTTAACACCACAACATACAAACCTCTAGCCAGGTAGCAGAATTGGGATTTGAACCATCAATCCCAGTGCTGCGAGGCAGAAGTGCTAACCAGTTAGTCACTGTGCTGCCACATGTTTATAGGTGGCATCTCTGTGCTGTCAAATAGTCCTAAGTCCCAGGGGTGCAAGAAGTTAATCAATGCAGATGTACTGTGGAAGGCCAGAGAGCCAGTGAACAACCTGTTTCTGGCATATGCCACCTGTTTTGAAGGCTGGTTATGGCTGATTACTGTCAGCATGCTGAGAGATAAACAGCTGTCATTTTGTGGGTTTAGGCTTGCTAAAAGTCTGTAATTAGTGCTGGTGGGGAAATGTTAAGGCTGATTATAGTCCTTGCCCATGAAAAACATATAACATGATTTGCAATGGTGGTGGAACCCTCCTATGCATAAATACTACATTTAGACATAATTTAGGTAAGGCCCAGAGTCAGGAGTTATGTTTAACAACATTAGGGTAAAACAGACAACTTCTCTTCATGAAGTGGCATGTTTGAGAATCAAACCAATAACCTCAGTGCTGCTAGGCAGAAGTGCCATTAGCCACTGTGCTGCCACATGTGGAACCCTCCTACACATAAATACACATATTCTGCATTTCTTTGGACATATGGGTAGTGGAATTACATTAGTCAGGAGTTATTCTTCTTGATTTATTCTGTGATATGTGGTGGTTCTTGGTGTGTGAGTGCAGAATAGTGATGTTACCCTCTGATTTTTGGGAATTACATTTTTAATTCTGAGGTTGGTACACATATCACATTTTTTGGGCTCAAATTATGACCATTTAGAAATAATATAAAAACACACAAAATTTGCATCAGTAATGCTATTGTCTGTGGTTTGTAAAGTCACCTGTGTGAGTTTGGGTAAAGATTTTTGTGAGATGGACAACAACAAGTAAGAGAGACAGAGAAAAATGTATTTTACTAAAACATGAAAACATTCCACATTCTAGCATTCTTAAAAACAAAATAGATGAAGAAGAAGCAACACTGTGGCAAGGACAATTTCTTTGAGAAAAAGACACATTTCATCTCAACATGAAAGGGATTTTTTGGGGAAGTTACAATTGGGCCATTAGAATCAATAACTAAAACTTGCATTGGGCTACATAACTCTCGTTTTCACTATCAAAAAATGCTCTTTAACACAGCGCTAATTTTGGTATTTACTATAGCTCCATGTAAAAAAGGCATGGGCGTTAAAATGAGAGTAGTTTGCATATCTAAGCATGCTCAGTTGTGCTGGCACATCGTTGTAAAGAGAAGGGGAATTTATCTCTTGTCAGACTATTAAAGATATTTCAGTGTAGAAATCACCTTTTCCTACAGTTTAAAAGCAGATTATCTTTAAACAATATACCACACATTCAGTACCATTTAGGTAATCATATCATGCTCTAAACATTATTTCCATGTGCAATCCTCCAGGTCCTAGCAAGAGTAAGGGAGCTATAGTGAATTTGATTTCGGGAGTATTTTTTCGCCAGCGCTATTGTGAATTCCGTTTGGGTGCTAATTAGCGCTATTTGGCTGTTTTGAGCACTAATTACCATGCAATCGCATATTCATGCTGTAGTAAATGACCCCCAGTGTGTGCGTGTCGGACCGCTTCTATACAGAGAGCAGTGGTCCTTTTCTACATCTTATTTTTATGGAAGATGAGTTTTTATTCACTGTGCTAAAAATATATATTGTGGCTTCCTATATAATGTATTTAACTTATTTATTAACAAGCCATTCACAACAAACCAAACTGAGAACCACTCACCCTCTCTGAGTTTCCCCGCTACTCTGTTCCTCTGAAATTCTAACCCTGTATAAGCTCCAATTTGGTTGGCTTATGAGCTTACACATGTTTCATCACATGCCCATTTTCTCCTCACGTGACAGCCTGCTAGGCCAGAGCACTGCATTATTGGAGGAGGTCATAAGTTCCTCATGAGTTAGGGAGTTAGGGAACATAAATGGATTCTGAAATCTGTCACTTTGCCCTAAATGGGTACCATTGAGAACAATGCGATTTCCATTGTCATGGAATTCTGCGTGGCTCAAGTCGTATCTGAAATCGTACTAATATGAACTGAGCCAAAACAAATATTCCAGACATTTTCGTGGAATGTAAGCAGGGTTTTTCAGGATAATAACCAGACTATTCAGACATACTTTCCAACATAGAATTTTGTTATTTTTTTACTGAGGAAAGCTGACCTCAATGTGACCGATCATCAATTATGATAAGCAAATCAAATAAATCTCAAATTAGGCCAAAATGTGATTATATATTTTTAAAGCATTTTGGTTTTGTCTAGTCTGTGTTAAAACCCACATTAATCAACATTGCCTGTATATTGCATGAGTCTCCTCAGATCAGATATATCCTCGTGCAAAAATATATCATATTCCATATTTCCATTGCACACGTTCCTGTATAAGCTCTAAAAGATTTGGGTGCTGCAGTCACAATGGAGATATTTGCCAGCACATCATGGATCAACAAAGTAGCGTCCAAACGTTTTTTTATTGCATGATCACAACACAAAGCAGTGCAAGGTTTCAGAGCCATGCAGGGCCCCTTCATCAGGCAAGGGGCCCTGCGTGGCACAGAAGCGTTGCACTGCTTTGTGTTGTGATCATGCAATAAAAAACTGTTTGGGCGCTACTTTGTTGATCCAGGGTGTGCTGGCAAATATCTCCCGCATGCAAAAATATTCTAAAAAAATCACAACATTTGCCAATTGGCAGATTAACCATTACTGCGCATCTTCCATGGGTCTGCCTGCTCCAACCTGAAATCAGATCTGTCTGCCCAGGGATACCACACTTTGAATATTGCTGCTCTTGAACTGTCATATTAAATACGCCTGTTAATGTCTTATGTATGAACATCACAACCAGTCTTACTGCCAATTTAATTTTAAATCTCCAGTCAAACAAGTCACTGCATATGTTAGAAAAACTTCTAAATTATTTATAAATGCCTATTCCCAAAAGAGTAATTAAGTAGATTAATTAATAGAAAGTGACTTATTCAGTGCATTAATGGACTAAGCCTCTTACGTCTTCCACTGTATGGTTGCCCATTACCAGAGCTACAGAAAGCACAGCAGCCATCAAAGTAGGGCAGCATTACCAGGGCAGACAGCATATGGCAAGCAGTATACAACACAGATCAATGAGTCAGTGGTGTGTGGAAATCTCAGTGTCTCAGCTAAAGAACCTAGTGCATATATTATATTATAGGCACAACCAGAGACTGGTCTTTTTAGGAAACTCAAACAATCACACTGGTGGCTTATTGCAGGGTATAATTTGGTGATGCTCTTAAATTTTAATGAGTTAGTTCATTTAATTGGTGGATGACAGAACTCTGGATTACACAGCCTCTGGCACTTTTGGGTGAAGCAGAATGACATCTGCCAAAATCCACTTTTTTATCAGTATAATAAAACAATTTATTTCAGACCCCAGAACAAGTACCCAGCTACTATAACAGTATTCTAACATAGAATAAATGTGGATGGCTTCCATTCTCCGTTCCAATCCTGTTTTATTTATTTTTTTATCACAAAGAATGCAATAGAGCATGCAAAGTTGTATGTGAACAACTAAAACTCCCAGATAGACAGGAGAATAGTCTCAGAAATAGAGAAGGGAGATTTTACTATTGGAGTATGCAGTGCATCTAAGAAGCCAGGGCTTCGGAAACCATGATCCACCTAGCTAATAGGGATGAGCTCTCAGTTCGGGTCGAACGTAAATTTGACTCGAACATTTCAGTGGTTCGCCATATTTAGAACATTATGGGGCTTTGCGCCAAAATTCACGCACCCCATAATGCATTGCTAGACCGCGGGAAATGCCTCCTGCTGATTGGCCAAAGCATGCACATGACCTGCATGCTTTGGCCAATCACAGCCTGCTCTGCTGTGAGAGCCATGATTGGCTAAAAGGCAGGGTGCCTTTGGCCAATCCTGGCTCAGGGGTCTCCGTCCACGCTCCACACTATATAAAGCCACTTGAGACTGGAGACAGACATTGATCTAGTTTAGATAGCTAGTTTAGTTAGTGGCGCCCGTGTAGGCAGTGTAGTATATAGATACAGTTTAGAGAGTATATACAGCCAGGGCAGGCAGTGAAGTATTATAGATTTAGTGCAGAGTATATACAGTCAGTGCAGGCAGTGTAGTATATAGATCTAGTGTAGCCTATATACAATCAGTGCAGGCAGTGTAAGAATATATATGTACCGTATATAGTATATATATATATAAAATACGCTGCATTTAGTGTAGACTATATATACAGCTCTATCAATGTATATCAGTGCATAGTATATAGAGTCTGTTTAGGCAGTGAAAGAATATATATGTACCATATATATATATATATATATATATATTTTTTTTTTTTATATATATATATATATATATATATATACTGTATATATATAATATGCTGCATTAGGTGTACACTATATATACAGCTCATTCAGTGTATAGTATAAAGACTCTGTTCAGGCAGTGTAAGAATATATATGTACTGTATATATAGTATATATATATAATACGCTGCATTTAATGTAGACTATATATACAGCTCATTCAGTGTATAGTATATAGATTCCATTCAGGCAGTGTAAGAATATATATGTACCGTACATGTACATAGTATATATATATATATATATATAATACTCTGCATTTAGTGTAGACTATATATACAGCTCATTCAATGTATAGTATATAGAGTCCGTTCAGGCAGTGTAAGAATATATATATATACTGTGTATAGTATATATATACAGTTGTGCTCATAAGTTTACATACCCTGGCAGAATTTATGATTTCTTGGCTATTTTTCAGAGAATATGAATGATAACACAAAAACATTTCTTTCACTCATGCTTAGTGTTTGACTGAAGCCATTTATTATCAATCAACCATGTTTACTCTTTATAAGTCATAATTACAACAGAAACTACCCAAATGACCATCATCAAAAGTTTACATACCCTGGGGATTTTGGCCTGATAACATGCACACAAGTTGAAACAAAGGGGTTTTAATGGCTATTAAAGGTAACCATCCTCACCTGTGATCTGTTTGCTTGTAATTAGTGTGTGTGTATAAAAGGTAAATGCGTTTCTGGACTCCTGACAGATCCTTGCACCTTTCATCCAGTGCTGCACTGACGTTTCTGGATTCTGAGTCATGGGGAAAGCAAAAGAATTGTCAAAGGATCTAGGGGAAAAGGTAGTTGAACTGTATAAAACAGGAAAGGGATATAAAAAGATATCCAAGGAATTGAGAATGCCAATCAGCAGTGTTCAAACTCTAATCAAGAGGGGTTCTGTTGAAACCAAAGCATGGTCAGGTAGACCAACTAAAATGTCAGCCACAACTGCCAGGAAGATTGTTCGGGATGCAAAGGAAAACCCACAAATAACTTCAGGACTTTCTGAAAACATGTGGTGTGGCTGTTTCAAGCTGCACAATAAGGAGGCACTTGAAGAAAGATGGGCTGCATGGTCGAGTCGCCAGAAGAAAGCTATTACTATACAAATGCCACAAAGTTTCCGGCTTACAATGCGCCAAACAGCACAGAGACAAGCCTCAAACCTACTGGCACAAAGAAATTTGGAGTGATGAGACCAAAATTGAGTTTTTTGGCCACAACCATAAATGTTTCATTTGGAGCAGAGTCAACAAGGCCTGTGAAACACGGAGGTGAATCTATGATGTTTTGGGGATGTGTGAGTTACAAAGGCACAGGGAATTTGGTCAAAATTTATGTCAAGATGAATGCAGTGTGTTATCACAAAAAAAATACTGGAGGGACATTTGAATTCATCTGCCAGGAAGCTGAGCATGGGACGTACTTGGACATTCCAACATGACAATGATCCAAAACACAAGGCCAAGTCGACCTACAGCAGAATACAGTGAAGGTTCTGGAGTGGCCATCTCGATCTTCTGACCTCAATATCATTGAGCCATTGAGCCAGATCCCTCTGGGGAGATCTCAAACGTGCATTTCATGCAAGACAGACCAAGAATTTCCAGGAATTGGAGGCTTTTTGACAAGAGGAATGGGCAGCTTTACCATCTGAGAAGATAAAGAGCTTCATCCACAAATACCACAAAAGACTTCAAGCTGTCATTGATGTTAAAGGGGGCAATACATGGTATTAAGAACTGGGGTATGTAAACTTTTGATCAGGGTTATTTGGGTAGTTTCTGTTGTCATTATGAATTAAAAAGAGTAAACACAGTTGATTGATAATAAATGGCTTCAGCCAAACACTAACCATGAGTGAAAGAAAAGTTTTTGTTTTATCATTCAAATGCTCAGAAAAATGGACAAGAAATCATACATTCTGCCAGGGTATGTAAACCTATAAGCACAACTATATATATATAATGTGCTGCATTTGGTGTAGACTATATATACAGCTCATTCAGTGTATATTATATAGAGTATGTTCAGGCAGTGTAAGAATATATATGTACCGTATACAGTATATATATATATATATATATATATATATATATAATACGCTGCATTTAGTGTAGACTATATATGCAGCTCGTTCAGTGTATAGTATATAAAGTCCATTCAGGCAGTGTATGAATATTTATTGTGATGGTATGCGAGGCGAAGCGGACACTACCTGTCGCCTCGTATTCATCATGCGGTCCGGATTTTACCAGCCACCATGGCAGGGCTGGTTCCGGTCCGGAGTTAGTGGTCCACTGAAGTCCACCAGCAGGTGGCTTAAATAATCAGGAAGAGATCTCACTTTAGCTCTGACCTGGAACTCAGAGAGGGATCTGAGGGAGCCCTGTGTCTGTTTGTACTAAAAAGGAAAAGGTTTGTATTTTGGCTTATGTTTTGTGGGTGTCGGGGGCCAGCTCCACACCATATAGTGAGGAAACTATACTGTTGCGCCAGACGGCAAGGACTTATTTTCTGTTTTGTTTATTTTTAACCTGCAAATCTTTTACAAGTAAACCTGACAAGCCACCAGATTTTAAAGAAAGTTGCCTGACTATTTCCTCAGGAAAGTTGATCCCCATAAGCTAATCTCCCACACGTGGTGGAGTTCAGTGGGCATCTTTCCAAGTTGGAGGAAATGCTGAAGGCTTTGTTACAACCCAATGCAGCTCAGCGGGAAACCAACTGCCAGGTCGCAGAGGCCGCTGCAGCTCAGCGAGAGGAGAGTCGCCAGGCTATCGCAGCACAACAAGCGGCTCAACAGGAGATGAACCGACAGTTTGCGGAGCCCTGCTAGAGTTAAAAAAGGGGCCTGCACCTCCGGTGACAGTGGATATACCTAATTTGGGAAGCGCCCCTTACCACATGCAGAAGATGACACCTGCGGATGACGTGGAGGCGTATCTCACGACTTTTGAAAGAGTCGCTCTTCATGAAGGATGGCCAAAAGAACAGTAGGCGGGACTGTTAGCACCATTCTTGCCCCAAAAACCCCAAAAGGCCTACTTTGATCTGGAACTAGATAAGGCCCAGGACTATGAGACCCTAAAGGTAGAGATATTCGCATGTCTGGGGTCACCATGGCAGTCCGGGCCCAACGGGTGCATCAGTGGACCTACCGCACAGACAAGCCACCCCGCCCAGTGAAGAGAGAAACCGCAGCTACAAAGTGAGTGAATAGACCAAAGCTTCCTGGATACACAGATGCTTGATGAGAAGGGACGCACCCATCAGAAATTTAGAAAATATCCTTTATTGAAATATAGAGCAAAATAGTAAAGGAGTGTACAGGCAGGGGGAGGACAGGTTGATGCGTTTCACACTGTTATAGTGCTTTGTCAAAACCAAATGTAAACACATATATAGTCACAAAATGATTACAAACAGATGCAAAGAATCAAACATGACTGCCTCTGAGGCAGATGAAAAACCTGTCCTGGAGCCTCATATGTAAAAAGAGGACCAAAACCTATAATAAAGGTGATGTGAGATATAGCTTAGAAAAAATACAATAATGCAATAAAATACAGTGGCATAGTGAAATAATATTAATGTACATATATAAATATCATAAAGGATATTGTCAAAAAAACATATATGTATGTATATGTGCACATAGATATCAAAGTAAAAAAAAAAGTGAGTAATCATGTGTAACCACTATAAAAATATATTACAAAAATAGTTAAAAACATAGAAATATACACTTCAAAAAAGCAAAAACGAAAACTTCAAACAAAGTCTCCAATTTAGCTAAAAGAGGATAGCTGTCCTACCAATATTCAAATCATAAAAAAAATCATTGATTAGTCCATCAACTCAATCCATTAAATGTTGACGATGAGAAAAAAGTTAGAGATCAAATCATAAGGCCAATAAAAGGATAAATATTTGTGGTGAGGCATATCAGCTCAAAAATCTAAATAGAGAAAATAGAAATAAACAAGAAAGGGACAAATAGGGAGAAAAGTACAAAATTGCGAGAGGAATCATGAAAAACACTATAAATATGGGATATATCAAACTCCAAAACATTAAATCCAGAATATACTATTCATAAAAATGAATAAGATCCCATTCATAATTCATGCCCAGAGGGATTTTAGTACCAAGGGAGAAAATCCAGAACACTTTGCATTTGCAAAGTACTCTGAATTTATCTCCCCCCATTGGGAAAATACATTTTCTCTATAGCCTGTATTTGTAACAAACTGCTGTCCCCACCTTGGATCTGATTGAAATGTCTTGCTACATTGGTCCCATCCTTCCTATGAATGTTGCCTAAATGATCGTTAAGGCGATCTCTAAGTCTCCTGGTCGTACGACCGACATTGAAGGCTACAGTCTTTGCATGTGATCAAATAAATAACGTATTTAGTGTTAGGGTTAATGAAAGTTTTTCATTTAAATGATCTTTTGTTGGAAATGGAACAAAACACATCTCCCTTTATTATGCATGGGCAGCATGGGCATCCTGTGGCACCATGTGGTATCACGTCAAGCTCCCAGGTTGAGTAATGCTCTGTCTCCTAGTGAATTTAAAATGGAAGTGCAACATAGGACATGGTTAGATTTTATAGGCAATTATAAGTGTGGTGCCATGGGATGCCCATGCTGCCAATGCTTAACTGGTTCCCGACCGCGTACCGCATATTTACTGCGGCAGTGTGGCTCTATTCCGCGAATCGCCATATATAAGCGGTGGTCACGGGCAAGGGGGCCCGATTCGCTACAGGACCGTTCAATCCACAGGAATAGACCAATGATTTTCCGTCTTAGATAATGGGATGTCTCCCCTGTCTGTGGAATGTAAACACAGACAGGGAAGTAATATCATCTCCCCTCTCTGCATCCTTTTCCATTGCAGAGAGGAGAGAGAAGAGACATCTAAAATGTGAGTTGCACAACACTACACTAACACCAGTACACATAAGCACACTTTTTATCATTTGATCGCCCCCTGATGCCCCCCCCCCAAGTTAACCCCTTCACTCCTGTCACCCCCTGTCACTGTGTCACTCAGTGCAGTGACCAGATCGTTCACTGATCACTGTACTTGTGATACTAATCAGTGTTAGGGTAGGTAATAGTAGGTCTAGGTAGGTGTAAATACCCCCCCTTACCCCCCTAATAAAGTTTTTAAGCCCATGATTGCCCCCTGTCACCTGTGATCACTATATAAGTGTCACGGGTGACGCTAGCTAGCTAGATAGTTTTTTTCCCCATCAGATTACCCTCCGTATATATAATATATATACCTTTATAGGTTTTAACCCCCGATCGCGCAACAGTGATCTCAGTTAGGTTTTAGCGTGCGTTAGGGTCAACGTAAACACCAGGCAGGGCCAGTTAGTTAGGTACACGCATACACACACTACATAGGTGTTAGATACTATTGCAGTATCTAATCAGATCAATATATGATCAGATCTATATTAGTGTCCCCACTAGATTAGTGTTCTAAAAAATGCGGGATCAGCCCAGATACCTGCTAGCACCTGCGTTTAGCCCCTCCGCCCAGCCAAGCCCACCCAAGTGCAGGATCAATAGATCACTGACACTTTCCAAACACAATACACATATCTGCAGTGTTCGCAGAGATCACGCCCGATCCCTGCGAAATCTGACAGTGATTTTGGTAGCGACTTAAAATAGGCTCTGACAACCAGATGCACTTTTTTGCTTGTGAGTCCCACTAGTGTACCGATAAATGTAGAGGCCAACATGTCAAATATGAGGTACACTAGTGAAGTGGCCTACGCGTTGTTGAGCATGACAGATGAGAGCGATGGGGAAGCTTCACTGTCAGATTCAGGCTCATCATATGATCCCGTAGACAACAGCGGCTCCATGACAGATGGCTCTGTCGATGGAGTGGTCCCTGCTAAGGTCAGGCATATCAGATATCGTTCTGCTGTTGCTGAGGTGCATGAACCGCAGGGCTCTCATATGGAGCAGAGAGCCAGTACTAGTGCTGCTACTCCTTCTGGGTACCTGGCAAGCACCAGTGGCCTGGTACATCCTGGTCATACAACCAGCACTGCAGTAACACTTGGTGACGTGGCGAGTCCCATAAGTGCAGTTCAAGCTGGTGTGGCTAGCACAAGTAGTGTCCCACAGCCACGAATAAGACAAAGATAGGCCCGCAGAGTCCATAGCGCCCTTCTGACGTGCTTGCAAACCCTGACTGGCAACCCACCACTGATGCAGCGCCCATAGTTTCCCCATTCACTGGCCAACCCGGAATCATGGTGAATACAGTTGACTTTAGGGCCATTGATTTTTATTCACTGTTATTCACCAAAGATCTCTATAGATCTATTGTGGACCAAAGCAATTTATATGCTGGTTAATACATCACTGCTAATCACCATTTGTCACTTGCCAGAGATTGGAAACCAATTACGGTTTCCGTATTTAAGACCTTTCTGGGCTTTACCCTCAACATGGGCATACATAAAGAACCTGAATTGCGATTACATTGGTCCACTGACTCAATTCATCGAATGTATGTCTTCTGTGCTTGCATGGCCAGGACACGAGACAAGCAGATCCTGCGGTTCATGCATTTCAATGACAATGAACTTTGTCGTCCATCGGGGGACTGGCTCTACAAAATTCGGCCCCCCATAAACCACTTCAATCAGCAGTTAACAGCACTTTTTATTTCCAACCAAATTGTGTGCGTGGACGAGTACCTGATTAAATTTGCTGGCCGTCTTGCTTTCAAACAGTACGTCCCCAGCAAGCGTGCCAGATACGGGGTCAAGATGTATAAGCTCTGTGACAGGGCCACAGGCTATACATGCAGTTTTATGGTTTATGAAGGCAAAGATAGTCACGTGGAGCCAGAAGGATGCCCAGACTATATGGGGAGTGCAGGCAAAATTGTGTGGAGCTTGGTGTCACGCTTATCCGGAAAGGGGTACCATTTGTACGTGGACAATTACTACACAAGCGTGCCACTTTTTAGTCACTTGTTTGATCACCAAATTGGCGCATGTGGCACCATGTGATCTAATTGCCGGCTGGTAGAATCCCGACTTAGTCAGGGGGAGAGAGCCTACTTGAGAAGTAGTAATTTGCTTGTGGTGAAGTGGAGGGATACAAAGAATGTTTTTGTTCTTTCCTCCATTCACGCAGACACAGCTGTCCAAATTAGAACGGCGACTGGTGTTGTGGAGAAACCCCTCTGTGTCCATGACTATAACCAAAATATGGGAGGGGTGGACCTCAATGACCAGTTATTGGCGCCGTACTTAATTGCCCATAAGTCCAGACACTGGTACAAAAAAGTGTCTGTTTACTTATTCCAATTGGTTATGCTGAACGCTTATGTGCCATACAAAGCGTCAGGACGGACTGGACTTCTCCTTCAATTCCAGGAAGAGATAATCAGAGCTCTTCTGTATCCAGATGGTTCTGCACCCCATGTTCCCAATCCAAATTCAGTGAGCCGGCTGCATGGATGGCATTTTCCACATGCCATTCCTGGTACCCCTACCCCCTGAGCCCCCCAAAAAAGATGTTGTGTCTGCCGACGATGTGGATACAGGTATATTATTGCCCCTCCGGTCTCTGCATCGGTGACTGTTTCGAGCAATACCATACACTAGCTGAGTATCAGCATAGGGAACAGCACTACACAGGAATAGGGCACACGTTCACAGGGTCTCCAAAGATGTCACCGCATTTTTAGAGACCTTAACCTTTAATGTTTAAAAAAAAAAAAAAGCATACCAAAAAAAAAAAAAGATAGAAAAAGTTATAAAAACAAAAATAAAATAAAATAATAAAAGCCAAAAACAATTGTACGTTTCTTGTTTTTCTATCTCTATTTTCTCTCTATTCTCTTTCTATTGCTCTCTCTATTGTTTTTTATGCATACCTGTAATGTTTTGTTGCTGTTTATTATCATGTTGGTTTTTTTTTTGCAGGTATGTAATGTTTTTATAATGTTTTCATGTAACGTTTAACTATTTTTTCATCTTAGCAGGAATGTTATTTTTTTTATATGTTACTGTGTTTTATTAATCTTCATATGGTTTTAAGGTACGCCAGCTGCAGTGCTGATTTATTTAGGGTGACAGCAACAGCGTTTGCTCCCACCATATATAAAGCAGTGACTCCAGCGCTGTTGGGGGTTATTTGGCCACCATAGTTAAAAAAAGAGCATATATACCGGAACATAGGGGCAGGGGTGGAAATTGGGACGGAATGCCCCTGTGCTCCAGTATATATTTATAAAGAGGGGCTATGCCCACCATTAGAAGTGGGTGGATGAAGGGAAGTTTTCTAATGGTGGACATACCCACTGAATTATTTTTTTATTTTCATTTAACCCCACAGGCTGCATTAAAAAAAAAGAACATTACAACATATGCCCAACAAGGACCAGTGACACCTTAGTATGTTGCTGGCCTTAGAGCGGTTATACCGTATAAATGTCTGCAGGTATAGGTATCGTTTTTTGCAGCCGGCGGTTGGCTTTCATGTAAAAGCAACCCTAGCAGCTGATTAGCTGCTAGACTGCTTTTACAAGCAGTGGGAGGGAACACCCCCCCTCCTCCAGCCTTCTTATATGGTTTTCTCGGGCACTCCTGTCCCAAGAATCCCGAGAATGCAGCCGGTGGTTCTGAAAGCTGACCATAGAGCTGATTGAACACTAGAATGGCTCCAATCATCTCTATGGTCTAAGATACCGGAGGCTACAAGCATTTCATGACTACGGTTTCACCGGATATAAACCGCACCATTGGGAAATTGGGGAAGCATCTTATAACACCGATTTTGGAGTGGTCAGATGCTTTAAGGGCTGAGGAGAGGTCTAGAGTCTAATAGACCCCAAATTAAAAAAAAAAAAATGAAACACTACCTATTTTTATCATAGAGGATATTTAAATTTCCCGTGATAACAATAAAAATAATAGAAAAAAAAAGATGAAAGGGACAGTGTAAAAATAAAATAAAAAGCAAAATGAATAATTAAAAAAAAATGCACCCCTGTCCCCCCGTGCAGCCGCGCAAAGGTGAACGCAAGCGTCCGTCTCGTGTCGTATGTAAACAGCAATTGCACCATGCATGTGAGATATCACAGCGAACATCAGATCAAGGGCAGTAATTCTAGCAGTAGACCTCCTTTGCAGATCTAAAGTGGTAACCTGTAAAGGCTTTTAAATTGTATATAGTTTGTCGCTGCTGCGCGGGTATGCGTTATTTTTAAAGCATGTCATGTTTGGTGTCTATGTACTCGGCATGAGATCACCTTTTATATTTCACCAAATATTTGGGCAATATTGTGTGTTTTTGTAAGTAAAATTCAAAAAAGTGTTTTTTTCCATAAAAATTGCGTTTGAAAAATCGCTGCGCAAAAAAAAAATAGCAACACCCACCATTTTAATCTGTAGGGTCTCTGGTTTAAAAGATATATAATGTTTGGGGGTCCAAAGTCATTCAGTCAGCTTCAAGGTTTTATTGTCAAAGCTTGATTGAACAAGCTGAGGTTAGAAGCTGATTGGTAAGCATGCACAGCTGCACCAGTTTTTGCACTCTCCAGCTTTAGTAAATCAACCCCAAAGTGTCAGAAACGACTTGGGGGACGATGTGTGGCACAGGCTTTAAGGCCTCATACACACGGGCGTATATAAAAAAATAAACAAAACGTCGGGCCCGACGTCAAGGAAAAAAAGGCGACGTTTTTCGGCGTTATGTATTGACGTTTTTCGGCGTTAGTGAGCGTCGGCGTCAATAGGCGTCAATAGGCGTTTTTTAAAACAAAATCATCCCTCTGCTATTTTTCAACCTAAAAACGTTGGCGTCAAAAAACGCCGGAAAACGCCGGTATAATAATAGGTGGCATATGGTGGCATATGCTGGCGTTTCTTGGCATATTGTGGCGTCGGCGTCAAAAAACGTCCGTGTGTATGAGGCCTCAGGCCTCATACACACGGATGTTTTTTGACACCGGCGTTTTCTGGCGTTTTTTGCAGCTCTCCATGTTAGTCAATGGCCCCATAAAAACGTCGGCGTTTCTGAGCTGTAGGTGGCGTCGGCGTTAGTGAGTAGAAAGTAGAACCCATGGCCATCGCGTTCTGAGGCTGTAACATTTTGACGTTTTTTGACGCCGACGCCACAATATGCCAAGAAACGCCAACATATGCCACCATATGCCACCTATTATTATTCTGGCGTTTTCCGGCGTTTTTTGACGCCGACGTTTTTAGGTTGAAAAATAGCAGAGGGATGATTTTGTTTTAAAAAACGCCTATTGACGCCTATTGACGCCGACGCTCACTAACGCCGAAAAACGTCAATACATAACGCCGAAAAACGTCGCCTTTTTTTCCTTGACGTCGGGCCCAACGTTTTGTTTATTTTTTTATATACGCCCGTGTGTATGAGGCCTTAATGTTGGGCATTCTCCAGTGATTCAAGCCAGTCAGGAACTATATTTTAAGGGCCTGGTAGCCTATTTTTATTAACAAGCAAATAAAAAGTCTGTAACAGGTTTCCCACGCAGGGATTCTTCTCCAGTAAATATAAAACAGTAAATTCTTGCCCACCTGGCTCTCTATTTAGCAGTACCTCTGCTCTTTTCATGCGTCGCACAGACCACGGGTTCTTCAGTGCTGACGGGTACACTCTTACGCACACAGCTCCACTCTATCCTAAGTCCTCAGGCCGTTTACTGTCTCTTACAGACACACAGGCTTTGGCTGCCTCCTGCAGCCCCTCTGACTCCTGGAGAGGAAAGGAGTCCTCCTGTACAGACCTCCTGTCTGTTGGGTAGAGATATCTCCAACTGGGAGAGCTATGAGGTATTCCCATACCTTCATTATAAGGGCTGTGCTCACCTGAGCACTAAGGATGAGCTTGGGCGTGTTCGCAACCACACATGCCCGAGCCCGCCAGGAAGCTTACACTATGTTGTGCTAATTACAGGCAGTGAGCCATTACCTGATCTACGGCTGCTGATATCTCACTGCCTGTGATTAGCGCAGCACAGTGTAAGCTTCCTGGCGGGCACGGGCATGTGTGGTTGTGAACATGTCCGAGCCCATCCTTACTGAGCACACACCCTGCTGGTCAGCTACAAAACCTGGATGCAGGGTTCGAGATTCCATCCCACCCAAGACACTATGTAATCTACAGAGCCCCATCTACAGAGCCCCATCCAGGTATACCATCACCTGGACAAAGTTACAAAAGCAGCGTTCTCCACACTACAGCTACACTCTATAGTCCTGCACTGAGCCAATGTGCACACTCTGTGTCCTTTAAATCAGCGGTCCCCAACCTTTTTGGCACTGGGGACCGGTTGCGTGCAAGAAAATTGTGTCGAGGCCCCAAGGGGGGGGGGGGTTGACGTGTGTGGGGGAGTGTTTTTTCATGGGCAATTAGTCGGGGCAATGGCTGGTGTTGGCGCTTCAATCATTCACTGCACCATTGTTGGTATGGTGTCAGGATGATTGAAGTGCATTATTTCTATTATTATGCAACCAAATGTGGAGTGTCACTGTCAGTCACCTACCACCAAAAAATATCAGATAAAAAATCAAGCCCCCCAACCCCAGCATTGCAGAGTACAGTGTACTTACAGTTACAGGTTCTCCTCGGGCTCCCACAGGTTCCCACGGGCTCTCACAGGCTCTCCTCAGGCTCTCATGGGCTTTCCTCAAGCTCCATCAGGCTCCCACAGGCTCTCATGGGCTCTCCTCAGGCTCCCACAAAAGTCATTCACGGGCTCTCCAGGTTCCCACAGGCTACTAAAGGCTCTGAATGCTCCCACAGAAGGTTCTCATGGCTCTCCAGGCTCCCACAGGCTCTCCTCAGGCCCTCTATAGCACGGACCGCGTGAAAACTGTTGCGGGCGGGAAGAGAGAGATGATGTCACTCTCTCTCCTTCTCTGATAGGCTGCGGCTGCAGTCCTGTGCAGAGAAGCCTTCGCGGCTCTTTAAGAAAATAATGATAGATGATGTCAACTCTCTTCGGCTGCCCGCATCGCTGACAGTCTGCTCCGCTGCGCGGCCCTGCTATAGGGGTTCCACGGCCCGGTGTTGGGCCGCGGCCCATAGGTTGGAGACCCCTGCTCTAAATCACTAATTTAACAATGACAGCGTCTCCTCCTGTCACACCCGTATAACTATACTGTTACTTGTTGAACAATGCACGTTAAAGTGGTTGTAAACCATTGATTTAAAAAAAAAAAATAACAAACATGCCCATACTTACCTGCTCTGTGTAATCATTTTGCACAGGACAGCCCCTATCCTCTTCTTCTGGGGTCCCCTGTTGGCGCTCCTGGCCCCTCCTCTTCAACGGATGCCCTCACGGAAATCCGCTTTCCCTGGGGGCACCTCTGTGGGCTCGCTCCTGAGTCCCACTGCTGTGTCCATTGGCACAGACAGTGTGACTCGGCCACGCCCCCCGCTTCCGTGTCATAGGATTTGATTGATTGCCAATGGCTCCCGCTGCTATCAATCTAATGAGGAGAGAGACAGTGGCTGGAACCGCTGCGCTTGTGCACATTGATGGATCGGATCGGGTTCAGGTAAGGAATAAGGGGGGGGGGCTACAGCACAGAGGCTTCAGGCTTTAGAACAAATTTAATACCAAGCAGCACACAATACAGGGCAGGATCTTTAGCCTTTAGCCATGGTTATGCAGCTACCTTCAAGTGATTGGACAGTAGTGTAGCACCCTTCTAGCATTAATATTACAAATAATCTAGGACTGCTCAGTGAAAAAACACTTGTATCTAATTTATGCTCAGCAGCTAAACACTCATACATCCATTCACATCAATTAGGTTAAAGAACAACAAAACAGTGAATAAGACTACCCAAAACACCAAACATACAAAATTCTCACTCAAAAAGAAATTGTGTTAAAAGTAGTCCAAAAACATATAAATAAATTATATAAAGTCCAATAATTCTTTACAGTGCTCCGTAGTGATAAACATAAACACTACAAAGATATAAGAAATATACAGTGACTGCAGAGCAGATAAACTCCTTGTGGCATGCTAGGTAAATCTAGATTGTTAGCACCTTCTCTAATCAAGGGAGCACTAATCACTTGCTCTGGTCTGCTCATGGTTTCATGGGAGTTTGGTTGTTTCCCCCTGTCTCTGGAAGACGTTTCCAGAGCTTATGACAGGAAATTTTAAAAAAACGGTCTGAATATTTATCATGCCCTAGCCAATCCCTGAGAAGGTGTGCCCAGGAGGTAGTCTGGGAGGTGGTAAGTAGTCTGGAGCCCTGAGGAGACCTGTTCTTTTCCCCATCAGGGAGGGTTCAGAGAGCTTCAGGGGGCTGATGGCCTCTGAGGCATACTATGAACTGAGTTGTTGTACTGCATAGTCTCAGTTGTGGCAGGGCTGGAGACCTAGTAATAATCTGAGTGCAGGATCTTTCTACAAGGGGATTAGGTCTGGAGAGAGTCTCACTCACTGGACCATGTCCTGAGGAAGCTGAAAGAAGGCAGCTGGCCTAGGGATTTGTGTGTAAAGACCCTAACTGACCCCCCTTTTGACTGTGCACAACCCTAAAATTGCACTGGTTAGCTATAGCTCTGCAACCACGCAGAACAGCCAGATGCCAAAGAGTTTTGCCTCATGGTATTCAGCTGTGAGGCCTTAGACTGTGCCATATACACAAGGAGGAGAGTTTCTTCTGATCAAATGTTACCTAGGGTTTTGGAGTATCCCATGCCCCTATCCTTCTCCTGTTACAAGTTCTACAAGCAATATCTTACTAAAAGTCAACCCCTAGACTGTTTATTGGAGCTGGAGTGTATGGACTGTTGCTTGGGTGACTGTCTGCTTCTTCTCTGTACTGGTTGGAAAGAACCAATCTATATCAGTGGCCCCTGTGGAGGTAGTGTTACACTAGTAAAAAAAGAAAGCTGGTGATGCGAGACACTGTGGATATTGATAAGCTTGAGGTTATATACTGTTTGTGAGTATACATCTGTTTTATTACTTCAATAAAAGGATTTATAAAGGTAATGTTCAAGACTGATGCTCTGCCTTTTGTTTCTCTAGTACCAAAAAGATGTCTGATGCTAAAAAGCCAATGAAACACTAACATACCTGGTAGTGTGCATCTTACCAGAGAAGAAAGGGACCCTATCCTTTAGACCATATGCTCAAATGATGGCTTGTCTAATTCACCCAACAATCGTAGAACGAAAAGCAAGGGTCCCCGTATGGGAACCCTTGGGAAGTACAAAAAGGGAATTCAATTACCTAAAACAGACTGTAGCCAAGAGGTAGATTCTCACAATGAGTACCATGTCAAGAAAGCAGAGAATAATTTCCTTGTGATGTTTTGGAACAGAATATTAGGAGGTAAGAACAGTGTCCTGGTTAAGGTAGAAGGTGAAAACCACCTTAGAAGAAAATAGGCTTTAGACCTCAGGAAAACCTTCTCTTTGTCTAGCACTAAGAAAAGATCATTACAGGATAAGGATGCTGACTCAGACACCCTCCATGTAGAGATGAAAGCAATGAGAATGGCCACCTTGCGAGTAAGGTCACATAAAGGAACATCCCTAATAGGTTGGGAGGCTAGCCTGAATAGCCTCTGAAGGACCGCAAAACAAGTTTAAGGTCCCACAGAATTATGTAGTTCCTAGAATGGAACTTTCTAGCCTCACACCATCCAAAATAGGCTTGCCAAGTGCGATAGTAGACTTTCAAAAAGTCAACTTCTCAGCTTTTTAAAGGGAAGGGATGACCAAATCCGATAAGCCCCTGTCCATCAGGACCCAGGCTTCAACAGCCATGCTATAAATCTAGAAACAGAGAAGCAGGATGGTGACCAGCCAGTGGTATAGAAGGTCTTGATAATCCAGAATGGCCCTTGGTAAGACTGCTGGAGTCAGAGTATTTCAAAATACCGAGTCCTTCTGGCCAAATGATCCTACAGAGGAGAAGTTGGAGAAGAGAAAAGGCATAAGTCAGTTGGAATTTATCCCACCCAGTCACCAGAGCATCTACTGTCAAGACCCGAGGGTCCCTGGACCCAGCGACAAACCTATCCTCTGGACAGCAGAAGTTCAACATTCGGCATCTCCTGCCTGTAGCATAAGGCTTGGAAAACCTTAGAGAGACTGTTATCGTGGATCCAGATGCTGTAGATTGAGAAAGTCTGCCTGCCAATTTTCTGTGCCAGGAATGTGGACAAAGACAGGGTCAGAATGTGTAGTTCTGCCCAAAACAGGATGAAATCCACTTGCATTTTTAAGGCATGACTTCTGCTGTCTCCTTGATTGCTGATGTACTGTAGGCCATGGCTGTAGTATTGTCCAACTAGGTGTTTGTTGAGTGACTTCACAACCAAGGAGTCCAGTGATGAATAGTGTTACGGTGATATTTACTTATAGGCTGATAAATAAAATAAGTGATTACCACCTTTTGTCTATATAAAAATCCACTAGTGCTGTTGCGCTTATTATGAATAAAATCAATAATCCATGACACCTTTGCTAAAAATTAAAGATCTAATTTATTTTAACTTACTATCATACAGAAAAGAAACTTGTGTTAATCAACTAATACCACATATGACATAGCTGGTACACCTTTAAAAGTGGAGATTTTACCAATGAACGTTACAAACTAGTAATACAAAAAGAAAGATTTGGCAATGTATTTACAAATGTTATAAAAGTATTAAGACAAACTGTAGGACAGAAAAAAATACATAAAAGCAAGAGAAACAAAGAAAAGGTGAGGCCGATACCTTACTCTGAACGGGACACACATCGTCGTTGGAAGTCTGGACTCGAATAGACCGGATTATGCTAGGAAAATTGATTTTGTCACGACCCTTCTGCCCACCCTTTGCATTCACCCCCATCAAGCACCCTGATTGGCTGGAGTTACATTGACTCCTGTTTGGCCAGAATTAAAGCTTGCTGGTTTTCAAGCTCAACACAAGGTACCTGGTTCCACCATGTCTGTAGCATGTTTACATTAAACAAGACTGCCACCACCCAGCCCCACTGAGACAAAATGTCTGAGTAGCCACACTAAAGACAAAGGACACCTTCATTACTATGCATGAGTCTTTCTTTGAAGGCATCAAAAAGAAGCTTTTGTCCTCTTGATAAATAGGAAACAGTCTTGTAAACAACAAACCAGGCAAATTTCTCATATAAAACCATAAAATATATAAAGTACATAATTTTCCTGTCAAATATATATATTTAACTGGGCATGGTATATTCAGAATTCTCTATCTCAGGGGACAAATTCTGAATTAAAAGAGACCAAACAAAGGATATTTTGGAGCACCTTAATGAAAATATGGATTTCAACAGTCCTAATAAGGGTTTGACCAAAAATATACGTCACTTCACCAAAATATCGAAAATATTTCCACATCAGTTCCCCCTGAAGTTCATTCTTGAACTTAGTCCCTCCCTCAATGATCTTGCACCCACCCACAACAGCCCAGGCTATTTTGAGCACGACGGGACACCTCAAGGTAGACTTAAAACTGAGTAATCAAAGAAGATCTGGTGCCTTTGAGACTTCACATCCAGACCATGAGTACCTGTGCTGCGATGTTTCCACCCTCCTCTGCCTTGGAAGAGCGGAACTCCAACATTGATGGTGGGATCCTGGCATATCTAGCCCTGTAGCTTTTAGGTATGCTATGTAATGATTGCAAAGATTGGATCGGACCGCGAGACGGCACTTTTCAGCATGGTGACGGAAAGTTCTAGTCGTTGCAGCTTTGTCTCAAGATATGGCTTAGTTTGTTGTTGTAGCTTATTCAGGTAGTAGAGGGGTGGGCCTCTGGATAGCAGTGCATGAATACAAAAAGAAAAAGCAGGAGAATGTCAGTGTACAGTTATTGAAGGAATTCCAGACAGGCCCAATGGTTTGGCCATTAATACTAAGTATTTAAAAGGGTTGTAATATGGATGGGTAGAGTGGGTTCCGCACAGGGTACAGAGTCAGAGAGACCTCCAGTATCTTACTAGAGCCCCTGAAGGTGGGGATAGTCAACACTGCATGATATTTCCAAGTACCTGGGCACACCACACTTACCAGGCTCCGGCTAAAGCAGTAGGCAGACTGGGGGCTGTAGAATTACAATAAGACATAAGACCTGGATGTCCAGGGATACTATGGTTTCAATGGTTGTGAAGTATGGTAGTACAATGTTTCAGAAAACTATTATAAGCCTGTGGGTCCCCAGCCGACTCCACACTGAGTTGCACAGGAATGCCAAAACCTCAAAATTTACAAAAAAAAATTATAGGACTGATGTGTTGGTTACATTATTTAAGGATATCTAAAATAGAAACCAAAAGAATAACCTAGGGAGCATAATATTAAACAAGGAAAGGGAAAGAAAGAGAGGTAAGTAATGAAAATGAACAAGAAGAACAGTAAAAATGATAATGAGAAAGAAAGGAGAAAAAAAAACAAAAAGCAAAAAAACAATAAAAAATAAAAAACATATAGATATAATGCTGCTTCAACCAAGACCATTTATCGCACATATTTCACTTTATGTCAAAGAGAATTGAATCTCTATTCATAAAAGCAAACAAACAGTGCATAACTGTCCTGAAAAAAATATTATAAAGTACCTTGAAAAACAATCCATTGCAGCTATTGCAGCAGCGACTTAGCAAACAAATAAATAAAAAAATAAAACAAAGAAACAAAAGCAAAACATAAAAATAAAAAATGAATAAAAGAGAACTCCTATCCCACATTAGCGTTCAAGCAGCACATTTGCAGGTCAGGTACACAGATCTTAAAAAGGAGAGAGAAAGAAAGAAAAAAATTTTAGTATTTAGGTAGACCTGACTGCACTTTATGATTACAATTTAGAGGCTTATCCCTAAAAAAATAGTTCTAGGGTCCTCTCTTAGATGCACACGATACTCTACATCTGTCTCTTGATAGTAACCCACATCAGGACAGCAACAGGGTGGAGTGTACTAAAGCTGTGGTCCCGGGGCAGTACCTTTTTTCCCATTAAGAAATTTTAGCTTGAGATATTTGGATTAACCTATTTTGATCATAAGATATCACCTAAATCGTCCACCCCGCTCCTACTATGACATATGGATCTCCTGCTCTCTTGTTACCTCCTCTCCTGCTCAACATCAGGACTGCTCCAGAACCTCTGGAACTCCTTACCCCAGTATGTCCAGCCAGGCTCTACCCTTTTCACCACTAGGTGATCCCTGAAAACTCATCTATTCAGGGAAGCCTACCCCGCCTCCACCTAAAACTTTACCTCAGTCAGCTCCATCAGACAATTCCCCGCAGCTATTACTTTTTGTACCACCCCTCCCCCTGATTATACTCTCCTTGAGCAATGACCTTCTATTAATGCCCTGCACAAACTGTTGGCACTATCTAAATTCTGTTGCCCAAAGTTAAACTACCCAACTTTTAACTTCTCCTCAAATCACAACAGAAGTTTCAGTATGTGTAAGGGGGTGTCAGGTTAGATATAAAGCTTTTACTCAGGGGTACGTTCTGGTGTTCCTGCTATATCCATGCCAAGGACAAGGGAAGATGTATAATATACTCCCCTAGGTAGTGTACTGCACTAAGTACAATTTAACCTGATGCTGAATACAGTGCATCACTAGACATGTGATACCTAACACTAGTACCCTGGTCTCAAGTAGTTTTAACTTTGTTTAGGACTAGTTGGGACACTACCTTGGCATTCATTAGAAATGACCCCTTGCTGTGCCAGTATTGCTGTCTCATGATTCTGTTGTTTTCAATTGACATAGCCCAACCCTTCCTTTCTCCAGCATGCACCAGTAACAATTGTCTGAGGTAGTCCAGACTCATAAACCATCAGAACAAGTTGGACTCTAGGGTATAACACAGTAGAGTCTGATAGGATAGTACCCAAATTGACTGAGGTATATGCTCAATGTTCAGTCCCTGCACTCTGGGATGAGAATAATACAAGTTAGGTTTTGACAACCACGGAACTGAGTCATCCACCAATCCATGTGACTCATAGTGAACTTGGATACTACCCCCACCTGCCTGTCTTTAGAAAGTGGAAATTGTTCCACTGAGAAAGAGGCAATCACCTCTCCGAGGTCCTGGAACACCTCTCATTGAACCTGGGTGCTGGACAGAGCAAGTTGGATTTCCTAACCATTGTACTGACATCTAGCACCAGACTTCCCAATGTGTTCCAGAGAGCTTCCAGCTCCACATCGTTTAAGACACCCCTTGCCCCGCCCCCGCTCCTCCAGCAGTCTCCATTAATCCTCTCTTTAACTTAAGTACGGGAAATAGTCTACATACCCGGATTGAAAACAACCTTCCCACATGTACACTTCCTACTTTATAAAGGCTGCACACCTTTTAATCTGTTTATCAATCCAGCAATCAGATAATATTATCCTTCACCCATACAACCTAAACTGCCTACACTAATCAAACTGGACTCACATGAATTTCAGGGGCATAGTGCAGCACGAGGGCGCTGTTCTCGCTGGCGTGCAAGACACAGACTACTAGTTAGGGTACCGGAGGAGTCTAGTACAAGAAGGAAACCTATGGGTACTAACTAAGGAGAATACAGCAGGCCCATACATATAACAAAAGCCAAGGCACAGAGTCCACATCTAGCCACATACCATGCAACTCCCGTACAATTTCCCTGTACAACTCTCCTTCTAACTCACCAGAGCCACACAGTACGAGGCCTGACCCAAACACTCTCAACCTGTAGACAACCAGGCAGGCCCTCGCACTACATATCTGAAGGCACGTCTTAAAGAAACTGAACAACAACAAAAATTACGCAATGTGTGTCCAGCTTAAAGAACTAGTGCTATTGGACACAAACAGCCAACAGACAAAATATTCCTTGCAGCACTGAGGCTCCGGGATCACTGAACAGTAGAAGGTACAATTCAAGCCGACAGGTGTGCATTGAAACACACAGATATTAGTGACAGATACACCAAAGACCCATTAGACAACTAGTAACAAATGGCCACGTAAAAACCAGACAAACAGGAAACTCTAGGAGCTGAGTTGCACGGTGACACGGGGCAGGAAACAGACTGGAAATACACTTGGAGACCCACAGCCTGCTAAGGACATTAACATACATCAGCCTGAGGCAATGAGCCAAGTTTGAAAAAACAGGATTGACTGGAAATGTCCTAATTACATTAACAGCAAGGGGGGTTTAAGCAGTCTTAAAATAGCAGATCCCTAACAGTTAAATCTATGGAACTAAAAGTATCAGCATGGCTACCGATCCTTGGGAATAAGAAACAGATATGTAACAGATCTATGACAGAGCCAATTCCAACTCTGGGAAATACCAAAAAAAGCACCCTTACCACTAAAAGCAGTAATATTGACAGATATTTATAACACTTCTTAGCCTAATATACGTGTTAGCGTGACAATTATTCCCTGCCATCTTAACCAACTTTTCATTTAAACTAAGTAAGACCCCATACACACTGTACAATCCCGGCTGTCTGATCTACCCCAGACCTACCAAAACCATGCAGCGCAAGGGCCCACCTGACCGCACACAAATCAAAACCCTCAAGGCCCGATCTCACATTACACGGCCCCAGCAAATCCAATGGAAAAAGAACCCACAGGATATTGTACAGTGTGTATCCAGGTTTAAACTGGAGATGACCAATCATATTATCGCTGATAATAGGGGATTGCGGACTTAAGCCAATTGGTTCTGCTAATCACTGGAGCAAAGAAACTCATCCATACCAGAGCTCCACACATGTTGGACCAGAACATACAGCACACACAAAGTAAACCAAATACATTCAAGACAAACAGGAAGACCAACTAAATAATGATAATGAAAACCTAAAGCCCTCCACCTGTGGAACCAGACAAATCAGGAAAAAGAAAAAAACAATGTTATATAAAGTTGTCTGTGGAGGCCATGATGTCCTGCTGTTCTGAGAGCCATGAACCCCAATTATCGAATCTAAGGGATAAAACACATATAAAATTTAGTAATAATGAACATTCAATTTTTTTTTCCTCCTAGAAAAAAATAACCGATGGTTAGGGATCTATACCATAAGTGTTAGCATATGAAACATACAAGCATAGGTCACATTACATTCCACAAAGAAAGTCTTTCTTATTAGTTTTGAAACAGTTTTTTCCCAAATACCAAAAATTGTTGAGCTCAACTTAATTATTACCACGTGGATTTTGTTTACGGTATACCATACAAAATATAGGGGCAATTTTTATAGAGCTCTTATCTTCCAAAAATGTATTCCTATTGGCACATACAGTACATTAGGTGTGGAGGATGTCCCACTGACCTTAGAGATACCCAAATCTTTTGCTTTGTCATCCACTCTATCTGAAAACTGAGCAAGCTGCTCCTGGCAGCTGACAGATAATCCTTTCACCTCACTTTCTGCATCCTTCAGTCTTTTTCCAAGCTGATGAACTTCTTCCTGTAATCTCTGGTTTTCGATTACTACTTTCTGGTGGATAGCATCAGAATTTGCTATAGAAGATTCTAAAGCACTAACGTTAGTTTTTGTTATTTCTAGAGCGTCTTTTAGAGATGTGTTTTGCAACTTCCAATGTTCATACTGTTTCGCCAACCACTTGGATGCTAAGATCAGCGGAGTCTTTCCCGCACGTTTACTACAACTTTTATCAGTGCAATTTAATTTCCCATCCTCTTCCATCAGAGGGACAGAAAGTATCACTTCTGCCTGGAGACTTTTCTCCCTTAAGGCCAGCATAGCCCTCCCTTGGCTTGCTGCTTGAACTTCCTCTTCCTGTTCCTGTGCCACACCCCCCCTGTAATTCATATTTTACTGGGGTATCAAACTTGTTATGTTGTGGCTTTCCCTTATTGTCAGCTACTGAAAGGTGACAGTTCATATCAGCACCTGAGCACTTTGCTGATACGGACTGGGCACCTGCATAAGGCCCAAGCCCTGACAATTGCTTCTCGTTACCCTGTTCATCACTGCCACAACTTTGGGGTTGAGACCGTTTCTGCTTGTCTCTACCCTCAAGTAGTGCTTGGAATGATTTCCCCATAAATCTCATAGTCAAAACATTCCCTTCCTCTGCCCTATTCAATGACTCCGGCATCATATTTTCGAAGCATCTTTTTCCTGTGGCCGCGTCATCTTCTTGTGATGACTAGACCACAGCTGTTCCCATGCTTTAAGCTTAAATGTACCTCTCTTAGAAAGCTTCCTTCCAGTCCAACGTTCCCAATCACAAATATATTTTATCATCCAGGGTCCATATTTATCTATCATCTCTTCCCTTGGGGTCAGTTAGTAGGGTTTACCACACCCAGACCCCTTCCTTGAAACTATTTGATTTCCCATCCTAACGGATTGAACCCTGACCATGTTTCCCAACCTTTAATCAATTGCCTCAGACATAGCTAATCTCTGATCAGTGATTGAGTGGACATGTCTCTCCCCTGTCCCTGTTTTTTTTTTCACTACTTGTCAGAACAATATTTAACTTTTTCCTTGTTCCTGACTTTAGTCCTTCAAAAAAAACCCTGGAGATTTCCCGAACTCGTTAATAGTTCAATCTCCCCCCGTGGACTTTTCTGAAGTATTCTAAGAGAAATGCTTAAATTATGGCTACTACTGTTATCTCAAGAATGGTTAGATCAAACTTGGATAATCAATAAACTATATGAATGCTTGGAGTACAAAAGGCAGTTACTTGAGGCACAACTATTAGGCTGCAATCACACCTGAGCATTTTACAAGCTAAAAGAGGCTTAGGTGAGAACAGGGTCTTAGCAATATGGTTCACATCAGCCACAGTATAGTATACAGGTCTAATAACAATGCCCAGTTAGTAATTGCAACGAAGAAAGATCCATACTCAAGCTAATTTAGTGGGATTTAGCCTCTGTTTCCACAAGTGCGACTTGTCATGCGACTTTGGAAATAAAGTTGCATTACAAGTCACAGCCCATTGATTTCAATAGCTCCTGTTCCAGTCTATGCAACTTAATGTTACAGCAACCTGGAAAAGGTACCTGCAGTACTCTGATGCGATTTCCCAAAGTGACCTCAACCCAGAGTCTAAATTTGGATTAAAGTTGCATTCAAAGTCGCACTAAAGTTGAACTTGCTAATCGTGTGACTTTGGAGTTGCACTAGTGGAAACACAGCCCCAATCCCACAGGTGCATTTCAATCACAAAGCCTGGCCTAATCTCATTCAAGGGTCAACTGGAACTGCCTTTTGCAGAAAAGGGCACAACTATTAGCAATAAGGTTTGTAGCTGTTATACTATAGCCAGTGTTCACAAAACTACAAAGTTTACAATCCCCAGTTAGTAGATTACTAATAAATACAGATTCATACACATCAAGATCATTCAAGGTGACCTAGGCCCACGGTTGCATTTCAATCAAAGATTGGGAAGCGTCTTGATCTAGGTCTCATTCAAGGGTCAACTGGAACAGCTTTTTGGCAGAAAAAGGCCCAGATCCAAAAATTTTCATTGCCTCAAAGTGTCCATCAGAGCCCGTATCATTCATTCTTACACCCTCTTGCCCTTAGGCGCAACCGAGCAGCTAGGATGTTTTTCTCATACACTCTCAGTACAATTATTTTAATTATACTGTCCATATCAGTCTCATCAAAGCATTAGTACAAATAAACGGTCTTATATAAAAACAATGTTCAAAAAAGCTTACTAGTCTAGGTGTTCAGACAGAGGAGAAAACAAACAAACATAGATAACACTTACTCTTTTTAAAGTTTAGCGTTTAAGTCCTCACACGGGGCACCATCTATTACGGCGATATTTACCTAACACACTTATACACTTAACCACTTGCCGACCGTCAATCGGCAATTGACGGCGGCAAAGTGGCTCTGTAACGCGGATCGCCGTCATCTGATGGCGGCCGTGTGATCGCGCCTAGTGAGCGCACGCGCGCTGCCGGAGGCGCGCCCATGCGCTCACTGTGTCCGGGGAGGGCCGGGGAGCGGGTGCAGCGGCTTCGATTGCCGCCGGCTACCCGCGATGGCCCCCCCGGAGCGAAGGAGCGGAGGTCCGTGTAAGTAAAGACACTAGTGTCGGGAAGGGGGAAGTGTCTCGCCTCCAGGCACAAATGAATGTGCCTGGAGGCGAGGAAGCGAGGCCCCCCCGGTAGCGCCCATCGGCCGCCGTTAGCTTCGGCGACGTGGGCGAGGGGCCGGGAGGGGCCTGTGTCACTCGCGTACCCGCGCGGAGGCCGTCGCGCGCACGCGAGTGATCCGCGCTAGTGTGCCGGCGGTAGTCTACTGCCGCTAGGCGCAATGTCTCGGTGAAACGGCGGCAGTTAACGGCTAACTGCCAGCCGTTCACCAATTCACATATTCACACAATCCATTTATAGCGGCATTATCTACCACGGGGCACACTCCT
>BLSH010122832.1:829824-860186 GCA_018402905.1 Glandirana rugosa | reverse complement strand
CCAAAAATCAGTATCACTCAATTCTGCAAATGATTCTTATTTACTATCGGTGTTTTCTAGCTGATCAAAAACCACTTTTGACGTAAAGGGACGCTTTTTGGTTGCCATGGACATTGTCATGTTTCCAGGCAGAAAGAATGACATTTATTATATAAAAGTGCATGCAGGGCTCTGGGCAAACTACTAGGGACAAAGGGGATGTGTAATGATTTCATACAGTAATGTAATCTATAAGATTACAGTGTACTGTATGTACTGTGTGTGTTACTTTTTGAATTTCCCGCCGGTCTCCGTCCCCGTGCGACGCGACGCTCGCAGGGAACGGAGCCCGGCACACAGAGGCATCGGAGCGGCGGACACAGCCCGCAGACACGGCGGGGGACATCGCTGGATCCAGGGGACAAGGTGAGTAGCGCTGCCTGGATCCAGCGATGCAAGCCCGAGTGTGGCTCGGGGTTACCGCTCTTGGTACTGAAATTCCACCCCGAGCCGCACTCGGGAATACCGCTAGGAAGGTTAATAGCCTCTTACGCTTGCTGGAACCTGGAGAATTGCACATGGTAATAATGTTTAGAGCATGGTATGATTGCCTAAATGGTACTTAAATATGTGGTATATTGTTTAAAGATAATCTGCTTTTAAACTGCTTTAAAAAGTGATATATACACTAAAATATCTTTAAAAGTCTGAGAAGAGATAAATTCCCCCTCTCTTTACAACGATGTGCCAGCACAACTGAGCATGCTCAGACATGCAAACTACTCTCATTTTAACTCCCATGTCTTTTTTACAGGGTGCTAAAGTAAATACCAAAATTAGTGCTGGGCTAAAAAGCATTTCTCAGAGTGAAAATGAGAGTTATGTAGCCCAATGCAAGTTTCAGGGTCGGTTCACACTGCTGCAAAAACTATTGCGAATTTAAGCCGTTGCGATAGCTTAAATTTGCAAGTCATCTCCATAACATAGTGTTCTATCAGGGCCGTCCACATAGATGCGTTGCAAATCTGATCCATGAAAAAAAAGGGTCCTGTGCGAGTTTGATCCGTATGCGATGCTGTGCATTGCGAATTCAGCTCTATAGACTACAATAGAACACGGATTGAAAACGCAATCTCCCATTCACATCACTGCGATAGCTTCCCCCTACAGCTCCAGCTACAGCTTTGCAGTAGATTCGCATCAACACATGTAGAAATCGTACTTGTCACAAAAACACTGAACTGAAAAAACTTGCATCACAATCGTATTAACTTCACAGAAAATTTGCACCTCAGCAGTGTGAACCGAGCCTTAGACATTGATTCTAATGGTATAATTTTAACTTCCCCAAATAAATACTTTTAATTTTGAGATGAACTGTATCTTTCTCTCAAATGAATTGTCCTTGCAATAATATTGCTTCTGACCAAAATTCAGAGGGTAACATCACTATTCTACACTCATACACCAAGAACCATCAAATATCACAGAATAAATCAAGAAGAATTACTCCTGACTAATGTAATTCTGCCAACTATATGTCCGAAGAATTGCAGTATTTACGTGTATTTATATATAGGAGGGCTGCACATGTGGCAGCACAGTGGGTAACAGGTTAGCACTTCTGCCTAGCAGCACTGAGGTTCTTGGTTTGAATCCCACACATGCCACTTCATGCAGAGAAGTTGTGTGTTCTCCCTATGTTGTTAAACAAAGGTCCTTACATAAATTATATCTAAATGTAGTATTTATGTGTAGGAGGGTTCCACCACCATTGCAAATCGTGTCATATGTTTCCCATGGGCAAGGACTATAATCAGCCTTAACATTTCCCCACCAGCACTAATTGCAGCCTCTTACCAAGCCTAAACCCACAAAATGACAGCTGTTTATCTCTCAGCATGCTGACAGTAATCAGCCACAACCAGCCTTCAAAACAGTTTGTCCAATGGCTCTCGGCATTTCACAGTACATCTTCATTAATAGACTTCTTGCACCCCTGGTAATTAGGACTGTTTCACACCACAAAGATGCAGCCTATATACATGCGGCAGCACAGTGGCTAACAGGTTAGCACTTCTGCCTAGCAGCACTAAGATTCTTGGTTCAAATCCCGGTCCTGCTACCTGGCTAGAGGCTTGTATGTTCTTCTTCTGTTGTGGTGTTAAAGTTTATTTTTCATCAGTGATTACATTTTTGATGGGCTTCACATAATGCAACCCCAAGAAATAACATTATAAATCAAGCAAGTGTGGGTTTCCACCAAATCTGGAACTGTGGTGTTTTTGCCCAGATATGGATGTCTAAGTCTGGTGTGATCCTGCACACATATTTTAATGTTGTATGCTGATGATGAATGACAAAGTTGTAATTTTCTGTTTTGTATCCTCCACATGCCCAACAACGTACAAGTTTAATTTGGAGATTTTTAGGATCACTGGTCATGGTCAGAGCCTTGGACATTTGTTATTTTGAGGTTTACCTTGCACAGATATATATATACTGATGCATTGTTTCATTTGTAAAGAGTGTGTATTCCTGACGAACAGGTGTGAGCACTTGAGGCCTAAATAAAGAAACAGAATCAATTACACTGGTGGTTGTGTCCTTTACTGGGTGGGTGTGCTAGCAAACATAGCTAGGTTAGAGAGAGAGGCCAGAATCTGTGTTTGCAGTGTGTATATTGGGTTACACCCTTTTGGGGAGTGTGCGTAATTCCCGACCCACACCCCACTGAAGCCTCGTACACACGGTTCGATGGTCATATGCAAACGGTCATACGACCGCTCGTTGTATGAGCATCCGACCGTTAGTACGTGGGATTAGAACAGCCTATGTATGATGGTTGTACAGCAGAAGTTGTATGAGCAAAGAATAAAACTTTGGTAGTACCAACAAGCGGTCGTACGACTGTTGTATCGTGTGTACAGAGAAGTAGGTCCAACAAGCTGTACTGTGCAAAACAGGCATGCTCAGAAGTCAGGAAAGGCCGGAAGTGTCCATTCATTCCTAATTCACAAATTACATGCACCTGAACTTTTTCTTTATAGGTTCATTACACATCACTACGTTCGGCTTGGTCGTACGATCATGTAGTGCATGTCAGTACGCAAGTTACATGATCCAACATACGATTTGGTCCGTTTGGTCGTACGACTGTCGAACTGTGTGTACGAGGCTTAAGGCTGTGGTTTGATGATTGCTTCTAAATCTCACTTGTTAGACTTACAACTGCTATGTAATGGTTTAGATGAAAAGGAAGGTTCCTGCTAATTCATTCCTGCTGTGTGTGTCAATGTAGTTTGTACGCTGCCTTTTTGGCTTTTGTATTCGTTTTGTCTGTTTTTGCTTATGATAATCCTGCCACTTAACTTTTTAGGGGTTTGGGGCGAAGACTTCTGATCACCACAAAGGTTTGTCATGGTTGTTATTAGCTTGATTTGTATCCCTGCCATGTAACTTTTTTGGGGTTTGGGGCGAGAACTTTTGATCACCAAAAAGGTTAGTCATGCTTGTTGTTAGCTTATTTTGTATCCCTACCCTTGTAGATTGTAGCAGGGCCCTTCTAACTATATTGCAGGGGCGTAACGATAGGGGTTGCAGGGGTTACAATTGCAACCGGGCCTCATGGTCCAGGGGGCCCGTGTGCCTCCCTTGTACTCCTGAAAGGTTGCAATCGTGACCTGGCCCTGGCATTTCACCACCATGGGGAGGCCCGAAGATGGCAGAAAGGGGGCCGGCTGCAGAACTTGTGAAAGGGCACCGCTGTGGGACCGTAATTAAGGGACCTGCAATGGGAGTAAAGGGCCCCAGGATCAGTAGGAAGACGGAAGGGCCCTGGCCAGGGGTCAGGGGGCCCTTCATAATTTCTTGCACCGGGGCCCTGAAGGTTCTAGTTACGCCTCTGCTATATTGTCAAATGCTGCAGCATCCTTTCCATGCCTTTTATGTTTTTTGGCCCAAGTACATTAATATACCAAATGTTTATACTAATGTTGAAATAAAAAGTTGATTTATTTTTGTTTTGTTTGACTTTTGGAGACTATAAATACATATTTTCTAAGTGCAAACTATTCATACCCCTTCAAATCTGTATTAAATTTAGTAGCATACAAAAGTATTTGGTTGTGCACACATGCAAGTCCTTGAGTAGAAAGTGTAATGGAGAGGAGGGGGGAGAAACCCCCTCCCAAAAAACAAAACAAAAAAAAAACAACAAAAAAAATCCCTCCTCCAATTCTGAATTTCAGGGCTGTATTAATTATTTTGTGGACTAGATGAACCATGAACTATGTCAACTAAATGTGAATTCTCTCTAAGCACCAAATCCAGTTCATAGCAGGCCCTTTGGGTCTGGCATAGATTTTAAGGGGCACTCCATGCCCAAATTTTTTAAATAAATAGGCATGGGCTCCCCCCAAAATCCATACCAGGCCCTTTGGGTCTGGCATTGATTTTAAGGGGAACTGCACGCCAAAATTAAAAAAGAATTGGTGTGGGGCCCCCCAAAATCCATACCAGACCCTTATCCGAGCCTGCAGCGTGGAGGTCAGGATAGAGGGGGACGGGTGAGCACCCCCACCGAACCATACCAGGCCACATGCCCTCAACATGGGGAGGGTGCTATAGGGTGCCCCCAAAGCACCTTGTCCCCATGTTGATGGGGACAAGAACCTCTTCACGACAACCCTGGCCAGTGGTTACTGGGGTCTGCAGGAGGGGGGCTTATTGGAATCTATGAAGCCCCCTTAAACAAGGGGGCCCCTAGATCCCGACCCCCCTTTATGTGAATGGGTATCGGGTACATTGTACCCCTACCCATTCACCAAAAAAGTGTCAAAAAATACAAACCACAAGAGACAGTTTTTGACAAATCCTTTACTAAAAAAATAAAAAAGTGTACCGCGATGTACATCCATCGCCAATCACGGCACCCAATGGACCCAAAAAAATTGAAAAAAATCAAAATGCTCCGCCTCGATGGGAGGGCTCCCGCAGCCTGCTGTCTCTTCACTTTGACAGGTGTTAGTAAGGGCGGGGCCATCCAGTGACATACAGTCAACAATACCGTGTATCTTACATTAAGAAGACTGTATAAGATTTTATGCAGCATAAGTTCTTTTATATGAGATATCTAATAAAAATGTCTTTTAAGAAAAATTATCTGTGTACATGGTTTATGGCACCATAAAAATCCCATCCTTTCCAAGTATTTAATTTGAACATTGTTTCCAGGGATGAGGTGCCTGTTGGCCCACTGATTTGACGTAATTAAACATGATGTCCCGTGATGTCAGAGAGGGTGGGGCCACTGGGTGATGTAGCCAGGTAGCCCTGCCCTCGCCTATATAAGAACTGTCAAAGCGCACAGGGCGCATATGACAGGAGCCCTCCCATCGAGGTGAAGTGTTTTGATTTTTTTCTATTTGCCAGGTTCGTCGGGTGCCATGATTGGTGATGAATGTACATCGCGGGACACTTTTTACATTTTTTTAATAAAAGATTTATCAAAAATGGTCTCTTGGCATTTGTATTTTTTGACACTTTTTTGGTGAATGGGTAGGGGTACAATGTACCCGATACCCATTCACATAGGGGGGCCGGGATCTGGGGGCCCCCTTGGTAAAGGGGGCTTCCAGATTCCGATAAGCCTCCCACCCGCAGACCCCGACAACCACCGGCCAGGGTTGTCAGGAAGAGGCCCTTGTCCCCATCAACATTGGGACAAGGTGCTTTGGGGGGCACCCCAAAGCACCCTCCCCATGTTGAGGGCATGTGGCCTTGTATGATTCAGGAGGGGGTAGGCTCCTCACCCCACCCCATCCTGACCTCCAGGCTCCATGCTCGGGTAAGGTTCTTGATTTTGGGGAGGACCCCACGCCAATTTTTATTTTTTTATTTTGGCGCGGAGTTCTCCTTAAAATTGATGCCAGACCCAAAGGGCCTGGTATGGACTTGGGGGGGGGGGGGGGCATGCCATTTTCTCAAGTTTTGTTTTCCTAATAGCCAATGCCACATCAGCATGCGCATGGTTGTTTCCATAATATTAATGGCTCATTTGCAAAACATTATTGTATAGAATTGAAGACATCAAACATTAGTAAATGTATTCTCTATGTGTGATTGTGCTCAGTCCAATAGGTTAGTGGTCATCACTTCTATCTTGAAAGACTCAGCCCTTAAAGGACTCACGGGTTCAAATCCCACAGAGGGTATCACCTACTAAAAGATTGCATTGGACTCAGCAGCATATGCTGAAAATAGGCGAAGGCCAATTAGCCAATGTACTTTAGTTTTGGTTGATTCTATTAACTCTTCAAATGCATGCAATGGTATGTAAGTATTCAATAATATTATGGTGTGGAATGCCAAACATCACACACTAGTTAACGGGCAGTTTACATTTTTGCTGCCTTAGGTGGGTGGTAGGTTGGCTGGGTTTTGAACTCATAACTTGAGCACTTTGGAGACATCTGAACAGACCACCAAGCCTTTGTGCTAAGTACATTGAGACCTGCATAATAGTGTAGTATGATTAACCACTTCGGCCCCGAAAGGATTTACCCCCTTCCCGACCAGAGCACTTTTTGCGATACGGTCGCTTTAACTGACAATTGCGTGGTCATGCGACATTGTACCCAAACAAACTTGATGTCCTTTTTTCCCCCCAAATAGAGCTTTCTTTTGGTGTTTTTTTATTTTTTTGAGTTTTTTATTTTTTGTGCTATAAACAAAAAAAGACCGACAATTTTGAAAAAAAATATATATTTTTTACTTTTTGCTATAATACATATCCCAACAAACAAATGTATTCATCAGTTTAGGCCATGTATTCTTCCTCATATTTTTGGTAAAAAATTGCAATTAGCATATATTGATTGGTTTGCGCAAAAGTTATAGCGTCTACAAACCATGAGAATTGATTTATGGCATTTTTATTATTCTTTTTTTTTTTTTACTGGTAATGGCGGCGATCTGCAATTTTTAGGGGGACTGCGATATTGCGGTGAACAGAAAATAAAAATAGCTACTGATTACTGTATAAATGTCAATGGCAAGGAAGGGGTTAACCCTAAGAGGGCTATCGAGGGGTTAAGTGTGTTCCCTCAGTGTGTTCTAACTCTGTGGAGGCTGGGCTGGCAGGGGCATGACAGATCTCACTGATCTCGATCACAGGGATCGGTAGATCACTGTCATGCCCACTGACAGAACGGGAAACCACCGTGTTTACATTGGTGGTTCCCTGCTTTTCTTCTGTATTAGGCGATTGCGGGTCACCGGCAGACATTGAGTCCGCCCGACCTGCGGCCACACTCACGCAGCGTGCCGCGGGCACGAGAGCGCACCGGCGGGGGTTCACGCTCGCCCCCAAACTGTGGCTGTATGAATCGCCATTTATAGACGGTGATTCACGCAGCGGAGCCAACCTGCCACAGTAAATGAACGTGACGTGGTCGGCAACTGGTTAAATGATGAACATAAACAATTACTGCTTTATAGTCACCTAAATAAAACAAATAACATGAAAAAAATAACATACATATATAATAGATATGTCACTGTAAATGTTCAATACATGTAACTTTACTGAATAGCAGACCTTACTCTGCAATACTCATTCATAACTGCATTTGTTAGCAAAAGAAGAAAACAAACTAAGAATACTAATTGCAATACACATCAATAGCACACGAGGCAGAGCACATCTCACATAAAAATGTTTTCTTAGCATACATGGATTATGGTTGCAGAGCAGTGCTATATAATAGCTTGGTAGCAATTAGCACTTGCAGATCCGCGGAATCGCCGATTAGCACAGATTCGCCCCTAATAGTGTGATTTGTCATTCACAGGCTCACCTAATTGAACTCTTAATTGCCTGAAATGGGCGCTATTACATGTAGAGGGCCCAGTACTTCCCGGGAATCTTAGTAAATGACCCCCTGTATGTTGTTTTGTATTTTACTCCTGTCTCCTGCATTCTATACAATATGTTGTACATTACATAGTTCTGCCCAAAGTGTTCATTGTCCCAACAGTTGCTGGTTTTAATGAAGTTCTTCTTTAAACAGTAGAGATCCGTACTATAGCCGAAAGACGGATACAGCGCGGATCTGAATTTCTGGACGAACGTCCATGGACATCCGCCCCTTTGCGCACTCCCCACACGCACTCACAGCCAGCGGCGGCACGCTCTCGGGGCCACTGCATGCTGCACGGGCGTGCCCACGGGTCAGGTGGACTCTGTGTCCGCTCGTGACCCGCGATCGCCTAACACAGCGGCAGAACGGGGAAGCGGCGTAAGCACGCCGGTTCTCCGTTCTGTAAAGGGGAATATAACATATCTACTGATACCTGTGATCGGGCCCAGTGAGATCTGTTAACTTTCTGCCAGCCCCCATACAGGTAGAACACACACAGGGCACACAGTTAACTCCTTGATTGCCCCTTAGTGTTAACCCCTTCCCTGCCAGTGACATTTATACAGTAATCCGTGGATATTTAAATTTAGATCGCTTTATAAATGTCATTGGTCCCAAAAAAGTGTAAAAAAATGTCCGACATGTCTGCCCCAATATCGCAGTCCCGATAAAAAGCGCAGATCGCCGCCATTACTAGTAAAAAAATAATAATAATAAAAACGCCATAAATCTATTCCCATAGTTTGTAGATACGATAAATTTTGCGCAAACCAATCAATATACGCCGATTGTGATTTTTTTTTTTACCAAAAATATGTAGAATAATATATATCGGCCAAAACTGATGAATACTTTTTTTTATATATATATATTTTTGGGATATTTATTATAGCAAAAAGTAAAAAATATTGTTCTTTTTTCAAAATTGTTGATCTTTCTTTATAGCGCAAAAAAATAAAAACCGCAGAGGTGATCAAATACCACCAAAAGAAAGCTCTATTTGTGGGAAAAAAATTATAAAAGTTTTGTTTTGGTATAACGTCGCACGAACGCACAATTGTAGTTAAAAATGCGACATCGCTGAAAGCCGAAAATTGGTTTGGGGTTTAAGTGCCCAGTAAGCAAGTGGTTAAGGTCGGTTCACACAGACAAAATGATCACTTTTTGAGTGCAGAAAAGCATGAGACGGAGATGGAAAAATGTACATTTTTACAATTAAAAAACATCATTGATTAAGTGTTAAAAAGTTGCAGGAGTGTTGCAAAGACCAAAAGGCATAACCAAGGGCTCATCTTGTTCTAAAGGTGGTTTTCCATTTGTCTCCTTGACGAATGCGGACAAAGTTATATTCCCCCGTAAGTCTAGTTTTGTAGGGATTTTGGCAGGATGGAGTCTTTCCAACATTTTGGAGATTAATCCCTTGGCACTGGCCATCATTTACGTAAATTGTGGTCAATATGGATGTGCCAAAAGCAAGCGCCCTGCACTACCAGCACAGTTACCGACGACTAACCGAAAGCTCCCAATCTTTGCTTGCAATTGGTTGCTTTCAAGACACGTGACCACCATGGCAGTCTGACAAAGGGGTCCTGCGTGGCTCCGAAATGTTGCATCACACAGTTTGTGATGTGATCACTCTGTAAATAAAAACCGGAATCAAGGATCCACGGTGTGCTGGCGAATATTCACATGTCATATTGGTACCAGTAACCAGCTGTTTGTGGCTGCAGCACCCGATACGTTTAAGAGCTTGTTTCAGGACCATGTGCGATGGGAATATGGATTAAGTCAATCACGGCAGTCACGTGGTCTTAAGGCCTGCCCTGCCTCACAGCGACCTAAACCTCTTAAAGGGCCAGGAGGCACCTGCGTGAAGAGAAGAGGTTAAGGAAAGTGGGTAACAGTTTTTAATAGAGAATGTATTCATATCCCTGTAATTGATGCACAGATGCAAGGTGGAGTCCTTTTATCAACAAAAAACAGGGCTACCTCCCCAGGAGATGCTGAGTGTCTAATAAAACGCTTCTCTAAATTCTCATAGAGCCACTCAATAAGCACCTTTAACCACTTGCTGACTGTGTAATGTAAATACACGGGCGCATGGTGGATTCATTATTCTGGGAGGGCGTACTATAACGTCCTCCCAGAATTTTGCTGCTGCGCCCCCGGGAGTATCCGTGACCGCCTGGTCTGGCAGACCCGGCGCATCATGGATTTCGGTAATCGGCCACTCACAGCGGCCCTTTGCCACGTCATTGCTCCGTCAAATGACGGAGCGATCAGATGTAAACAAGCCGGCGGAAGTTCCGGCTTTTCTTTCCCCTCTCCGCACCTAATCGGTGCAGGGTGAGAGGAGAGGGGGATAGATCAATGCAGCAGTGCTGTAGGCAGGATCTGTACCCCCCATCCATCCATGCATTCCCATCCATCCTCAGCCGTGCCCACCCACCCATGCATCAATGCTCACCCATCCATCCACATCCGTGCTACTGCTCACCCATCTATCCTCATCCATGCTCATCCATCCATCCATCCATCAATGCTCACCCATCCATCCACATCCGTGCTACTGCTCACCCATCCATCCATCCATGCTCACCCATTCATCCTCATCCGTGACCACCCATCCATGCTCACCCACCCATTCTCATCCGTACTCACACAGGCATCCTCATCCATGCTCACCCATCCATCCATCCATGCTCACCCATCTATCTGTGCTCAGCCATGTATCCGTATTCAGCCATGTATCTGTGATCAGCCATGCATCCATGTTCAGCCATGCATCTGTGCTCACCCATCCATCTGTGCTCAGTCATCCCCATCCATGTTCAGCCATGCATCCGTGTTCAGCCATGCATCCGTGCTCAGCCATCCCCATCCATGCTCAGTCATCCCCATCCATGCTCAACCATCCCCATCCATGCTCCACCATCCCCATCTGTTCCCAGCCATCTCCATCCATGCTCAGCCATCCCCATCCATGCTCAGTCATCCCCATCTATGCTCAGCCATCCCCATCTGTGCTCAGTCATCTCCATCCGCAGTCAGTCATCCCCATCCATGCTCAGCCATCCCCAGCCGTGCTCAGTCATCCCATCCGTGCTCAGGTCAGGGCTGGATGACTCATACAGGCAGCTCTCTGGTGCCTCCCCCTGGTTCTGGAAGTTTGTAGAAACTTCTGGAAACTGGAGGGCGGAGGCTAGAAGGGTTGATCTGCATACTTAGGGGAGCACAGCCAATCCCCAGGCGGTGGGCCTGGCATGGGGTTTGGCTGACCCTTAAATATGGATGAGTCATGCTGGCTGCGGAGTCAGGTAGAAGATGGTGATGGAGTGCTAAGGAGACTATCAGTGGCCCTTGAGGAACTCTTACCAGTGTGTGTGTGTGTGTGTGGGGGGGGGGGGGTTACCTCGGGCCGGAGTTTGGGCTGGCTTGGAAGGATACTGACAGTATTGCAGTTTGAGAGGAACCTTTACCTAAGCAGCAGCCGGAGCCAGGAGGACAGTGTGAGTACATCAGCATGGCCAGGGACTTACAAGGGGAGAGAGTGCCACATGTGAGGTGGTGGGGAGGGGGGCACCAGAAGAAGATTGGAGTAGATTGGAGGGAGGGGATTTGTATTGCTTAATGCTCATACATCTTGGGGGGTGGGGGGGGCGCAGTTTGGCATGTTGTGGGCTCTGGGTGACCTTGTCCCGTCACTGCATACATTATGCAATCCGATTGTACAATCTGTTTTACCAAAACGAATGTGAGTACGCACGTAAACAATCTATTCAAACAGTATCAGATCAGGTAGGCACTACATAGTTGACGGTAGATCTGAAGGAGGTTCTACAATTAGGTTGTGTTGTATATGATCAGCCTAATATTCTTTTTTAAAGTGGAGTTTCAGCCTGTAAAAAAATAAATAAATAAATAAAATTCAGCACCTACAAATACTGTAGCTGCTGACTTTTACTATAAGGACACTTACCTGTCCAGGTATTACGCAATATCGGCACCCCTAGTTGATTCGTCAATCGGCTTTGGGTGCAGGCAGCAGCATTTTCACTAAGGGAAACAGGAAGTGAAGCCTTGTGTGCAGCACATGCACGAGTCGCGCTACGCTTTTCTGAATGGTTCCGCTGTCTTCTGGGACATGTGTGTCACCCAGAAGGGGGGAAGGAGGAGGGGGCCAGAAATTTAGTAGATCCCTGTGATCGTTGTGCCCAGATTTTACCCAGAAGTGGGAGCAGATACCTGTTTTTGACAGGTATACGCTGCCCCCCAAAAGGTACCAAATGTAGCAGCGGAGGGGGGGAGCAAACAATTGGAGCTTCCCCTTTTAAGCAGTTACACCAACAGTTTTTTTTTCTTTGGATATGGTTTATGATAGAAAGTTGATCATTATAATTTCATGTCAGTTGGTTCGTCTCAACCCCGAACTGCCACTTTTGTTGGACAGCTTGGTCTGTTAAAAGAAGTTGAGAAATAACTTACTGGATGGATCAACAGGTGAGTAAGGCTATTTTCACACCGGGGTGGTAGCGGTAAAGTGCCGCTAGTTTTAGTGGCGCTTTACCACTATTATAGTGGCACTATGGCGCCGCTATGCAGGCGGGAGCGGGACACTTTTGACCCCCAAGAAGGGGTTAACAAGGGGTTAAAAGCACCACCGCTCGGCTCCTCCGAGGCGGTGTTCAGCCTCTTCGGAAGCACCTCCCAGTGATTACAATGGAGGGGCGGTGGAGGAGCAGTGTATATACTGCTCAGCGCATCGCCCCAAATATGCTGCTTGCGGTTCTTTTTTTCTCATCCTGCAAGCGCACCGCCCCAGTGTGAAAGCACTGGGGAGAAAGGGGGGGGGGGGGCAGGCACTGTACAGGCGCTATTTTTTAGCACCGCAGCGCCTGAAAAATGACCCAGTGTGAAAGGGGTCTAATGGGCAAAAGGCCTATAAAAAGAAAACAAATGCAACCACCACATACAGTACAGTATAAGAATTGGTGAGCTGCAATATAAGTATTTAGTCAGCCACCAGTTGTGCAAGTTCTCCCACTTAAAAAGATGAGAGAGGCCTGTAATTTTCATCATAGATACACTTCAACTATGAGAGACAGAATGAGAAAAAACAATCCAGAAAATCACATGTCTGATTTTTAAAGAATTTATTTGCCAATTATGGTGGAAGATAAGTATTTGGTCAATAACAAAAGTTCATCTCAATACTTTGTTATGTACCCTTTGTTGGCAATGAGAGGTCAAATGTTTTCTGTAAGTCTCCACAAGGTTTTTACACACTGTTGCTGGTAGTTTGGCCCATTCCTCCATGCAGATCTCCTCTAGAGCAGTGATGTTTTGGGGCTGTCGCTGGGCAACACAGATTTTCAACTCCCTCGTAAAGATTTTCTATGGGGTTGAAATCTGGAGACTGTGTAACCAAAAATTGGTAAACCAAAGAAAGAAACTGTAAATGGAACCTCAATGCCGTAAAAAACTCAATTTTATTGATATACGATTTAAAATTGATAATTGTGACAACCAATGAAGCAATTGAATTAAAATATGACAACGTTGTCAAGGGCTGTTAAAGGTGACGTCACCAACCACATCATGCCATACATCACCATACATACGATGTATAAATCCTATGAATGACCCCTCCAATAATTTAAATCACATAGTCAGATATATGAAATTGCTGACTGACATGAGATCCAGTGTTCTGAGGATCAGAGCCAAATAGGATTTCAATAAGTAAAGTTCCAGCAGTGTGAGGTTAAAGTGCCAATATGCAGATAAGGGTCATGGGTGCTAATGAGTGTCTCTATGAATCCTCGTGGGAGCAGAAGCGTCCACTCTGCTTCAACTAAACCTGTTCATAACTCATTCAATTCTGAATGGCTAGGCAAGCACACAATTGGCTGAGACACCCTATGTAAGTTGTATCATCTGTGTTGTAATAGCAAATGTCTGCTCACCAATCCAGTTGACAACCGTAGATGGTGTAGGGTGATGTTTCTTAGCAGAGCCAGTGATGCTGCACCTCAATGCCCGGGAATGGGTCATCCGGACGGAGTGCAGTTGAGATCTAGGCCACTCGAGGACCTTGAAATGCTTTTTACGAAGCTACTCCTTCATTGCTTCCTTTGTGTAAAATCCCTGGTGTTCCTGCCAGTCCCTCTGCTTTCCTATTAAAAACTGACCACACTAAGCAGGAGAGCATAGCATGGTAAGTTCTCTATCTATGATGGGAACTCAGCCAGCTCTCCTCCAATGATCATACTTGTGCTCACACACACCCTTGCACAGGCTATTACTGGGAAGCTCAGAGTGCTGCTGCCCCCCCCCGCCCACCTCAGTGAGCTGTTGAGAACAGAGGCTATGTGATCAAAAAAAAGGGGGAAAAAAGTATTATGTGTTCATTTTATATCTAAACACGTTTTGCCTTGCATTCCTATTTTAAACGAAATGGGTTGTTTTGCAAGGTGAGGGTTTACATATGGAAGAAACAGGTAAAGGGGCACTCCACGGATGAATATTTAGCTTGCAATTTATTATATCAGGCAATGCAGGTACAGGTATGCAGGTAGACGCGTTTCACTCGTCAAATAGCGAGCTTAATCATTACAAAGAAACAAGTGCTACTACCCAACTTCTTATGGTGGCGCTCATCCAGAAGTACCACCCACACAGGTGAGTAGAGTTTGTCATATGGGTATGCTGATTGCAATTAAGAACATTTGTGATAAGTCTATTATTTAAAAAAAAACAAAAAACCTTATAACAATGGATCTCAAAATAAGCAACATTATGAGTAACCATATACAAAACAATTCATACACAATTCTAAATCACTGAAAAAACAAAACACAATTGAAACGAAAAAAATAGACACAAAAATATATATGTATCCATGCTAGAAAAAAAGAGAAATAAGAGACAAAAAAATAATCAATATGCAAAACGATCAGTGTAAGAAAAAAATCAATGCAATCAAATATGTGAAAACGAGAGCTGCGCCCGTATTGGTCAACACGTCACAGGTACTATATATATTTTACATAGGGTTTTCATATACTTTAATCTGCAAAGGCAGCAAATAGGGTGTTTACAGGCTGAGGTTGTGATGCTTTGCTTTGTGCCCATGGCAAAAACTATCACTCTTCCACAGCATAGTTGTGGCACGTTGGTACAGCACATATATTTATTTATTCCAGGTACTTATATAGCGCTGTCAATTTACGCAGCGCTTTACATATATACTGTACATTCACATCAGTCCCTACCCTCAAAGAGCTTACAATCTAAGGTCCCTAACTCACATTCATACATACACATATTAGGGTCAGTTTAGACAGGATCCAATTAGCCTACCAGCATGTATATAGAGTTAAAACAGGGAGTGAGGAGGCGTCACATTGCCTCCTCACTGCCTGTCAAACACCCCTGAAAAGTGATCTGAATGTAAATTGCTTTTCAGAGGTGCAGCCATTTAGACACAAGTCTAAATGTAGCCTAAATGGTTTTGCACAATCAAATTGTATAGTGTATGGCCAGCCTGATACTGCTTTAACTAATAACTGATTTACTGCATACACACCAGCACTGGCAAATAATGTCTATAGAGCAGCTATGCTGCACATAATGATCACATTCATTTTGGGGGGCATTTGAATAATTGTTTACAACTTCTAAGTGAGAAAATCAAAGCAGCCAAGCCAAAGGCTTCCTCTGAATGAAGCCAGCTCCATATGATATAAGCAAACACAAATAAGAATGACAAGGATGTGTTGTGATATTAGTAATTGACTGTATTTGGACATGATCTAGATTGCTACTTGGTGTATGTAGGTCCCCAGCATCTGATTAATGACCTCAATTGAACATCTGTCACGCTGGAGTCAATTATTTCTCAAGTGCATCCTATTGTTGGAGGATTATGAAGCTTCATTTCTCATGTCTCTGCCTTTGTAGGGCTAATGATCTGTTGTCCAAACTGAAGAGCATCAATAATTGTTCTGATGGCTTCATTAAGTACAGGACCACTGTTAATACACATAGGGCATGGCATGTCCACATAGAAGTCTCGGGGTAAAGACATATATTATTCCATTTCTAGTGCAGGACACTTCATGTATCATTAGAAGTGATTGATGGATTGTCTGCAAATCACTGTAGATCTTGTATAGAAGTGATCTCCTGTGTGGGGTGATCCTAGTCCAGGACAATACAAGTCCTAGAGCAGGGCAGGAGATGGTGTTCTGCTGCAAGTTTACTTATTAATGAGATTGCACAGAGTGTGCTGTAGAACAGATGGCTGAGCCCTGCCTGGGCAGCCTCACATAAACGTTCCAGCAGATCCATGCTGTATCCTTCCAGATTTGATAGATTTCCCAGAATCCTAGCATATAGGTCCCAGGGTGGTAATGAGCTGGTATGGGAGCTTAGGGACGCCTGCCCACCTGCCACCATCTGCTGAGCCCCAACATACACAATATAAATAGTGGACACAACAGTCAACCATTGAGGTGATCAGTCCAGTGCTGGGATTACAGCATATACCACGCTACTGCCTGTGTTATAGACATTGGTGACTGTGCCAGAGACTACCAGGGGCATCTAAACTACCTATATGATGTTCTAGAAGCTACACCTTTGGAGATAATCCCAGGAGTGCTAAAGACATGAAATCTGATGCATCATCCCCTTCTATGGATCCCACTTCTGGGTGCCAGGGACAGTCCAAGGGGGCATCGAGATGCCTGCTGAGGTGTATGCCAACCAGAGTGGAAGGGTCAACCAAGAGGAGGCTGGCAGCCAATGCCAGGGAAAGGAGGAGGATGCAAGGGCTTAACACAGCGTTTGACAGCCTGAGAAAAGTGGTCCCTCAATGGGGAGAGGACAAGAAGCTGTCCAAGTACGAGACCCTACAGATGGCACTGAGTTACATCATGGCACTAAACAGGATCTTAACAGAGGCAGAGAGATACAGAGATGGAGGGAACTGGTCTGCCACCAATCACTATGAACACTTTAATCAGGACTGTGAGAACTACCTGGAACTGGCTTCTCCCAATGACTGTGATCACTTCATTTCACAAACCTTTTCCCACTAGGAACAGTGGCAGGACTTTCCAAGTACTCAACAGGACTGGTACAATACCTACACCCCTCTATATGCAGTGCTTCCTACAGAGACTATTAGGAAGAATATAAATGATGGGGGGTGATTTATAAACTATAGAAATGGAATATATCTATTACAGACCATTGGTTGAGAATATTGAAGCTTTGGGTTATTGTAACATTTATCCTTGCAGGATAACAATCATTGTAGCATTCTATTTTGTGACAGGTATTTATGGGTTAATTGTTCTAATTTCTGGCTTAATTCTTCTTATTGTTGCTGGGTTAATTTTGCCTAATTTATGTTATTACTTTATTTTCTAGACCGTTTTCTAATGGGGAGAGTGTCAGGAGGTTCTGTATATTAAATAGGACTGGTACAACACCTGCACCCCTCTGTATGAAGAATACACACCATGGGGGCTGATTTATAGACTATTAGATCACATGGCATTGAATATATCTATTATAGACCACTGGATGAGAATATTGATACTTTGGGATATTATAACATTTACCTTTGCAGCAAAACAATCATTGTAACATTATGTACTTGGGCAAAGGGATTTCTGGGTTAATTCTTCTCATTACTGTAATCACTTAATTACACAGAACTTTTCCTACTAGGGAAGGTGGCAGAACTTTCCAAGTACTCAACAGGACTGGTACAATACCTGAACCCCTCTATATGCAGATACTATTAGGAAGGAAGCCTATAAATGATGGGGGTGATTAATAAACTATAGAAATTCAATATATCTATTACAGACTGTTGGTTGAGAATATTGATGCTTTGGGCTATTGTAGCATTTATTTTTGAAGGATAACAATCATTGTAGCATTCTGTGTTGGGACAGAATGCATTTAATGGTTAATTCTTCTTATATCTGGCTTAATTCTTATTATTGATAGGTTAATTCATCTTTTGACTGTGATTTCTTCATTTTACAGACCTTTTCCTAGTGAGGCGGGTGTCAGGAGGTTCTGTATATTAAATAGGACTGGTACAACACCTGCACCCCTCTCTATGAAGAATATAGACCATGTAGGTTTATAAACGTAAATCCCTTGAAATTAAATATAGCAATATTAGACCATTGGTCGAGAATATTAATGTTTTGGGTTATTGTAACATTTATCTTTGCAAGATAAAAAATCATTGAAGGCATTTATGGGTTAATTTGTTTTATTTCTGGCTTAATTTGTATTTTTGCTAAGTTAATTCTTCTTATTTCTGTGATTACTTCATTTCACAGACCATTTCCTAATGGGGAGGGTGTCAGGAGGTTCTATGTATTAAATAGGACTGCACCCCTCTGTATGAAGAATATAGACCATGGGGGCTGGTTTATAAACTTAGGTCACATGAAATTGAATATATCTATAATAGATCATTGGTTGAGAATATTGATGCTTTTGGTTGTTGAAGTATTTACATTTGCAGGGTAACAATCATTGTAGCACCCTGTGTTGGGATGGAATGTGGTTCTGTGTTCATTCTTCTTATTGCTGTGATCACTTTATTTCACAGACCATTTCCTACTAGGGAGGGTGTCAGGACTTTCCATGTACTCAACAGGACTGGTACAACTCCTGCACCCCTTTATATGAAGAATATAAATGATGGGGACTGATTTATAGACTATTAGATCACATGGCAATGAATATATCTATTATAGACCATTGGTTGAGAATATTGATGTTTTGGGATATTGTAACATTTACCTTTGCAGCATAACAATCATTGTCAGGACAAATGCATTTCTGGGTTAATTCTTCTTATTACTATGATCGCTTAATTACACAGACCATTTTCCTACTAGGGAGGGTGTCAGGACTTTTCATGTGCTCAACAGGACTGATATAAGACCTGCACCCCTCTATATGAGGACTATAAATGATGGGTGCTGATTTATAGGCATACAATCGGATTGAATTAAATATATCTATTATAGACCATTGGGTGTTTTGGGTTATTGTAACATTTATCTTTGCAAGATAACAATCATTGTAGCATTCTGTGTTGGGGCAGAAGGTGCTGTATTTCTGGGTTCTCATTGCACTGACATTGTAACCATGTCCAGCCTGTTGCTGCAATCACAGAAAGTTAGAATGTAACAAGTGTTTCCTATGGAACAAAGGATAGCAGTTTGTAGTTGTATAATAAAATGAAGGTTTGGAAACCAAGTTGGTTGCTAAAGTGCTTTATAGAATAGAAGAAAATACAGGTGTCATTATGCTTTGTACTTCCGTATCTATTAGCCATTAAAAGAAAAGTTGTTTTTTTTATAACACACTTGTCAGAATTATTTATTGTATGTTACCAAAGCAACGCATACACTATACAATCTGATTTTACAATCTCATTTAGATCTATCATCCCCCATAATACAAGGGCCTGCCTAATTTACTATTGATTGTATGGATTATTTAGGTTTGTCCCCACATTACCTAGTTTTATTAACGTTAAAGCCAGCCATAGACTGAGTGTACCCAAGTTGACCGATTAATCAACTTGGGTACAACCAGCCTGCCAAGTTGTACATGTGATTATTGCCTGTGGCTGTTATAGCTGCTAGCAATAATCACTGTGGGGATGGTTCCTCCCCCCGGAGAACACTATGGCTCCCTTGTCAACACTGTCAACCCCCGGTTGCAGGAAAGAAATTTGCTCTGTCTATGGCCAGCCTAAAGAAGCAGAGCTTGCTCAATCAGATTGTATTATATATGGGCAGCTTAAGAGGCTCAGTTCCCAATAAATAAGACCAGCCCTTTTCAAAAATGGTTCCTCTTGAAGTGGTAGGGGTATCTTGTGCAGTGAGCAGTGGCTAAATGATCTTCTACTTACACTGGTCACCAGTCCACGGGGTACTTCCACACTGACCGTTAATGCAAGAGGACCCCAGAAATGTTTCATTCGTTTTATAGAGCAGGGCATAGGCGTGCGCAGGGGGTGTGCTGGGTGTGTCTGTACACACACACACACACACACACACACACACGTGTTTGAGCTTTGTGGTGCACACCCTAATGCAACAAGCTGCGCACAGCTATGGAGCAGGGAGTTGTTAAAAAATAATTTGCCCTGGGTGTCAAACATCCTAGGTATGTTATATTCTTTTTTCTTTTAATTAACACTTTTTTACAGCTCACTGTTCATATTACTGTTCCATGAGATGAACGTTTAATAATTTTTTTTTTTTAATCAGAAAGAAGTTTATTTGAAAAAATATAAACAGTTAAACATGTTTCTCAGACAACTATGTCACATTTATGCATATGTTATTCAACATTTTCGGTATACTTATATTTTCTTTGCACTGACTTATACATTACATATATCACCCCATGCCACCCTACCCTTTTCCACTCGCCCATTAACTATCCAGGCCCATCTTATAAAGAGTTGTCTATTCACCCACCTGTGCGGTTGCTCCGTCCGTGGTGCCTGTCTCCCATTCTACACCAGTAGTCGGTCCAGGATTAGGTCTACCGGGGCTAGCCCCGGGGTATCCAACCAGGGGTCCCACAGGTCATTAAATTTTTGAGGTCTGCCCCTATGCTGAAATATGTACTTTTCCAGTCGCAGCGTGTCGCCCATCTGTCCCGTCCATTCCCTGAGTGTGGGGGGATCCACCGCCCTCCAATGTGTCAGTATTAGCCTTCTGGCCTGAAATAGTGCCCTCGCGATTGCCTGCCTCTGATTGACCTCCGTAATAAATTCTTCCAGTATACCCAGTATACACGGCCTAGGGTCGTCTGGGACTTCAACCCGGTACACCCTGATAATGGTGTCCACCACCCCTGTCCAATAGCGGTGCAACTTTGGGCATCTCCAGAGGAGGTGTATAAGATCTCCCCGGTCTCTCGAGCACCTGGTGCACTCTGGACTATCCTTCACCCTCATTTTATGCAATCTTGCTGGTGTGCGGTGCACTCGGAGTACAATGTATAATTGTGACAGGCGCTGGGAAACATTTAGAGAACATGAATGGATAGCCTCCAGAACCTCCTCCCACTGCGTGTCCTCAAACGGGCCCACGTCCCTCTCCCACCAGTCCATTACCCCCACCGGGAACCCCTTCAGGTATAAGGAGGCCAACATGCTATAGCAATGTGAAATAAAGCCCTTAAATTGTGAAACCTCACTCATAAAGTGGAAGACAGGGGTGGGGGAATTGACCCACAGCTCGCGTGCTTAAGTTGCATGTAGTTGAGCCACATAGAATCCTTTACCCCAAATTTGCTTTGCAGCTCCGTAAAGGAGAGTAATTTGCCTTGAACGAAAATGTGTTTTAAGTGCATAACCCCATGTTTCTTCCACCTCAATCCTGCTGTCAAAAGTTTTAGTTCTGGATACCTGCCATTATCCCATATGGGGCTGAAACTGGTGTAACCCTGTACCCCCTGGAGTTGCCTTGTTCTATTCCACACCTTTTGCATTAATGCATATGTGGGGAATTTCCTGTTTGATTTGGCATATGCTAAAGCTTCCAGTCCCTGTGCTATCTCCGCTGTCCCTGTAGAACGGTTAAGTATAGTGATTATGGGATCTTTACTGTCCAACTGATTTACTTTTTCCCCATCCATCACTCTAGCAATGTGTTGGAGTTGTCCTGCTAAATAGTACAGCCAGGGGTTGGGCAACGCCAAACCCCCTGCCTCCTTCGGCTTTTGGAGTTGTTCCAGTTTGATCCTTGGGGGCCTATCCAGCCAAATAAGGGACCTAAACATCTTGTTAATGATTCTGAATACCTTAATAGGAATTACCACCGGGGCATTGTGTAGTACATACAGGAGTTGAGGCATAATGATCATCTTAATTAGGTTTGATCTACCTGCAACTGAGAGCTTACATTTCGACCATACCTTTATTTTGTCGCTAATACGGTTCAACAAAGGGGCCAAGTTTAGGGAGACATATTCAAGGGGGTTAGGTGTAATGTGGATTCCCAAGTATTTGAATGTCCCCACCACTGGGATATGTTGAGTCGAAGGGTCTATATCTCCTGCAGGCTTGTCTAGCCTCATCATAGAGGACTTAGTCCAATTAATGACCAGGCCGGAGAACCTCCCAAACGTGGTGACATCAGACATGGCCTCCCGCAGAGACCCTGCCGTGTCCCCAAGTAGCAGCAGAGCATCATCAGCATAAAGCATGATTTTCTCTTCCATATTATCATATTGAAACCCCTTTATCCTCGAGTTGGCATGGATCCTAGCTGCCAGTGGCTCCATGGCCACTGCAAACAGCAGGGGGGACAAAGGGCACCCCTGCCTTGTACCCCTATGCAACTTAAATGGGCTAGACACCCGGCCTGCCTCCCGGATCACCACTACAGGAGCACTATACAACAGCTTTACCCATGATATAAATATATCCCCAAAGCCAAATCTGTCCATCGCCTCCCACAAATACTGCCATTCGACACTGTTGAACGCCTTGTCGGAGACTGGAGGTTTAGAAATAATCTGCGTATATTGAGCGCAGTTGATCTTTGGGGTATGAACCCCGCCTGATCCGGGTGGACAATCGAGGAGATGACCCCGTTCAGTCTCATGGCCAAGGCCTTCGCCAAGAGCTTGACATCAGACTGAAGGAGGGATATCGGTCTGTATGACCCCGCATCTAGCGGGTCCTTCCCCAGTTTTAGTAACAGTATAATATTGGCCCTATTCATAGATTGTGGAAGGGATCTCTTTTCTCTTGCTGTGTTAAAAACTTTAAGCAGGTGAGGAAGGATGCATTCCCCGTACTGTTTGTAAACCTCGTTAGGAAGCCTGTCCTCCCCAGGCGCCTTATGGTTGGGGCATGCCCCCACCGCTGCACTCAGTTCTTCCATGGTCAGGGGAGCGTCAAGCGCCTTCCTCTGAGCCTCCGTAAGTCTAGGTAACTCAATACCCTCCAGAAAGTCCCTCATCTCACCTGGGGAGGATACCTGCCTCGTTTCGTATAGTTCCGAGTAGAATTCCACCAGTTCCCGCATTACCAGTTCCGGGGTGTTAACTATTTTCCCCTCCTTCACTGTCTTAAGGGCCCCTATTGAGGGAAGGGTCTGGTGGGAGTGTACAAGTCTGGCTAGCATTCGTCCGGTCTGTTCCCCCTCCTCGTAGAAGGCGAGTCTGTTAAAAAATCTTTTCCTGTCCGCCCCTGCCCTAACAATATGGTCCAGTGCCCCCTGTGCCGCCACCCACGCCTCCCTGTGACCGTCAGTGGGGTCGTCAATAAACACTGCTTCCAGGCGGCGCACCAACCTGATTGCCTGGTCTTTTTGTGCACTTGTTGACTGCTTAATTGCATTAACTGTCTTAATGAATACCCCTCGTAAGAAGGCTTTAAATGCGTCCCACGTGACCAGAGGGTCAGGGGCATCCCTATGTGTTTGCCAAAAAGTCATCATCTGGTCAATGACTTCATCATGGGAGAGAATAAGGGATAACCAAAATGCATTCAGCTTCCATGATGCCTTGCCCAGAGAGGAGGCCGGCCCAGAATTCACTGCTATCACCAATTTGGAATGGTCAGAGATGCCCCTCACCCCATATTGAATGTCATGTATGGCTTCCGCCAGTCCTGGTGTGCACAGGCAGATATCTATTCCGGATAGAGACATATGTGTTTTAGAGAAACAGGAGAATTGTTTTACTAGTGGGTTCCTGTTGCGCCATGGATCCACCCAGCCCGCCTCCTCTATAAACTTCAACAAAGCGGTACGGTGTACCTTCCGGTCCACCGGTAGAGGGTGCTTATCTAACAAAGGGTTTAGGTAGCAGTTCAGATCCCCCACTAGAAGTAATGGGACCCCGGGACTACCCAGCTGGTATGTTAAGACTGTGTGCAACACTTCTACTCGGAACGGTGGTGGGATATACACAGCAGCTATAATACAATACAACTGATATATTCGACATTGCAAGATAACATAGCGCCCCTCGGTGTCAATTATTTTATCAATTTCCTGGAAGTCCAGGGATCGGTGCACCAGTACACTCACCCCCCTGGAATAGGAGGTATGAGTGGAGTGGCACGCCCGACCCACCCACGAATAGTTCACCCAGGACACCGTCTCAGGAACCAAGTGTGTCTCCTGAAGAACACACACAGCAGGTAAGTTTTTTTTAAGTGACGTGAAGACCATAGTTCGTTTAAGTGGGTCCTGGAAACCTCTAATGTTCCATGATATTATTTGTACATTGGCCATGGGGTTATGTACAACAGACTCAGCCCCAGAGTTGGGCCGACTCCACAGGGAAGCTCCGTGGCAGAGGGCCCCAACCGAGCAAGTGGAGTGTTTCCCCCTGGGGGGCAGCCCATTATATGGCAGAGGCAGGGGGGGTAAGTCCATGTCCCCATGGGGCGTTCTCTGTGGTGTGTCTGAGAAAAACAAACAATGCAGTCTATTGCAGAACAGTTATAACTACCAGTTCCTATGGGATCCCAACAGTCCTCTGCTTTCTCCGGCCAGGTCATCACATGGATCCCAAGGATGGTGTGAACATGTAAACAGAAAAAAAAGTAAAACATAACTTGTGCTAACTGCACCATATCCCAGCACATGGGAAGATTTGTATTCCAGTAGGTTACCACTACACTCCTTCTCCCCTCAGTGGTTTCACAGACCGTGCAGTCAGGAATACCTTGAAGTGTATATTATGTCGCTCTCCATAAGGCATATCAAATCTTGTTAAGTCTTTCCTCCCTTGGTCCACCACTAAGTGGCAGTCATCATTACCGGGTTAAAGGGGCAAAAACAGTCTCTCATCTCCCTCCGCCATTGTAAGTAGCTGTCCTTATTCTCCCTCTTCCTCCCTGCGACCAGGTTGGCGGAACAGGTGTTCATTGGCATCCAGCCACCCTGACGCCTCCGCTGCCGTTTCAAAGAAGTGGGCCTGGCCTCTGACCGATATGCGGAGCCGGGCCGGATACAGCATGGCATAAGACGCTTGCAGGCGCTGTAAGCGGCGTTTGACTTCAGAAAACCTGGCTCTACTTTTCTGCACTTCTGCTGAAAAGTCCGGATAAAACGAGACTCTGACCCCATTATGCATAATATTACGTTTTTCTCGGGCAAGATGAAGGATTATTTCTCTGTCTTTGTAATTTAAGATAATAATAACCGCTTCCGACGACGTCCAATGACGAAACGCGTTAGGCGGGGCCAAAACTACATACGAACGCTCTGACGTCATTTCCGAGTCTTTCTGGTTTGCGGTTTTTCTCGTTGGAACGCAAGCCGCAGGAATAGGAAGGGAGACGTCCCTTCCTCAACACGGCAGCCGCGCTTTAGACTCAGCATTTGGAGTACAATATTGTACCTCCTGAGTCAATACTTCCCGTGTGTTTGTTTTTAAACGCATACTAATAAATAAAAAATACCTATTTTTACGGAATTACACTATTTGGATTTTTTTCAATTGTTTCACCAAACACCCCTGAACACTGGAGGATCGGGACACCAGCACCGAGGAGAGGAAAGAAAGGGACGCCGTAGCTGTTCAAGACCCGAGCTGTCCGGGGTATAAGACACAGCACAAGCGGGCCACCCCTGCAGGGGTACCTCTTTCCGGTGAGTGGGGACACATGTGGGGAGCACGATTTCTGGAGTCACAAAATATTTTCACAGAAGTCACTGGATCACTTTAACCGCTTGCCGACCGCTGATTGGCAATTGACGGCGACAAGGTGGCTCGTGAGCGCAAATCGCCGTCATACGATGGCGGCCGCGCTCACGAGCCTAGTGAGCGCGCGCGCCGCCAGAGGCGCGGCCGCGCGCTCACTGTGTTCGGGGAGGGCCAGGGAGCGGGTGCGGTGGCTTCGATTGCCGCCGGCTACCCGCGATGGCCCCCCCGGAGCGAAGGAGCGGAGGTCCGTGTATGTAAACACGGACCTCCGCTCTATGTGAGGGGGAAGGGCTGTGATCACAGCCTTCCTGTATACGAAGGCTGTGACCACTTCCCTTCCCCAGCTAGGGCAGTCCCCCCACAGTTAGAACACGCCCAGGGAACACAGTTAACCCTTAGAGCGCCCCCTGCAGGTTAACCCCTTCACTGCCAATGACATTTACACAGTAATCAGTGCATTTTTATAGCACTGATCGCTGTATAAATGCCAATGGTCCCAAAAAAGTGTCAAAATGGTCCGACATGTCCGCTGAAATATCGCAGTACCGCTAAAAATCGCAGATCGCCGCCATTACTAGTAAAAAAATAATAATAATAAAAACACCAAAAATGAATTCTCATCATCCGTAAACGCGACCACTTTTGCGCAAACCAATCAATAAACGCCGATTGCAATTTTTTTTATCGCAAGTATGAGGAAGAATATAAATCGGCCAAAAACGGTGAAAAAAATGTTTTTTTATATATTTTTTTTGGATTTGTATTTTAGCAAAAAGTAAGAAATTTGGGTTTTTTTGCAAAAAAGGTTGCTCTTCTTTTGTTTATAGCGGCGATCAGAAATGACGCAGAGGGGATCAAATACCACCAAAAGAAAGCTCTATTTGTGGGAAAAAAAGGACGCAAATTTCGTTTGGGTACAACGTCGCACGACCGCGCAATTGTCAGTTAAAGCGACGCATCGCCGAATCGCAAAAAGGGCTCCGGTCCTAAAGCAGCAAATCCTTCCGGGGCTGAAGTGGTTAAGGAATACTGCCCCAACAGCAATAATCACAACTGTTTAAGAACTGCTCAGCATTGTTTTTCAGATCTAAAAATAGACTGGCACTGAAATAAGAACTCTTTTTTTCACAATTTATTATATATGGACGCTTTTTTGGATTTTCATTGGTCATATCACCTTTTATTTGCAGTTTGCACATGATTTATCGTATTAAATGAATATAAATTATTGGATATTAATCACGTTTGGAATATCAGCAGCACGAATCTGATAAATTATATAATTTATTCTGACACATATATTTATTACCTCTACATTTTAGCCTGTATACAGTTTTATAATGAGTTCTTGATCTTTCTTTATTTATGTATATATATATTTTTTATACAATAACAGTACAATTGGGGACATATTAACACTTTTTAGGAAATAGCGCCACCATCCTGTCTTTATAACACATTTGTAATTTAAGAGTTTAGCCAGGATGGTGCGCTGGGGATGCCCGGGCGGCAGTGGTTTGGGTGGGACCCTGTGGGCTCTTTCCACCGAATAAAGTGGTGTAAATGCCTCCTTGCCTAATACCTCCAGCAGCCATCTTTCGATATATTCTGTGGGGTCCTTGCCCTCTGTCTTTTCTGGGAGCCCCACTATCCGTACATTGCTTCTCCTCAAGCGGTTCTCTATGTCCTGGTTCTTTAGGTCCACGGTTCTTGCGAGCCGCATGGTAGTCTGTACATCTCTAATGAGGGGGGCCATTTTATCCTCCACTTCACTGACCCTTCCCTCCACTGCAGTTGTGCGCTCTCTAATCTTTTGCAGATCATATCTGATGAATCCCACCTCCTCTCTCAGTCCCCCCAGGTTTTCCCTCAGGGTGTCCACATTTGCGTTGCATTTGTTTATCGTTTAATCATTTTTAGATCAGGTTCCTCTAGACCTGATCATTACTTAAATGGTTCCTCCCTTCACACTATGCTGTACATAAAACAAAACTCAACACATTGAAAATGCAGGCACTTTGATGTAAATTTAACATGTATTTTCATACGCATTGGGGTTTATTTACTAAAGCAAATAGACTGTGCACTTTGCAGTTGCCCTCTGTAAGTAAGCCATAGCTTAGTAAATGAGGTAAGGCTTCACTTTGCAAAGCGTACCCAATCACATGCAAGGAAAATAAATAGTATTTTTGCTTGCACATGATTGGATGATGGAGGTCCCCAGAGCTTCTGGTCATTTACTAAGCTCTGGAGCAACAGCACTTGCAAAGTGCACAATCTTTTTGCCTTTAGTAATATCAACCCCTTTGTGTTGCATTTTATGTGCATTGCATTGGCATGTGTATTTATGTCATCTGTTGTGAAGTGACAGGTCTGTGGAAGGGTTAAAATACTTAGGCTAGGTTCCCAATAGCCTGCACTGTAAAAGGCAGCATTGTACCAGGCTAGTGTCTGGGTTGGCTGCAGTAGGGAGCAGCGTGATGTGCTTACTTTTTTTTTTTTTTTTCTTACTTACTTTATTATAAGCGTCACATGGTGGCAAATCAGCTTCTAACTTCTGCTTGTTCAATTAAGATTTGACAATAAAACCTGGAAGCTGATTGGTTCTATGCAGGGCCGCACCACATTTTGCACACTCCAGTTTTAGTAAATCCCCTCATTGTGACACTTCATTCATGTCACTGCACAACAGCTTGGTGCATTATGCTGCTGTACAGTGAGTTCAGGCATGCATTTCGCACAAGCATTGTGGTGTGAACAGGGCACATAGAAAACAATTGTTCTTTGTGTGCACATGACCTACATTTACCAGCCCATGGCATTTTTAACTGCACAGGGCATTGCATCCACAAACCACACTCCCTGATTTCTTTACTACATAATCCCCCTCTGAATTAAAAAAAAAACTGGAGAAAGTGCAGAGAAGGGCAACCAAACTAATAAGAGGCATGGAGGAGCTCAGCTATGAGGAAAGATTAGAGGATCTGAATTTATTCTCTCTTGAGAAGAGGAGATTAAGGGGGGATATGATCAACATGTACAAGTATATAAGTGGTCCATATAGTGAACTTGGTGTTGAGTTCTTTACTTTAAGGTCATCACAAAGGACAAGGGGGCACTCTTTACGTCTAGAGGTAAAAAGATTTTATCTACAAATACGGAAGGCTTCACAGTTAGAGCTGTAAAAATGTGGAATAGATTCCCTCCAGAGGTGGTTTTGGCCAGCACGGTAGATTGCTTTAAAAAAGGCCTGGATTCTTTCCTTAACCACTTCAGCCCCGGAAGGATTTCACACTTTAGGACCAGAGCACTTTTTGCGATTCGGCGCTGCGTCGCTTTAACTGACAATTGCGAGGTCGTGCGACGTTGTACCCAAACGAAATTTGTGCCCTTTTTTCCCCACAAATAGAGCTTTCTTTAGGCGGTATTTGATCATCGCTGCGTCATTTCTGATCGCTGCTATAAACAAAAGAAGAGCGACAATTTTGCAAAAAAAAAACAAATTTCTTACTTTTTGCTAAAATACAAATACAAAAAAAATACAAAAAAACATTTTTTTTTCATCGGTTTTGGCCAATTTATATTCTTCCCCATATTTGTGATAAAAAAATTATCAATCGGCGTTTATTGATTGGTTTGCGCAAAAGTGGCCGAGTTTACGGATGGTGAGAATTCATTTCTGGGGTTTTTATTTTTTTTTATTTTTTACTAGTAATGGCGGCGATCTGCGATTTTTAGAGGTACTACGATATTGGGGCAGACATGTCGGACCATTTTGACACTTTTTTGGGACCATTGGCATTTATACAGCGATCAGTGCTATAAAAATGCACTGATTACTGTGTAAATGCCATTGGCAGTGAAGGGGTTAACCTGCAGGGGGTGCTCTAAGGGTTAACTGTGTTCCCTGGGCGTGTTCTAACTGTGTGTGGGCTGCCCTAGCAGGGGAAGGGGCGTGATCACAGCTTCCATGTAGAGGAAGGCTGTGATCACAGCCCTTCCCCCTCTCACAGAACGGAGGTCCGTGTTTACTTACACGGACCTTCGTTCTTTCAGTGCAGGGGGGGGGCATCGAGGGTAGCCGGCGGCGATTGAGTCCGCCGCACGAGCTCCGTGGCCCCCCGTACACAGTGAGCATGCGGGCGCACCTCCGGCAGCGCGCGCACACAGTGCGTGATCTCGCAGCCGCTGTCGTAAGACGGCGGTTTGCGATATCGAGCCACTTTGTCGCCGTCAACCTGCGGTTGACGGTTGGCAAGTGGTTACTGTAAATAATATAACTGGGTACTAACATTTTTAGGTAACGTTGATCCAGAGTGAATCCGATTGCCTCTCGGGGAATCAGGAAGGAATTTTTTCCCCCGCTATAGCAAATTGGATCCATGCTTTGCTGGGGTTTTTTGCCTTCCTCTGGATCAACTGTGGGTGAAGGATTGTATATGGGATTATTTGTTTTTTGTATATATATATATATATATATATATGTGTGTAAATGTTTTTTTCTTTTTTTGGTTGAACTGGATGGACTTGTGTCTTTTTTCAACCTGACTAACTATGTAACTATGTAAGTAGACGTTCAGGAGGCAGCAGGATCATCCCTTGAACGCCTGCCAAACATTGCTATACCACCCTTTAAAAAGTGATCCACTGCAGACTGCTTTTCAGAGGATGGTATGCATTGTCACCTGTCTGAAAGAAGCCTAAGTGCATTAAAGTGTATCTACG
>BLSH010122832.1:801865-814803 GCA_018402905.1 Glandirana rugosa | reverse complement strand
CAATGGCACAGGTGGGGCAGTTTGCAGCCAGTGACATGGGTGTGGGCAATTTGCAGCCAGTGACACAGGTGGGGGCAGTTTGCAACCAGTAACACGGATGGGGGCAGTTTGCAGCCAGTGACACAGGTGGGGCAGTTTGCAGCCTGTGACCCAGGTGGGGGCAGTTTGCAGCCAGTGACACAGGTGGGGCAGTTTGCAGCCTGTGACCCAGGTGGGGGCAGTTTGCAGCCAGTAACACAGGTGGGGGCAGTTTGCAGCCAGTGGCACAGGTGGGGGCAGTTAGCAGCCAGTGGCACAGGTGGGGGCAGTTTGCAGCCAGTAACACAGGTGGGGTACACTGCAGAGATCCCCCCTCACTTACCACATCCAATAGCAGGATTGTTGCAGAGATTCGGCATGCGGAGAGTGCGCTGAGTCTGCAGAGTCTGCAGAGATTCGTCAAACGGAAAGCGGGCTGTCCCCCCTCATCGGTCCCCGGGCGGTCATGGTCTCTGTGGGAGCAGGAGTCATGTCCACTGCCACAGTGACTCGCCCCCGGCCACCGCATCCAATCACACTGAGCAGAGGCTAAGGGCAGCCAATCAAGCTATGCATGTGCGGCTGTTCAGCACACCCACATAGCTTTTAATGGCTGACCAATAGGCTCACTACTTGGCTGTCATGTGACAGCTAAGGAGCCGAAAAAAAAAAAAAAGAAAGTCAATGCATCGGCACCACCTGCAGGGGGGCAGGGCTGACTTTGTTTTGTTTTCTTCTTCTTTAGCCGGCGGGGAGGCGGCGCCCCTCATACATCAGCTGCCGCCGCCCCTCAGCAATAAGAAAATCTTGCTAAAAATGATTATGTACTTTGGTACAAGCACACACCCTTAAGCAGCCACACACTAGTAATTTCTTTTTTTGTTCAACCAGCGGTTTGAACAAAAAGAAAAAAGGACTTAATTACCCCTTCCACACATATGAGGTGGTTGATTAAATCCTCCCGCTGTGTTATTGCGTTCTGACAGTGGGGAAACCTCTCTGCCATCGGAATACACTGAGTAGTGCTGCCTGCTATAGCCCGTAGTGCCGATCAAGAGGAAATGTCCTAATAGGGCGGTTGTACATAAGTCGGTCGGTACATCAACTTCTGTACAACCACCCTGCCCATACATGGATTGAAAGTCAGCCGGTCCCTGCTGAATTGGACAAATTTCAATCCATGTATGGCCGGATCTTTAGTCGTTCTTTCCTGAGAGGAAAAGTTGATAGGCCATCATGGAATATTTTAGCCAATGTTTTTGTTGTTTTTGTAATGGTTTTCATGACTCACTGGTATCAGAAAACTGTCTTTCATTCATAGCATGCATGCTAAAGATATACTGAGCTATATAATTATGAAACAATAAGTTGTAAAAATTATCAGCTGGTTGAACAGCATCCTTATAGATGTAGCGCCCTCCTAGTTTGGGTACTAGTGAGTGTATATAGTTTTTGGCTCTCTCTGCTTAACAGGAGAGCAGATAGGCAAATTTATATGCTATCTTCTTATCAAGGTCTGCTCAGTGTACTCTGGTGCTGATTCATGTGGTCTGGAAGGTTTTACACTATCTAGTAGTATGTGTCCCTATTGGACAGTGGGAGGAAAACCCAGCCAGTGACAGCAGGTGTATGTGAGGGTGGTTCTGACCAACTAGCAGGGGAGTGGCCCCCACTGCATTTTGGGTGAACACCTTCATATAAAAGGGAGCACATGGGCTCAAGGTGAGGAGTTCCAGCCCACCCAGACCTGAGGGGTGGAGGCGTGTGTTCAGCTCCTGGCTGCTAGGCCTGAGGGGCTATCCAGGAGACTGCCGGCTGCTAGGCCTAGTCGAGGCCCATCCAGATGCTGAAGCTGCAGCCCAGAGTTCTTTAGAAGCTGATAGAGGGAGGAAGTCCTTGGATTCGGTCTGATATCACAGTGGCAAAGTGTTGCTTGGAAGTTGGAAGGAGGCGACTGTCCCGGGACATGGTGTGAGTACAGACCCGTGAAGGGATACCCGAGACTGTGTTGCTAGAATTTCCCCTGCCCTCATAATCAGCTTAATTGGGTGTGCCAACTAGAAAGGAGACACTGGTGAGTGTCTTGAAGAACAGAGTCGGGCTTATTCTGTCCTTACTGCTTAAAAAGGGACCTGTTCCACTAAAGTCAGCCTGCCATAAATTGCCTTTGGTAGTTTGCTACACTGAGTTAGAAAGGGGACACTGGTTGGTGTCTTGAAGAAGCAAAGTCCAGCCTCTCCTTTGTTGCTTAAAGATGGACTTGTTTCATTAGGACCAGTTTGTTAAGTGCACCACTGAGATCAGCCTGCTATTTAGAGCTAGGGAGAATTTGTCCTCATCAGAAGTCAGTGAGTATTCTATGCTTTCCCTTCTCCTATCCAAGTTCTACAATAAAGCATGGATAATTCATCCCCTAGACTGGTCATTGAAAACAAGCAGGATTTTGTGTGTGCACCTGGCTGTGTGAACATCCATAGTGACTGGTTGCAGGATAATCAGAGGGAGGCCCTGGAACAAATATCCTTGGCAGGTACCTTGGGGGGTACCACTACATATACATTTCTTTTTTCTTTTTTTTTACTTCATAAATACATTTCTGTGGCTTACTTTAATCCCAAAGGCAATGTTATATTTGTAATAACACATGATAGCCTGGTTAACACAGATATTAATGATAATGAACAGTGTCAGTATATACCTTATCCTGTGTTTGTGGGCTGGAATGGTTTCATTGTCTTTCTTCCAGTAGAAGACTGGAGGAGGCATCCCAATAACTCGACTCTCCAATCTAACTGGATGACCCTCTGGTACCCCAGAGTTTTGAAGCTTCTCCAAAAATACAGGTGGTCTCTGCACTTCTTTTGCTGAAAAAATGTGAAAAATGCAGGAAGGTTAAACATGTGAATTTTTAAAAACAATTAATTTTTCACAAATTAATCACTTACAGGAAAAAATCTATTTTCATGCATGTGAAGTAAATATAATCTATAACATATAATTTTATTCAGGCCATTTTGTAATACGAAGGCATAGGGAAAACCATCACTCACAGTGTTTGGGAGCACTGTGCCAAAAACTATTGGTGTTAAAATCCCAGTGCTGAAACCTAATATAATGTTAACACTACTTAAAGAGACCTGAGTCTCTGATACCCTGTTCTCCAGCCACTACTTTTGTCCCAGCCAGCAAAAATGAAGTGCTTCCTGGCATGTTGGGTTCAGTGACCTCCACTTATGGTGCAGTACTCAGGCCTAGCAGTCAATAGCTAGGCTTAGTTACTGTCAACATGTCAGATGGGGTCCCCTGACACCAGCTAACATCAGGTATTTTGGTGGTGTTTATGGCAGAGGAGAGAACTGTGGGCAAAACACTGAAGAGGACAATATCAATAGGTAGGTAAGGTGCCTGCCCAAGGCATTGTCACTTAATGGGCAAAGTGGCAGTGCCACTTTAATTTTATTTAAGCAATATTGTACAACATGATGCTCTGCTCTGTCCTAGAAATGCAAATCTCAGGATAATTATAAGTAAGACTACAGGTCTGTCTGTGCTTACAGTACTGATTTAAAATAGCACACAGACACAAGCCACAGTTACTGAATTTTATTCAATGCTGTGGTTAAAATTTTTAAAATGTATTGTTTTTTGTTTTTTAGAAAGTGACTGGCAATGCCTTCCAGTGCCTGCCTACTGTTCCCTCTAGATATAAAATAACATATCACATGCAATCTTACCCATCACACTCAGGTCTAAGCTGAATGAATTTTGTCCTGTCTTATTAGTGGCAATGCAGGTGTATGTCCCAGCATCAGCTTGTGAGAGAGGATCGATGAGAAGTGAGTGAATTCCATTCTCTCTGACCAGCATTTTGTGAGTGGCATCTGGTGAGACGGGTATTCCATTAAGAACCCACATAATGTCTGGTGGCGGTAGACCACTCACCTGTTAAAACAAATCATTTTGGAATTCCTTTCTTTGATTTAGTATAAGAAGGACATTTAATAGAATACCATTAAGTATACCTCTATATGTCTTACCTTACAGTCTAACCTGCATAATCTCCCTTCATGTGCCACCATATCTCCAGGAGCTTGGAGAAAGTATGGCCGGAAGAATCTTTCCTGTACAGCTTCACTTTCCACTTCTGTCTGACGTGGCCGCACCCTACACAAGGGATATGCAATCTTAATAAAAATAGATGCATTCATTCATTGATAACAAGATAAACATTTAGTTAAATAAATGTATAGAGTTTCTTTGACCACTTAGGGCCCTATTTATAATGTACAGTGGTATATGCTCTTGACAGGTCATTGCTCTAATTCACATGTCAAACACAAGGCCCGTGGGCCAAATCCGGTCCTCCAGGCCAATTCATGTGGCCCTCGCACCTCTGCTGCAGCATCCCCCTCATCTTCGCACCTACCTTGCCTCAGCAGTAGGCAGCAGAGAGAAGCACAGGACTCCCTATACAGATCCTGCGCTCTCTGTGCATCTGCAGCGCCCCCTTGTCTCCCTGCCTCCCCTGGTCTCAGCATTCAGCAGTTGACATCAGCCCTCCTCTGGTCCTTCTCCAGTCCCTGCACTTTCTGCTTCCCAGCTTTGCCCCTGCTTCTTCCCGGCAGCAGCACAAGGAGTATATTTATATATTCTTACAGATACAACCAGGGGAACCATATGAATGATGCAGTCTGCGACTTAATTGAGTTATACACCCCTGCTCTAATTACTTCACATTGCACCTGCATTTTTTATTTCATTCAAAAGATACAGGAGATCAAGCCTGCAGTGTCCTTCAGAGTGTTCAGAGTGGCAGTCAATGCTGTTGCTGACAACCCATGTTATTAGGGGACTGAAATAATCCGATATTCTTGAGTTGTGCAACTAAATGATTAATTGCATTTCCTTCTCACCTTCTTCTTGGCAACTATATAGGTCTTTCTGAGTACTTTCCCATCAGGATCTATAAATACGTCAGCTCCTTTATGTTTCAGAACAGAAATATGGGAGCTGCCATTAATACATGTTTTAGGACTGTTGATCTGTTTCTGGCTTCACTATGTAATGAATTGCTCAGCAGAGCAAGCATGTGCTTTGCAAGTGTCTTCACCTTCAAAAACAAGTCAAAGATTGAAGTTCCCATATTACTGTCCTGTGTAAACTATTCATTTATGTATCAGCAGAAGTAGCACAGCAATTATACATGGCAGGCAATCATATTTCTATCTCTTTCCCCTTTTGACACCAGCAGATTGAAGTCTGAGTGTTTGCTTTTGGTTTCAGCACTTTACACATAATCAATGCACTTTACACTTTAATATGTAAGCCTGTTTATACTCATGTACAGAAACAAATATCAGACTCTATTCAGCCACATGACTGTTGCTCTGAAAGATGGGAAAGCTTCCAAGCAGTGCTGCCAACCTACCAGATTGAAAATTACTGACATAACACCCAAAATTAACTGGCACAGCCAAGTTTTTACTGGCATTTCCAAAAGTTATAAAATTACAGTTTTAAGTGCAAATTTCAGTATTTAGGCTACAAACAAGTGCAATATGCAATTATCAACGTGATATAAGGTAGATATTAAGGCAAAAAACATATTTCTTATTTTATGTTTTATATAGTAAGTAGCTCAGGGGCAAGAAATTAGAATGGGTGGCACACACATGAAATTGACTCTCACAGTGACAGCAGTGTGCAGCAGCACAGATGATGATGACATCTCACCGACATGACACGTCCCCTCCTGAGTCACAGTGACAGTCTCTCTCCACACCAGGTGGTCCCTTCAGTCCACTCCGGTCTGAACAGTACTGACAGTCATGCTCCCAGCTTGCCTTGCTCTTGTCCTGTAGACCCACACATGAGGCTCCGGCCGCTCCGTTTGGCTTCCTTGCATCATGACATCACACAACACGCTCAGACGCCACCTCTGCCAGACCCGCCCCCCACTGGCGCCAACTGAACACACTGCAACAGGCACTTGGATAGTCTGGGCTGGCTCTGGAACAGGGCATGAGCTGTTCCGAGCCTGAGCGTCACTTTTTTTTACTGGCAAACTTTTCCTCTTACTGGCATTTACTGGCAGGAGAAAAGTGCCTGTTTTTTACTGGCTGCCAGTAAAAATACTGACGGTTGGCAACACTGCTTTCGAGGGGGAAACTTCCAGTAAAAGCTGTCTGAGAGATTTGAAAAGCAACAAGTCAGATACTAAGTTAGCTCAACGTCTTTGCCAAGCTGTCATATTGCACAAACCCACCCAACTCAAGCAATGAAACAGCAACCCTACCCTCATTATACAAGCATTTTACAAACATTTGTCTGCCATTTACACTAAACAATATTCTTTTAACCACCTTAAGGCCATCATGTTTTTTCCACGATTGCAGTTTTTTCCACGATTGCACCACCAACAGTTGTGCAAGGGCTCAGAGATGCTTTAGAGGCAGAAATTATTTCAATGGAGGTTCAAAACACGATCAAGTCTCTTAAGACTTAAGCCTCGTACACACGGTGCGGCGGTCATACAAAAGCGGTTGTACAACATCTTGTTGTACGATCATCCAACCATTAGTACGTGTGCGTAGAACAGCCGACGTGCAACGGTCATACAACAGAGGTTGGATGAGCAGACTAGAAAACTTTTGTTGTACAACAAGCGGTCGTACGACTGTTGTACCGTGTGTACAGAGAAGTTGGTCCAACAAGTTGTACGTGCAAAACACGCATGCTCAGAAGTCAGGAACGCCCGGAAGTGTCTGTTCGTGGAAACCTACGCTCCTAATTCACAAATCACATTCACCTGATTTTCCTCGACCGTCACACAGTGTGTACGAGGCTTTACAAGCAACCTTCACCTGAGAGGTTCACCATAATCTATTGTAAGAAATTCTCCCGTATCCTCTGCTTTATGTCCCGTCTGACTGCCACATTTAACAGTTTGCTCAAAAGCAAACATTTCTGCACAGATTCCTTAACAGCAGCCATGTGCATGATATCCAAGCCATCTACTGATATCTCTAATTGATCAACTTACCCCCCTCTCCATCTCACTACTAAACTTAGACATCAAACTATTAGCAAAAATATTGACCTCCTGTTTCAGTTTAGGTCTGCCCACCATCCAGGGCCGTCTTTAATATTGATTGGGCCCTAGGCAAACATTTTCTTGGGCCCCCCCCGCTCAATTCTGAGACATTCCAAAAAATAGCAGGTAGACTCAACATCAGTTTATTGCAGCTATTGAAATTTGTTGCAAGAGGTTACAGCCTATCCTTACCGCTCACTGATTGGTTGCTAGAGGTTACTGCACATTATTACTGCTCACTAGTTGCGAGAGATTACAGCAGATCACTACTGTTCACTGATTGGTTGCTACAGGTTACTGCACATCATTACCACTCACTGAGCAGTGGAGCAATCCTAAGTAATTGAACAAGTAAAGCGGCACATTAATACACATACTACAGGAGAGGGTCAATGATTGCAGACATACTACAAGAGATGGTCAGACATTGCAGACATACCACAAGAGATGATCAGAGATTGCAGACATGCTACATGAGAGGGTCAGAGATTGCAGACCTACTACAGGAGAGGGTCAGAGATTGCAGACATATGACAGGAGAGGATCAGAGATTGCAGACATACTACAGGAGAGGGTCAGATATTGCAGACATACTACAGGAGAGGATCAGAGATTGCGGACATACTGCAGGAGACGACCAGAGACTGCAGACATACTACAGGAGACAATCTGAGACTGTGGACATACTACATGAGACAATCTAAGACAGTCAGAGGACTTTCAGCAATACACACCTTTACAGTTGAATGACATAGATCAGGGTTTCAGGATAGCAGACAGGTATTCTATGGGTGTAAGGACATACCTGGATCGCCGTCAGGGGCTTCCACTCTGAACTCCGCTCTAACTACAGCTGCTCCCTCCTGAGCATACACGCTGCATGGGGCCCCTGTATACTGGCTTGGGAATACAGAGGTCCGGGGGCGGGGCTCCCACTGCGATCACTGCTCTCACTAGAGGCACTCTGTTGTATACAGGCTGCATGGGGCGGGATGAGAGTGTCAGTGGAGCTCCCGGCCCCGCCCTCTTCTGCTGACTGGCTCGGGAATACAGCCTCCCATGTCCTCTGTGTGCTCTGCAATTCAATCATTGGGGCCCCGATTTTCGGGTAGCGCAGGCTCAAACGGCAGCTGTTTTGGGCCCCCGCCAACAAAGATTGGGCCATGGGCAGGTACCCTGTTTGCCCTGCGGCAAATATGGCCCTGCCACTATCATTTTCAAAGACCAAGTCCATTATGTACATGGCCAAAAGGCTAGCGACAATAGTCACAGAATCCTGCAGCTTATTCGACTCTATAAATCACACTAATGACCCTCTATGTTACTCTCCCTCAATATCCTGAAGGCAATTGACTCCCTCTCTTGCGACTGTTTTCTTCTATGTCTTAGAACAATAGGGCTTTGGAGTTTATGGCTTCAAGTCCTATATTGTAATCCACCAACTTTATAAAATATTCTTGGTGTTGGCCCCTCTCCCCTGATCTCTCTGAAATTATTCACATATCATTCAAATTCTAGTTGACCCCAAGTTGCCTTCCCTTATTGGGGATCTTTTTGACAGTTACTATAATATTCTGTATCATAAAAATGACCCTCCCTTAATCCAACATCTTACCACATTACTCTTACTTTCTGACTGGGATAAACACCCACCTTTTTGGTTGGGTAGAATCACAGTCATAAAAATGACATTTTTATCTAAGTTATTGTATCTTATTTGTGTCCTTCCAGCCTGAGTCATCTGATGGATTCTCAACAAAACAAAACCCTAAAGTAATCCTCATCTCCCAAGTTGCTACTGCATAGGTCATTTCCCCAATAACCCTACTGCACATTATGTCCAATGTCCCACTATGGGTTTGCCTGGAAGCCTAAATGACTGCACCAATTTCACAGAAACAATCTACCATGGCTCCCCACAGCAATGAGAAAATATTCTCCTAAGCAGATCCTATCCCATTCTCTGCCCAGACATAAGAATTATTGTCATCGTAGCATGCTGCACGCCACCTACACTTTGGTAGCATAAGGGAAGTGTTACTTTAAAATTATAATTAATTCACTCGGTGGAATTAGGTCTTTTGACTCCCTGAAAGACTACCACAATATTCCCTCAAAAGAAATCTTTAAATATTTGCAGATTAAGAATTTCCTTTCCTACCTCCTAAGAAAAACTGATTCTCTCTTGGCCCCAACCCCCTCCCCCCTTTTTCCTCCGTGAATCAATCTGTAAAAACAACCCACGTTCCCTTAAAATCATCTCCTTGATCTACAGCCTAATGATTTCCATGCAATTTTTCCCTCCCCAACATATGTTTCAAGCTGGGAAAAGGAACTTGGCGTACCTCTCCCCAGTGAGGGCTGAAATGAAATCTGGGCCTCCACAGGTAAATGCCCTCCAGACCCCTGGGAACTAATGTTAAGGTATTGATGAGTTGATACCTTGTTCTGATGCACATCTCTCACTCTGTACTAGGCACATTGTCTGCTTGTTTTAGAGGTTGTCAATCTCCTGGTTCCTTAATGAACACATGTTGGGACTGCCCTATTAGTAGAAGGTTCTGTCCCATGTTAACATACTCATAGCAACACTGCTGGGTTTCCCCAGTAGCAGACATCCAGTGGAGACACTTGTAAAAAAGAAAATTTTGTAATGCTTAGCCCCTGAAAGACCCCTACATCCTTAACTCAATACAATCCCTGTTAATGCAATTTCAGTCTGAGGTTTTGTAAATATTAATAGTCCATCATAGGTCTCTCCTGTTTGTACTTGGAGCCTGTTTCTGTTCCTTCAGTTTATCTGAAGTGTATATTCTTACACTGTATATTTATGTGTATGTAGAACCTTCCTAGATAGGTGCTAGGAATTAGATAGATCCAGTTTGTGTTTTGATAGGTAAATTTATTTGCCACACTGTTGTCAGCATGGCTGTAATTGTTTATTAGATAAAGGCATAGTTTACTCACTGTACTCAGTGAACCCGCAATCTGCTAGTCGGGTCTGCTTAGTGTGTTCAGCTGCTGTCAGTCTGGTCTATAGCTTCCTCTGTATCCAGAGAACTTGAGAAGTTTCTGGATGATAGGTGTGGAGCTATGCAGATGGCAGCATGAATATGGATACAGCCCTGGCCTATCCCATAGAGGCAGGCTCTGATGGCATGCTGGGAGACCGTATATATTCTGTGAGCACATTGAGCTCAGGGTCTTTTCCCAGAGAAGATAAGTTCAGCCTGGAGGGCGCGCTGCCCTCTCAGGCAAAGTTGCTGTTATGTCTGCTGTCGTGAGGCCTCAGGTGGGCGACCTGAGGGCCTGGATGCTGAGACTCTGGTGCTAAAGGAAGCTAGCTAAGGGGAGCCTGTCCTCAGAAGATCTGGTCTAGTATCACTGGAGAAAGTTGTTGCTTAGAAGTTGTAAGGAAGCAATTTGGGCCTTGTGTGAGTACAGACGCTTAAAGTGGTTGTAAAGACACAAGTTTTTTTGCCTTCATGCATGAAGGTAAAAAAAAACCTTCTGTGTGCAGCAGTCCCCCCTAATACTTACCTGAGCCCCCTCTCAATCCAGCTTTTCCCCCCGGGGGACTCGCACACCTGATTGGCTCACAGCCAGTGAGCCAATCAGGAGGAGACGAAGGGAGTGGCTCTGTGTGTGATTGGACATACAGAACTGTGGCTTGGGTGTGCACCTGCAGGAGGGAGGAGCCAGGAATGCTGGTGTGGGACCCGAGAAGAGGAGGATCCAGGCTGCTCTGTGCAAAACCATTGCACATAGCAGGTAAGTATAACATGTTTGTTATTTAACAAAAAGGGCTTTAATATCGCTTTAAGAAATCTTGGCGTCCTTTGTGCTTTTGCCACCCTTCTGGTGCTAGAGAAAGGCAGCTGTGTGTCTATTTAAAGGGGACACCAGCTGGTGCCCTGAAGAGCTCGTCCATATATTCTTCCACTTATGGGACTCTGCTCTTGTGGCTCTAAGAGAGGAATTTACAGTTTACAACTACTACTACTACTACTACCTTAAAGCTAAAGTCTACTGTTTGCTACAAGCACAGACTTTAATATAGAATGTCCTTAACCACTTCAGCCCTGGAAGAATTTCCCACTTTAGGACCAGAGCACTTTTTGCGATTCGGCACTGCGTCGCTTAAACTGACAATTGCGCGGTCGTGCGACGTTGTACCCAAACAAAATTTGTGTCCTTTTTTTCCCACAAATAGAGCTTTCTTTTGGTGGTATTTGATTGCCTCTGCGTCATTTCTGATCGCCGCTATAAACAAAAGAAGAGCGACCATTTTGCAAAAAAAACCCAAATTTCTTACTTTTTGCTAAAATTCAAATCCAAAAAAAAAATATAAAAAAACATTTTTTTTAACCGTTTTTGGTCGATTTATATAATTCCTCATATTTGCGATAAAAAAAATTGCAATCGGCGTTTATTGATTGGTTTGCGCAAAAGTGGCCGCGTTTATGGATGGTGAGAATTCATTTCTGGGGTTTTTATTTTTTTTTAATTTTTTACTAGTAATGCGGGCGATCTGCGATTTTTAGCGGTAATGCGATATTGGGGCGGACATGTCGGAACATTTTGACACTTTTTTGGGACCAATGACATTTATTCAGCGATCAAAAATGTAAATGTCCACTGATTACTGTATAAATGTCATTGGCAATGAAGGGGTTAACCTGCAGGGGGCAGTGAAGGGGTTAATCGTGTTCCCTGGGTGTGTTCTTACTGTGGGGGGGTTGGGCTAATATGGGCATGAGAGATCTAACTGATCCCAGTGACAGGGATCAGTAGATCTCTCATGCCCCACTGACAGGGCGGGGAACCGCCGTGTTTACATCGGCGGTTCCCCGTTCTTTCTCTGTAGCCGCTCATCGCGGCTCGCCGGCGGACATCGGGTCCGCCCGAGCCGCGGGCACACTCCCCAGGAGTGCGGCGGGCGCGCGCGCCCCCTGGTGGCCAAATGCAAATCGCCGCTTATTTACGGCGATTCGTGCAGCGCTCCCCCACTGCCGCCGTGAAAACACGGCGCGCGGTGGGGAACCAGTTAAGAATACCTAAGTCCTCAAGTGTACATAGTTCTTGTTTTTGGAGTATCCCACCTACTTCCCTCAACCCTATCCAAGTTCTCCAAAATAAAAAGAACAAACACAAAACCCCTAGACTGGTCATTAATGAAACGTGTGAATGAGCCTGTGCGCCTGGCTGTGGGGCAAAGCCTGTGGAGAAGACCTGGACAGTAAACCTGTAATGTCATTACATTATTTTGTAACTTGGGGAATTAAAGCCAAAATATTCCAGTGGGACAAATATACCAAAATGAAACATAACACAGGTTTTATTCTCTCTCCACAACTAAAAAGAAATGTTTTGGCTTTAGATATACTATGAGCATTCAGATACTAGGCTACTCTACGGAGGGATGAAATTAGATGAACAGCAGTAGATAGAGAGTTTGCTTTCCTTCCAGTCCTTATGCCTGTGCCTCCAACAAGCTTTCTGTGCATTCTTTTTTTGTTTCATATATTTTATTGGAAAGTATATTTTCTTTACAACAAGTCTAATGATGACCCACGCAGGGGTCTAACATTGAAAACATAGCATATAAATATACTCTGGGGAGATAGATGACGACAAGTAGATTAAAGTAGGGAGGCATCTCATCGGATCATAGACTTACGAGTATCATATAGATTTCGGTTTTGTAAAGAAAAATCAACACCTCTCTCTTATTTTGGACACAATACAAAGTAAAACCATATAAACAGGGTGACCTTATAAAACCGAAATTAAGGGGTTCAATGTTTTATTACATTACTGTAATGTC